>CANXME010000380.1:0-104258 GCA_948144175.1 Closterium sp. NIES-65 | reverse complement strand
CCTCCTCATCGTGACCGTCCGACCTTTGCGCGTGCCTGATTGGCCTGATTATCCGGGTTGTCCGTAAAATATCTCAGAATAACGTCTGCCTACGACGACACAACCACCGCCTGCGATGGACGCAGGGCCGCGAAACCTCGTCGGCCACTCTTCTCTACACCCTCGCCGGCGACTGTGCTCGCTGGTGCTGCGAATGCCGGCTTCGGGAATCTGCTCCGTTGAATCTGAGCCGTCCGTCCACCATGTGCGTCGATTCCTTCGGCGCAACAGCAGCAGACTTTCAGTGATCAAGACGGTTCGATAAGCGCTACGAGCTGGCGTGGCGCTTGACCTAATCGCTTCCAACCGTTCCGAGGACGCAGTGTTGAATGCGAGTGAAAGGGCGAGTGGATATGAGCCCAAGAGAATGCGGAGTGAATGATGTGTAGAAACGACGAGTGGGCCGGGGAAGCAAGCATGTTGAAATGCACAGCACGATGTGAATGTACTCTGCTAGGAATGACGACCGCGGTGGCGGCGTCATCCCCGGCCGAATCGCCTGACTCAACATTGCTCGTCGCATGCTCTTTCTCTCTCTCTCTCTCTCATCGCTGAACATGGCGTGGCACCATCTGTGACCAGCTCAGCTCGCTGTACGTCGTTCAACAACCGTCGCTCCACCAACTAGGGCACACGGTGCAGCACTCGAGTGGTAGAATGCGCAGTAAATGCAGCGCCAGGCCATGAATCCCCCACCCTCACACGCCCTGGGTGAACGGCACATGGCTGCCAGCCCACACGGCAGGCGGCCTGAGGCGCACCGAGATTTGGCTCGCCCCAGCAAGACGGGAAGGGAGGGAGGGAAGTGGGAGGAAGGGAGAGCTACACGACAGGGAAGCCAGGCTGGAAACTATTCGCGTTATTTACGAAGCCGGTAAATTTACTGCATGTACAGAGAATTTGTGCGCACCTACTATAGCGCTACAAATAAACGTGACAAGCCTTTACAAGTTTGAAGTGGGTGCAAAGGCATCACCTACCACATTCACCCAAGCAATTGGCCAACCCAGCACAGCATAACATAGCACATTCACAGCAGTCTCCACACGAACCACCGCCACTGCAGAAGCTCCCACAAGAATAATCATCCTCCTTCCTCATCTCTTCTCTTGCCTTCTCTCGTCTCTCCCTCCTCAACAGAGCATGACCATACCCTCCCACGCCCAACAGCACGACCAGCAGGCAGGAAACAGTGAGGCACACGCAGCCAGCGAGAGAGAGGTCGTCCCTCACGACCTTGAGGAGCGCTGCCTTGCATGTGTCGCAGCTGAAACACCTCCCACCACCGCCTGGGTCAGCGCTGGTGCAATCTGAGAACGATGTGGAATTGGCGCGAACAGCAGTGGTCCGGATGGTTGGTTGCAAATGGTTGTCAGTGTGCGATGACTTTGCCACGGAGGGTGCAGGAAGTGCTGCTGGTGCTACTGGTGAGAGGGCGACTGATGGCGCAGGTGATGGGGCAGACGACAGGATAGGTGTCGTGGAAAGAGTTGTGTTCGTGCTGCACGGGGCGGGGGAAAAGCAGCACCCACTCTGTATGACTGATGGGTTCTTGACGCCAGAGCTACCGGATGCAGCTGCAATACTGCTGCTGTTGCTGCTGCTTTTGTGTATCCCTCCCATCTCTCCCCCAGCACCCCTCCAAGGAGGTGGCAGGGCAGGGCAGGAGCTGTTGGACACCAGGCATGTGCGCATGGCCTCCCATGCCTCAGGCTGCGCCACCAGCCCCTGCAGCCACGACGAGAAGCCCGCCACGCTGTACACCGCCTGCCCTGCCGCGCCCACCGTGGCGCTGGGGGATGGCGCTGTTACTGCCAGGGCGAACGCTGCGGCAGGGGGGATGGAAAAGAGGGGGTAGATGTGGGTGCAGAAGAGAGAAAGGGTGGATGGGCTTTGGGCAAATAAAGAGAATCAGACGAGCAGCCATAATCGGTTACACAGGGCAACGCAGTTGGCCAGCGCTGGTGCTCACCTGAGTATGCCAAGAGCGCGAGGGTGAGGGCGGCGGAGCAGCAGAGGAAGAGGAATTCAAGGCACCCCTCGTGCGCCAGCGCGCCGATCAGCCCCAGTATGCTTGCGCTCAGCAGCACCGCGCCCATCGCGTTGCTCGGCGCGTCCAGTGGCTGCGCGCACGCGCTACCACTGCCGCTGGTGGGGGGAAGAGTGGTGCGGAGACGGGGAGGCTGGCGGGAGGGTGAGGGGTCGCGGGGAGTGGATGGGCGCGTGAAACAGAAAGCGCTGCGCGCTCGTTGAGGTATGCAAAGGCGCGCAATGGCGGCGAAGCGCGGATGGGAACGGAGCAGCAGGGAGCGGAGGGTGCACGCAGACCTGAGCGCGAGGTAGATCGAGAGCGCCAAGAGCCCCACTGATACCGCCACCGCTCCGCCCGTCGACGCCACCATAAGGGCTCTCGCCGCCTTCATCGCTGCGCGCCGAGCGGCGTTGCGTGGTTGGGAGACAAGCACGAATGCAGCGGATCGCGGCGTGGTTCAATCAGAAGACGAACGCACGCTCGCGACCTAGAGCTCGTGTGGACGAGGTACAGAGAGGTGGTGGCGTATAGCGGAGGAGGCGAGCAGAGAGATGGCGACTACCGCCAGGAGGGTGTATCGGTGGGATGGTGGCTAAGAATGAGCACGGAAGGGATATGCGGCAGTTGAGGTCTCTCTGAATAGATAACTTGCTTGGTGGCGTTGGAGCGTGGGAGGCGGACACCAAAGTGTAACGCTTTGAACTCGCCATCTTCGCCGAATCGAGAAGGGCAAAAATGAAAGAAATGGCGGCGACTGGCGTTGCGAGGGCGACAGGGGAAGAGAGAGTGGCTTGGCGGAAAGGGCGGGATGGGTGGTGCCTGGAAGGCAGGGCGCGTTTGCCGTAGGAGCAGGAAAGGGAGGTAGGGGCTGCCTGTCTGGGAGCGCGGGAAACGACTGCTTTTCGCGCGAAATTCTCGAGGCTTCGACAGAAAATCTTTTGTTGAACAAGAACTACAGTGAGACGTCTACACGTAACAAAGCCAAGGATGTAACATTAAGTGCACCAAAATACATGATTGACAACTAGCTGGCAAGAACCAGCTTGTGGAACTTGTCCAGGCACTGAAGGGCGAGGGTGAAGCGGTGGTCGTCGAGGAGCAGCACGAAGCGGCAGTAGCCGGGAATGCTCGTCCAGTCGCTGTTGTTGATCATCAGCCCTGTCGTCGAGAACAAAGCCTCGGATATATTGACACTATCGAGTGTGACTGTGACAGGCTGCGGCTCTTGATCGCCGTTGGTTGACGGCGGCTGGTACGTGAACTGCTTGCCCTCGTAGGCTGTAGGGCGTGCCACCAGGAATATTCCGCCCTCTGGACGAATGGGGTCCCAGCCACAGCTTGAGAGAACCTGCCCATGAAAGCGTTGGGGAGATGCAGGTGAGATGGCTGGTTGGGTGCCCACAGCAACAGTGATTGCCTCTATGCAGGTGAGGAGTGGGATGCTCGAGGCAAAGGCAAGGCAGTGCAAGAGTAGGCCATGGCGGGGCACGGCAAGAGAGAGTGCGGTGGAGAGGGTGTGCGGCAAGAGGGTGTGCAGGGGCCCACCTGGCAGAGCTGGTCCGCCCTCTGCTGCAGCTGCTCGCGCCGTACTGCCATCTCCCCTGCCAGCTCAGCCGCCACCTGCACTCAATGCAAGGCAGCATGGGAGGCGATGGATTGGTCAATGGCGGTGGCAGGGGGAGCTGCAAGGAGCAGTGTGGCATGGAGGTGCCATGAGCGGCCATGGGGCCAATGGCCTGTGACTTACACTGCCAGTCAATCGCATCCTTTGCTGACGCACCTCGTTGGATAGCATCCGCTTGACAGCAAAGCGCAGTGTGCGATGAGGTGGCACCGCGGTGCTGAGGGCCTCCTTGAAGGACGACTCCCAGAATGCCACGTAGGCAAACTGGATGCCCAGCGTGGACAGCTGCAGGGAAGGAGTGCACAGGAGTTAGAATTGAAATGGGGAAAGGGAAATGGAGGCGGGCAGGTGCGTTGAGTTTGCGTGGTGAAGGGGAGTGCGGTGCGGAGCATGTGTTGAGAGTGGAGGAGAGCCCTGGTTGACAATGAAAGCGATACGAGCTATAGGGGTGGGCAGACGCAGCAGTGCTTGTACCTGAGGTGACAGGTCCCCCATGAGCACCAGCGCATAGTGCTCGTGCGCCTTCTCCCTCCGCTCTCCCTCTCCCTCTCCCTCCCCATCCACGTCATCCCCCGTGCGGCCCAGGTAGGGTTCAAGGAGCAGGTGGGGTAGGGCGTGGAAGGTGAGGGAGTGGAAGGCGGAGTCGAGGATGACCCGCGCGCCCACGCGCATGCACACGGCGAGCAGCGACGCCAGGTGGGCGGGCGAGTAGAGCGCCCCCGTGGGGTTCACCACCGGCGCTGACAGCACCAGCCACGGCCGGGTGATCCCTGCTAGCGCTGCCTCCAGCTGGCAGCAGAAGGGAAGACGAGGGGGAAAACGACAGTTGGGTGAGGGAAAGACTGGATGGGATGAGAGGCACGAGAGCAATGCAAGGGGGGAGGTGAGGCGGGGAGGGGCCGGGAGAGCGTGCAAGCATCAGGTCCTGACTCCCACTGGCATGGCAGCGCACCTGGTCCGCAGTGAGGGTGAAGCGCGTGTCCGCCGAGGTGACGGGCAGCACGTTGACCTGGCAGCCACACAGGCGTGCCGCCGCCAGACACGTGCCGTACGAGCCCGCTGGGAACACTGCCGTGCCGCCCTCGGCAGCACAGGCCGCCATGAGGCGCACAAACAGCACCCGCGACCCGTCCCCCGTCACCACCGTCGTGCCCTCCGCCCTCACCCCAAACTCACGGTGCAGCAACTGGTGGGCGGAGGGAGGGGGAGGGAAAGGGGAGCGGGAGAGGGTTAAGGGGAGGGAGATATGAAGGGAGGCGGTAGATGGGGGCGGGGGAAGCAAGAAGCAAAGAAGTGTTGGAACGGGACATGGTGGGTGGGACGTTGGTGTGGCAGGTGTAGGCACGCACGTGCAGGATCTCAGTGCGGGGGTCGGTCTCGGCGTCACTGAGGTGTTGGCGCACGAACGCCTCCACCACCAGCGGCTGCACCACTGATGGCGCTGGCAGCGCTCCCGACCCCACGTCCATGCGCACTGTGGGGCCCGCCCCTGCCTGCGCTGCTGCTGTGCTGCCCGTGGTGGCGGTGGTGGTGGAGGAGGAGGAGGAGGAGGAGGGCGAGGCGAGGGCGTGGGTGAGGGAGAGGGTGCGCAGGGTGGGGTGGTTGAAGGCGCGTGCAGCATTGGGGTGGATGGAGATGAAGGGCGACGACGGCGGGTCGTCCTGCAGTGGCCGCTGCACTCGTGGCACGACAGGTGGGGGGAAAGGCAGGGCGGGGAAAAAGGAAATCAAAGAAGGGTTGAGTTTGAATGGGCAATGAAACGACACGATTGGACGGCAAGGAAAGATGGAAGCACAGAGAGCCCACAACGAGCGGCCAAAAGCCCCCCTGGTACCACTGCATGACAGACGCCCCTGCCCCACCTCAGCGACGGTGTGGCGGTCGGGGATCTGGAAGGAGAGGAGCTCGTCGAGCAGGCAGCCGTAGTAGAGCTGCTTCATGCGCGCCACTCTGAAGTACGTCAGCTCGCCCATCCCCGCCAGCCACGCCAGCAGCGCCCGCGACTCCGCCAGCACGAAGGCGACCTCGAGGTCGCTGTACACCTGGTTGCGCACCAGACCGCAGATCACCCCCGCGTGGGGCGGCAGCGCCTGCTCCGCGAGGTACTGTAGCACGCCGTTGCTGGGCGGCACACTGGAGAGCTCGAGGTGGTCGGAGATGTCGAAGAAGACGCGCGTGTGCGTCTCCGCTGCGGCCGCCAGCAGCAGGTGCACCGCCGTGGGCGAGCGCATCTCAAAGTCGGGGAGTGCCGCGATGAGCACGGCCGGGCGCAGCGCGCGCAGCAGCTTCAGCAGCAGGTCGCTGCGCCTGGGAGCCTCCAGCACCACCGGGGTGGACTGCGGGGGGAGGGGGAGTGGGGGAGAGAGGGGTGAAGGGGGGGGAGTGGGGGGAGAGAGGGGTGAAGGGGGGGGAGTGTGAACTGGAGAGGAAGTCGGAAGGGGAAAGGGAAGGAGGGAGGGAAAGTATGGGAGTGCTGTTTTGGCAAGAGCTTCTGCTCTGCCTGTCGGATTCTCTCACATCCTCACTTCAAGCACACCTGCCTGATCGCACGACCTGTCCATACCGCACCTCACCTGCCCTCACCGCACGTCACCTGCCCACCTGAGCGTGAGTGGTGGCATCTGAGGGCGGGCCATCAGGCGGGGCAGAGGCGAGCCAGGAGGGGGGGAGGTGGCGAGTGAGGGAGGCGTCAACGAGGGCGAGGCCGGGCAGGTAGAGGCGCAGAATGTTCTCCACTGCTGTGGCCCTCGTGGGCAGCACCACCACGTTCTGATGGCGGGCGAGAGAGGATGGGGGGGAAGGGGAGGAGGCGGGGGCAGAGAGAAGGGAAGGCGGGATTAGGCAAATGAGAGAAGGCAGGAACCATTGACGTGACACAATCTCTTTCAACCCATCCCCATTCCCGTACTCTTCATCCCTTCCCTTCCCCTTTCATGTTAGCTCCCTTCTCCCAGCACAACACCCCCTTCTCCCAGCACAACACCCCCTTCTCCCAGCACAACACCCCCTTCAACTGTTGTCCCACCCTCTCCCCCCCTCCCCCAGGTCTCTACTCTTCCCCCTTTCACTTGGCACGCACCTGGGCGGAGAGGGGGGCGCGGAAGTAGAGGCGGAGGAAGCCGGCGACCTGGGAGCGGAAGCGCAGCGTGCCCGCAGGGGGCTCGTCCGACGGGCACAGTGCGGGGGGGGAGGGGGTCAGGGAGGCAGAGGGCGCGGGGGCGAGGGAGGCGTGGTGCAGCGTGCGCAGCAGCGTGGCGAGGAAGGGCGTCTTCTCGTCTGCCACGGCGGTGGAGGTGAAGGCGAGGTCCACTGCACTGCGCGTCGCTGCGTACTCTGGGCGCGCCAGCCACCGGAACAGCTCCTTCACCTGGTGGGCGGGCAAAGAGGGTTTTTGGGAAAGGGGAGGGGGTTGGTCACACACTGGAATAAGTCAGTGAGTGGGCAGTCAGGCATGGGATGGCATGGCATGATTGCAGCTTGAATGAGCACACAGTCATCAAATGTGTGAGATGCGCGAGATGGCAACGACATGGACCAGCACGCCACGCCCCCACGCCCCAATACCACTCACGTGGTTGGGCTGGCGCAGGCGGCACTCAAACACCGTGAGCCCGTGCGCAATCCTCCCACCCGCCTTGGCAAACGCATACGCCGTCCGCGCACTGATGGGCTCATCACCGGTAGTAGCCGCCCCCATGCCGAGCCCCATGAAGAACTCAAAGCGGTGCCGGCTCTGCCTCTCGATCTCCACCAGCGCCTGTATGTCCGTGTCCGCCGCCTGGAACACCCGCGTCTGCCACAGCCTCTGGATCTCAAACCCGCGGCGGCGGAACAGGCGCTCGCACACCGCCATGCCGGGGCGGCCGCCCATGTTCATCAGCAGCGCACCCGCGGGCTTGAGCGCGGCGATGCTCTCCTCGACGGCGCGGGCAATGAGGCCGAGGCCGAACTGGTCCTCGACGTACCCCTGCAGGCTGCAGTAGTTGGAGAGCGAGTAGAGAAACTCCTCACTCATCGTCTCCGATACTATCTTGAGCGCCGCCTTGGGGTCTGGTGTCAGCACCTGCAGGGGGGGGATACGGTGGGATGAGGTACGGGGGAGAGGGTGAGTGGGAAAGTGAGAGAGTGGAAGTGGGGGAAGTGAGAGAGTAGGAGAAGGATTGGAAATGGATGAACAGAGAAGAGCACAGACATGAGCACACAGCAGACAATCCAATCACCACAATGCCTCTTATGCACTGACACACACAGCACCCACACATCCCCCCCAGCCCCTCTGCACCTGGGGGATGCAGCCGACGATGCGGTCGAGAGTGACCCCGCGCTGAGAGAGCGCCCCCAGCAGGTCGGATTCGAGGAACTCGCAGCGGTCCAGCAGCGACAGGCCCTCGCTGTCCCTCACGGGCAGCCCGTCCAGTGGGGAGAGCGCGTTGAGGTACAGGTTTATCCACGCTACCTGCACCGCCCGCGGGTTGATGTCCAACCCGTACACCTGGTGGGGGGGGGTGGGGTTGGGTGGAGGAGGAAACAGGAGAGTGTGAGACGTGGGGAGGGGTGAGGAGAGGGGGAAAGGAGGGGTGAGGGTGAGTTGTGTTGGGGAAGGGAAAGAAAACAGCTGGGCACAGGGATGATCAAGGGGATATGGATGGTGATGGGATTCGGGCCTCCTCTGCAGCACCTCAAGGCTGCACTGCACCTAGGAACGCCCACTCGTCCTCCCTGCCCCACGCCCACACCCCAGCCTGCACGTCCTCCCCTCCCCTTCCCTCCCACCCCCTCCATACCACACCTTCCTGGGCGCCCAGCGGTGCGCGAGGGCGATGGAGATCCACCCGTTGCCGCACCCCAGCTCGGCGACATCGCGGCCCGTGAACCCGGCGTCAGGGTGGCGGGTGAGGCCCTCGTAGAAGGTGAAGGACCAGTCCTCGGGGATGAAGATGGACGGCAGCTCCACCAGCGCTAGCGTCTGCCGCGCTCCTCCTGCACTGCTGCTTGTGCTCTCCCCTGCGGCTCCATTGCCATTGGTGCTGGCGGCGCCAGCAGCTCCGTTTTGATGTGTCCCTGCAGGGTCGTGGTCTGAGGGGGAGGGATAGTGCGAAAGAAAGGGAATGCGGAGAGGTGAAGGGGAGTGAACAGCGCAAACTCATGCTCGCCATTTGCTGTTTTTGGACCCCCCAGCCATGTGTCCCCACCCTAAACATGCTCACCACCCATTACGGAGCCACCACCCGTCTCCATGCATGGGGCATTACGATTGAGGTGGGAAAAGCATTCACAGGCTGGGGAGTGGACAGAGCTTTCCAGCGTGGGGGAGCGGGGAGAGCGCACCAGAGTGGGGGAGCGGGGAGGCACCAGAGTGGGGGAGCGGGGAGAGCGCACCGGAGTGGGGGAGCGGGGAGAGCGCGAGCGTGTGGATGCGGAAGTTGAAGGTGCGCATCACCTCCTCCGCGGGCTCCGCTGGCATCGCCGCCTCCAGCGCCGCCAGGAACCTGCCACACGCACCAGGCGGGTAGCGAAGCGCTAGTGAAGAGAGAGTGACAACTGAATCTGTCGTTGCCTTGCGGGACACACATCTGTCGTTGCCTTGCGGGACACACATTTGGTTCCAAGTTATCTGGAAGGACCCCTTGCACTTGCCTCTTCTCGCCGTGTCGCGTCACCTCATTAGCTCGCCAATAATCCGTTGAAGGCCCCACCAACCGTCCCCTTGATTTGAATTTTCAAAGCGTGATTTTTGTACTTATTGTTTATACGGCGTGCTTCCCCTAATCGTGGTTCCGCTAAACGGATTCAAGATGTCGCCTTGTGTCAGACAACGTTTCAGTGGTCACTTTTCACCACCAGCAAACGGGTTTTCGCAGCCTTCCGATTACGGCTAGCATACCTTCTCGCGGCGGCTTGGGTTTCGGGATTGCGCAACGCCTTGAGGATCTCTTTGAAGTTAGAATACGCCTGCGACGACAGGGTAGCCACGGGACGCACACAACCGCGGAGAATGAGTAACGCGGGAGGCGAAACGAGAGAGCTCGCGCAAGCTCTTCATTCAGACGACAAAGCAGCACAGGAATGGGAGCTCACCTGATTGCCGGATTCCTTGCAGCTCGCGAGGAACGAATCCACGTCATCTAGCGACACCGCCATCCTTCCCGCGCCCGCAGGCAGCACTCAAGTGGGAATTTACAGTGCAAAATTGCGTCGACTGAATCTTGAAATGCGTGCAAGTGATTGCAAAAGTGAAATTTCCTATGGCGAATGGGGAAGGGGCTCGAAAACTGGATGTGGAAATGTGCGAAATTCAAGGTTGGCAGGAACAAAGTAGCACCAGTGTGCTCTTGGAGCCCAGAAATTGGCTCGGCTGAAATGAGCCTTGGCTTGGGTTGCTCCGGGGAGGGGCTGGTTGGAGGTACCGTGCCAGCAAGGGATGTTTCGCTTCGCGTGAAGCCAACAGAGGAAAAAAATGCGGCGAGAATATGCCACCGTGCCTGCCTCGCATAGGCTTGGGGATTGGCTTGGCTCGAGAGGTTGTCCCTGCGTTTGGACAACCAACCAGCGGCTTGACACATGGCAACACCTGGGAACCACCCCGATCTGACGTGACGTGATTTTAGCATTCGTCATCAACGTTCCCAATATACGTCAGACCAGAAAATGCTGCTAAGAAGGAATGCGTGAGGTGCATAGTGCACTGAACAAGGACAAAATTTTCACTCGTGATAGTATCTGTTCTGGTGGAAAGCTAAACATAAGCGCTGTTTTTACACAAGTGGTACATAAGGTTACATGATTAAGTCCTCGACATAGAATGCTACACGTTTAGCTTATGAGGTTCCAATGCTAGCTTATGAATAGACCTGAGTTGTTACATAAATTGTTACAACTCATTTTTAAGGCAAACATGTGTGATAGGGACACCAGCAATCAAAACCTTTGTATGTCAAAAGCACACTCCATGGTGCTCTACATGTTGGGAGGCATGCCTAGGCTGGATGCAAGGTCCTTCATGCGTAGCTTCATGGCCTGCATAACACGCAGACAGGGTTTAGGAATGTCAAAACGAGGGAAGAGGTGATTTGATCCACATGAGGCCCTGTGGTACAGGCATATCAGCAAGGAGCAGCAAGAAAAGGGTTGAGCAAGCACGTACCGTGACACTCTTCTGATGGGCGTCCTTGTATGCCTCTGTGATCAGCTCGCCCAGCTTCTGCTTGCAGGAGGGGGAGAGGCACCACAGCAGTGACACACACGATGAGGGCCGATGATGCTCCACAGCTACTCCATCCGTGGCAGTGAATCAAGGCAGCTACATTTGCCGCAGCTACCATGCAAACATTCCAATTCATGGTGACCTTCTCCTATCCCAGCGCCCACGACTACCCTGCTCCCACGCCAGTGCTCTCACCTCTGCCCCGAGCTCCATAGCAGCATCGGTGATTTCACACCGGCATGGCTCCTGGTTGCCAGTCAGCGTCACCTGCAACGCATGCACGTCAGCATTCAAGCATGGGGAGCACTCGGGAAACGGAATGAGCAGTGTGATTGGGGAATTTGCGTCACGGAACTGGAGAACGGCCCACAACATGACTGGCATGGTCGTTCGTTCACAATAAATGGGTGACGAGCTCCGAAACTGGGGCGACAGAATTTGATGGCTCACAAAATATAGGACTTCATTGGTCATTCGTTTCAAAATGCCTCATATTCATCAAATTCCATAGGGTGCGTGTTCAAAATGCGCGAGAGGGCGGGCCAGTGCAGACGCACCTTTACGAGCTCGTCTTCGCAGTAGCCGTCGAACTCAGCCCTGCCATGGAGGGAGGATACAGAGCGAGAATGCAGCAACTTGCGGCGGATCCATGCCTACAGCACACCTCGACTGGCACACTTGTGTCTCGGACTCTCACGCTCCTATCACTTGGATAAATGTGAGGGCACAAATCACGGCGCAACACCGTAACTGCACTATGGACCACGTGAGAACAACGATGCACTACCAAAGGCTGAGTTGCGCTTGAGAGGCGCGGGGAGAGGAGGCGGGGGAGCGAGGGGGGCTTACGCGGCGAGTTCCTTCTGCACCTTGACGGCCTCCACCTGCACCACCTGCTGCGCCTTGCGCACCGTCTCGAACAGATTCGCCATGTTGCCGAACGGCCCCGCCTGCACCGCGCACGCACGCCCCACGCAAGTCAAAATGCATCCGCGGCCCTGAATCTCAGAAGCGTGCATAGCAGAAAACATGTAGCTCAGCAGTTGTTACATAGCCCTTACGTTTTTGGCGCCATCGGCGCTCAGATCGCCGTCCTTGCCGCCGCCGAATAGAGCCCTCGCGGGACCCACCCGTTGACCTGCAACCACGGCGGGACGGCGCAGGGCGACCAACGAATATGCTCACGCAGTTTGGACATCCGCACGGCATGACGAGTAGAGTGAAGGAAACAAAAAAGCCCCCAGGATTTGCGGACATCGATGCCTAGCCTGTCCTCACGAATCCGCGACGCGACTTACCGACTCGTGACCTCACGGTTGGCTGGATGTGAACGCGAGGAGCGGCGAGAAGAGACGCTCCGGAAGAGAGTGCGATAGAGGCGGCCATGGTGGAGGTGGTAAGTGCAGGGTGACTGAAGGTGAGGCGACTAGGAGAATGAGAAAAGATCTGCGATTGCGAGAAATGAATGCAGACAATCGGTAGCAAGTGAGTTTGGATGGATCACATAGTGAATGAAGGATTCCCCAAACGAGTGCCACATCAGAAGTGAGAACACACTCCGAGACACGTGGCTTCGTATCAAGGGTTACACTTGAGGATCCCAGAAATGCGTTACAGTGTCTTCGAAACAGGGATGGGAGAGCAATTCGTCGCAGATACACGCCCAAACTTTCACAGTAAATGAAATATGCAACAATTAGTGAACAACCATTTTCACGGAAATAGATGCGCATGCGAATATAAATATTGTAGAGGTGTAAAGACGGAAACAGTGGGTTTGCCATATCGAATATTCTAGCGGAGCACATGCTTCCACCAGGCCAAAGCCAACAAGCATGCCGGCAACAAGGAATATCGAGAATAAATATCTGACGCCTTTCAACCAACAGGAGCCCGCGACAAATATCTGAATTGACCTTTTGGCCCCGAAAGAGAAAAAGTTGCAGGTGCACGAGAACGGTACACGTACTGAGGCTACACGTCAGCCAACCAGAATGTCTATCGCTCATTGGTGAATTACTGGCGCGCTGTGCTGACGGAGTCACCTGTAACATCCTTCGAGGACGCGGCGGGCAGCAGATGTGGACAGCGCATGGAGCATCTCTCCATCTGATCCGTCCTCCTTGCCATTTATCTGCCCGCCGATGATGAGATACAAGGAAGTTTGAATTCTAGGTCTCCTTGGAGTTGCCGCTTGATTCAAGTTCTGAATTTCTCCGCGCTGCACCTTGCTAGACTAGGGTTTGGTGTAGGCTGGGAGGAAAAGCATCGCCATTTCACTTAGTCGACCCGCAAGCGACAGTACTATGTGTTCGCTCCTACACGATTAAGTTGAAGGTTCTATTACGATTGATATCTTGGCGCCTGTGCATTTCATGTTGCGACCGTCGTTGAGAGTCTAAGCGCGCAGTGTCGCATTTTGATGCTATGTACCTTGATTGCAATTTGATGTTATATTATGTAGTTCCAGATTCCAATGGAAGACATTAGAGGTCTTGTGTTGGGCCAGCAGCATGGCGTGATCCCGGAAGGCCGTCAGCACAAGCAGCAACAGCAGCAGCAGCAGACAGCGAGTATCGATGGCGTGCGACAGCTAGGGTGGCAAAACAATGAGTTAGGGCTGCTCCAGCAGCAGCAGGCTCGCATGCACCAGCAACTCTTGATTCAGCATCAGCAGCAGTGGTGGCAGCAACGACAGCAGCAGCAGTTCCTTTTGCAACAACAATCCCTGCAGTGCGAACGACAGGAATTTCAGCTCCAGCAGCTGAGGTCGCAACTATGGCAGCAGCAGCAGCAGCAGCAGCAGCAGCAGCAGCAGCAGCAGCAGCAGCAGCAGCAGCAGCAGCAGCAGCAGCATCAACAACAACAGCAGCAGCGGCAGCAGCAGCAGTCCCAGCAGCCACAATTGCAACACCAGCAACAGCAGCAGCAGCTTCGGCAGCAATCGCAGCAGCCACAGCAGAAGCTAGAGCAGCCGCAGCAGCAGCACCAACAGCCAGAGCAGACGGAGCAGCAAGAGCAGCAGAAGCAGCAAGAGCAGCAGAATTCATGGAAATGGCAGCAGCAGCAGCAGCAGCAGCAGCAGCGTGTGGAGTACAAGCAGTTTCAGGAGCAGCAGTGGCAGCAGTTGGCTCAACTGCATGAGCGGCAGCAGAAGGAGCTCTTCCAGCACCAGCAGCAGCACTCGCAGCTCCTCCAGCAGCAACAGCAGCAGCAACAACAGCAGCAGCAAAGCGTATCGGAACGTGTCGTCATGGACGGCACGCGGGCGTCACCGTCTCCTCATATGACGCTCCAGGCATCCAGTCACACTCGTTTGTCTCTCCCACAATCGCCACAGCCGCAATCGCAACAGCAGCAGCAGCAGTGGCAGCAGCAGCAGCAGCAGCAGACGCAGCAGCAGCGGCAGACGCAGCAGCAGACACAGCAGCAGCAGCAGCAGCAACAGCAGCAGCAGCAGCAGCAGCAGCAGCAGCAGCAGCAGCAGCAGCAGCAGCAACAGCAGCAACGGCAGCAGCAGCAGCAGACGCAGCAGCAGCAGCAGACGCAGCAGCAGCAGCTACGCGCAGAGTATACAGCGGAGGCACAGCCCGCGCACCTCACGCTGCGCTCGCCGTTCCTTCCGTCCGCGTCCGCTCCCGCCGTCGCCCATCGGCCGCACCGTGTGTGCGACGCGTGTTCGTGCCAGCCCGCGGTGCTCTACTGCGCCGCGGACGACGCGTACGTCTGCGAGCCCTGCGACGTCTTCGTGCACTCCGCCAATCCGCTCTCGCAGCGCCATGAGCGCGTGCGCTTGGGGCCCAACGGCGCGCCGCTTAAGATAGATCGCAGAGGCGCGGGGTTGTCTTCCGATGCGGCCGGCAGTCTTCCGCGCGCCGTTGCGGGGAGAGTGCTGCGCGGAGAGTTGGCGCAGAGCCTGCTTCCGCGCGCAGACGAGTCTGGGGTTCGGGGCGCGGCGGCGACGTGCAGTGACGCGGAGGAGGGTGTGGCGGGGAGCGTGGCGGGGCCGACGGCGGGCGCGATCGGCGCGGAGAGCGCGCAGAGCGGACTGCCCTCCAGCATGTCCGGCACGAGCTCGTCGTCGCACCCGCCCGACCCCCGCTGTCCCTCCCGCGCGCACCGCCCGCCCGACACCAACTGCACAGCTCAAGGCGGGGTTGCTGTCGCGCGCGCGGGTGACGCGAGGAGGGGAGCAGGTAGAGGGGGGAGAGCGGCGGATAAGGTGGACGTTGCAGGGGGGAGCGCGGGGGGCAGGCTGCAAGGGGCGAGTGCAGGCGGGGTGGCGTGCAGCGTGTTGCGGTGGAAGGTGCGGGAGGGCGCCGCCGCCATGCATGCGCCGCAGGACCACCACCCGCAGCAGCAGCAGTCCACGCCGCAGAGCAGACCGGCCGCGTCACCTGCACCTGCGCATGACGCAGCGCCCAAGGCAACAGCTGGCTCTGTGCGCCTATCACCAGCGTCCACGTGGTCGTTTGCCCCCTCTCCATGTCACACCAACGAGTCCCTGCAGGGTGCCTCGCCGTGGGCCAAGGCCGCAGCCGGCGCGGCGCATTCCCCCCTCTCCGCGCCCGCGGGGTTGTGCGCCAAATCACATCTGCTGCGCGCGCCCGCGAGCCCGTTCACTCCCCCCAGCCCCTATGCAGGCTGCCTGCTCTCGCTGCCCGGCGCGCCAGGCGGGAAGGCGCACGCGCCTCGATCTCTCCAGTCGCCCCGCACTGCTCCTCCTGCACCCGCATCCGCACCCGCACCCGCTCTCGCACCCGCATCCGCATCCGCATCCGCGGCCGGCGGACGGGGCGTGGAAGCACGCGACGGGCGAGACACGGCGAGGGGTGCCGTGCGGGCGGGAGGAGAGGCGAGGGGAGCGGAGGAGGTGCAGGGGGGCGGGGGGAGGGAGGAGAGGGAAGGAGGCGCGGAGATAGCGGCGGGATGGATGGACGAGCGGGTGGCGCAGGTGTGCGGGGAGGAGGAGGCGGGGGAGGCGGGGCGACTGGGCAGCAGCAGCGGGTTCGAGGAGTTCGAGGACATGATGAGCGGCATGGGGGGCGCGGCGGGCGCGGCGGGCGCGTCGGGCATGGCGGGCATGGCGGGGCTGGACGACATCGACGAGGACGACCAGTTCGCGCGCGACCTCGCGCTCTGCATGACCCCGCGCGCGGCCCCGCCGCCCTCCGCCACACCTCCCGCCGCTTGCCCCCCGTCGTCCCCTCGCCTGGCGAGGCTGCAAACTGCTGCTGCGGCGCAGCAGGCCCATCCCAACCATGCCAGCTACTTCACCCCCCCGTCTGCCACTTCAGCCGCCGCTGCCTCGGGCGCTGGTGCTTCCCCATGCGGCGAGTCCCCCCACGCGTCAGTGGCGGCGGCAGCGGTGCAGCCCGCGGCGGCGGTCCATGCGTCGCGCACCCACGCGCTGCCCCCTGACGGCCCCGGGCTGCCCGCGCGCCCCGCGAAGCGACAGCACCTGCGGGGACTGGGGTTTGGTTGGGCAGCAGGTTTGGTTGCAGGCTCAGGTGCAGGTATGAGTGTAGGTGCACAGGGAGGGCAGGGAGCTGGGAGTGCAGCGGGAGCGACAGACGGGGTGAGAAGCACAGCAGAGGGGGGAGGGCTGGCCAGTATTGCGGACGGCGGGGGGGCGCGCGTGGAGGCGGGAGGAGGAGGTGGGGTGAAGCGTGAGGCATGGGTGGGCATGGGTCCAGTGGCAGCACGACAGGGCGTGCAGGGCGTGGGGATGGCGGGCATGCGTGGGCACGCACAGCAGCACATGCACCTTCCCATGCACCCCCAGGGCCTGTCACCCTGCGCATCGCTGGACCGCTGCAACCCTGCGTCCCCCACCGCCGCTGCTGCGAGCATGTCCGTCAGCCACGCCCCTGCCAGCAGCTTCCTCAACTCCTCCGCTGCTGCTGCTGGCAGCGCCGTGGCATCCGCAGCAGCGCTGTCAGATTCCGCCATGGACGCGCGCGCCCCCGCCTCTGCCTCCGCCTCCGCGTCCGCCACCCACTCACACTCCCACTCGCTCTCGCTCTCCGATGGCCAGCAGCACCACCAGGGGCACGCGCAACCCCTGCAGCAGCGCACGGCAGCAGGGGGTGGGAGCCCGGCGGAGAGAGCTGCAGAGCGGTGGGAGGGCAGTGAGGGCAGGAGGGCGCGGGAGCGGAATGGGAAGGTGGGTGCGTGCGGGGGTGAAGCCGGGGGGCGGTCATCAGGGGAGGCGGAGGGGGGCGTGGAGGAGGCGGAGGAGGTGGTGATGGAGGAGGGCGCCGTGGAGGCTCAGCTCAAGGGCGTCGCCTCGCACCTCACCCTGCTCGCCGCACACCCTCACTGCCCTCCCGCACACCAACCCCAGGGGGAGAACGTGCGGGGCAGCAAGGAGGGTGCGGACAGGCGTGCAGCAGCGATGCGAGGCGTGCTGGGTAGTTTGGGGGAGAGGGGTGCGGGCGGGCGGTGGTATCCGGCGCTGCACCTCAACTATGCTGACATCATCACTGCCTGGTCGCATAACGGCCTCCAGGCATCGCCCTGGCTGGACGACAACCCCCCCTCGCTCGCCCTCCACGCGCAGCCCTCTGTGTGCTCCGACCCCCAGGTCCGTTCCCTTCCCTGCACCCCTGCTGCTTCCCACCTGCTTCTCTCCTGCTGCTTGTTGCAGCAGACCATATGAGTTGTCATGTGTTTACTCTGCTTACCAGCAGTCACGCCCCATCCTCATTGTGACCTCACGCTGTGTCTCCCCACGCCCCTTTCACTCTGCCCGCCTCCCCCCTCCCAGCCACTGCAGGCGGCCATGACCCCACACTCGGTGATCAGCACGGGGCGAGAGGAGGGACCGGAGGGCGAGGTGGGCGAGTCGGGGGTGAGCCGCGTGGCGTCGGTGCCGCACGGGCTGGACCGCGTGTGCAGCGACCTGCTGCTCGAGGACGGGCACCTGGACGGGCACATTGACGGGCAGGTAGAGGGGCAGGTGGAGGGGTATGTGGAGGGCCGGGAGGCGCGGGTGCTGCGGTACCGGGAGAAGCGGCGCAACCGGCTCTTCTCCAAGACCATCCGCTACCAAGTGCGCAAAGTCAACGCCGACCGCCGCCCGCGCGTCAAGGTGTGCTCTTGGGGGAGGGGATGGGGTTTGAAGGCTGTTGCGGTTGGCTTTCATGGCTTGTGTTAGATTTGGAAGGCCACTTTTGGCCAACTAATGTCCTTTCTCTCCCCTCCCCCCTTTCCATGCAGGGACGATTTGTGAAGCGAGACTTGTGAATGCACGTTGCGTTGTAGGGCCCTGTTATCCCACTGCCTATGGGTTCTTATTGCTACTTTGTGGTTGTGTCATACTTTGGTTTGTGTCTACTAGACTGGATTGAGCTCAATGCATTAGTTGAGTGTACATTCTAGGATCTAGGGAGGTGCCAGAGTATCTTGCTTTTGATGTGTTTGTTTGGATTTACATAACATTGTAAATTATGCTTGATTTACTAGGGAGTGCAGTACGGTAGCGCGAAAGAACCCGCCACATCTGCCGTGTCCACCAGCGGTCAGGAATGAGTCACCAACTCTCCGCGTCGGTGGGGTGGGAGTGAGCGAGGAACGGGGGACAAAGTGCACGATGGAACACGGCACAGCGCCGTCCACCTCCTGCCACAACACAACACCGCATCGCGATTAATGACCTACTAGTTGAACCATCGCTCGTGACCTGTTGTTCGAGCTTTCAGCGCCACGCCGTGACTGCGTCTGTGAGCGCGTGAGCCTTCACCATGCCGCTGCGGGGAGGGCGTCAGGCCTTGTCGATTAGTTCTCAAGCCGGCCCTTCAAGCCAGCCCGCTGCGCATCACGACTGACCGTCGCTGCCCTCTGCACGACGTGCCTCGTCGCATTGGTCGCACTCTCGCCGTCGTCGCATAGTCTCCCTCGTTTCATCGCGTGCCTCGTCGTTTGTCGCGCGGCGACGGCACGGCGGCATGGCGGAGTTCAACATGAGCGCGTGCGTGGCGGCGTGCGCGTCGCTACAGCCGTGCCTCGATACCTGCTACGTCTACAACGGCTGGCTCGCACCGCCCTCGCTGTCGCAAACCATCGCGTTCTCCGTCGCAGGTGCGTCGCCAGCGTGCGTGGATCGCGAGCACGCGACGTCTGCCCGGCCGTCGGCCGTCCGCCAGTGTTGTCGCCTGCCTCTCGTGTCTCCAACTCCCCTCCGCCATTCCCCCCACACCCCCCTCTCCCTCCCCAACCCCCTGTTTCTCGGTGTGGCGGTACGGCAGGCGGGGCGGGCGTGGGGGTGGCGGCGCTGGTGGCGTGTGTCATGGCCAGCACGCTCGCGCTCGACCTGCCCTCGCTGCAGGTGAGACCTGCCCTCGCTGCAGGTGCGCCATTCCCACTCCATTTCTGCCGGCGCACCTCCGTGCCTCTTCCTGCCTGCTCCCTTTCCAACACATTCTCCTCTCTGCGCCTCTCTCTGCGCCCCTCTCTCCGCAACCCCCCACGTGCAGGCGCTGGCAGCGAGTGCGGACAAGGCGGAGCGCAGAAAGGTGCGCCCCCTCCGCCCTCGCTGCTCCATCCGCTTCCTTGTGCCGTCCATTACATCCCTCATCGCCCATCACATCCCTCATCGTCCCCCATTGGCTTCACTTGCTTGCTTTGCCGCTCGGCATGCATGTCCCCGTGTCCTACCCTTTCACTCCTCTCTCTCACGCCCTGTCTACTCCCCTCGCGCCTCTCATTCCTCGCCCCGCGGGGCCCATGGACGGGTGGATGGCAGGCGAGGGCGGTGCTGCGGGTGAGGCGCCATGGCAACCTGCTGCTGGCGGCTCTGCTGCTCGCCAGCTGCCTCGCCTCCACCCTGGCTGCCGCTGCCTTCACCGGTAAGCCTCCCCCCTTACCCCCGCCGCCACTGCTGTGAGCATCCCCCTCCTGCCAGAAGGTGCCGAGGCACTGCGAGGAGCGCGCCCCTCCCTGGAGCTGGTGGAAATGCTGCCCTGGGCTGCATGGATTCTCACACCCACCGTACTGCACGTGGGCGCACCCCATCACAGCATGCCTCTCACTCCTTTGCTCCCTACCATTCTTCCCCACGGGCCTGTGTGGGCATGGCATGGCGGGGCGTGCAGAGGTGCTGGGCGTGTGGTGGGGGTGGCTGTGCGCATTCTCGCTGCTCTTCCTCGCCGTTGAGCTCCTGCCGCCCGCCCTCTGCACCAACCGGTATGCCCCTCCTCCTTGCACTCGTTCAACCTCACTTCTCTTCTCACACTCGCTACTCGCCACTCGCCCCTCCCATGCGCTCGCTCATACGAGCCACGTCAGCAGCTGAGAGTTACGCCTCCTCCCAACTCCCACACCCCTCTTCATCCCCTCCTTCCCCTTTATCCGTTGCTCCCACCTCCCCTTCCCCCTCCACCTCCTCCACCTCTCGCTCGCCCCCCGCCCCCCAGGAGTCTGCAGGTGGCGGGGGCGACGGCGTGGGTGGGGGGCGTGGCGGTGGTGGCGCTGTTCCCCCTGGCGTGGCCCGTGGGGCTGCTGCTCGACTGCCTCGTCTCGCGCTCCGCCCTCTCCCCCGCTGACGATGACGGCCCCGTGGTCAGTCGGGGGTGCAGGGGGGGTGATGGAGGGAGGACGGAGGTTAGGGGGAAGGATTGGGGAGGATGGGAGCCATGGGGTAGGGGGCATGGGTTGGGTTAGGGGGAGCGGGATGGGGGCATGGGATGGATACGGCCATGCACGCACAATGCTTGCTGCAACCACCACTCACCTCGTGTCTCCTCCCCTCTCCCCCCTTCCTCGCGCTGCTGCGTGACCGCCCCTCTTCCCCGCGGCTTGATCTCCCAGAAGTGCCGCTTGGCGCCCGACCCTCTGCAACAGGGGGAGCAGGAGCAGGAGCAGGAGCAGGAGCAGGAGAGTGAGGGCGAGGGTGATGCATGCAAGCCGTTCGCTGCACGTGCTGGCAAAGGGGATTGCGAGGAGGAGTGGAGTGGTGAGGAGGAGTGGGGCGGGGGGAAGGAATGGAAAACAAGAGAGGAGGAAGGGGAGGTAGGAGGGGGAGGGTGGGAGGAGGAAGAGAGGGATGGTGGCGGCGACAAGGAGGCGTGCAGGCGTGGGGCGCGGGGACCCGAGGGGGGTGGGCAGCAAGGGGAGGGCGGGGTAGCATTGTACGGTGGGAGCGTGATGGAGAGTGGGGGGGGCGAGGGGAGCAGCGAGGGTGCAGCGGTGCAGATGGCGGTGCTGCCCTCGTCCTCGCATGCTGCAATGCCGCCACCACCTCCCCTCTCTCACGCCCATGCCACCCAGCACGTTGCCTCCTCCCACCCCACCCTTGCCTCCAACCCCCTCCCCAACACATGCCACACG
The DNA here is from genome assembly GCA_948144175.1 of Closterium sp. NIES-65. NCBI lineage: Eukaryota > Viridiplantae > Streptophyta > Zygnematophyceae > Desmidiales > Closteriaceae > Closterium > Closterium sp. NIES-65. Next base: position 83,030 of record CANXME010000380.1, on the reverse strand, counting down.
CCCCCTGCTGGCTCTCCCCATGCGGCGCAGTCGCCCCCAGCGCCTCCCCCGTGGTTCCTGCAATCGTGGGAGCATGCGGCCGTATGGGCACGCCTTGCCGCCGTGCCTCCCACGCCTGCCGCCCCCACCTCACACCCACACCCCGCTGATGCTGCCCGTGCGCTTGACCCACCTGACTCGAGCGTGCGGGCAGGGAGTGGGGGGGGGAGAGCGCACGTTGCAGCAGTCAGAGATTACCACGCCACCCCGTCTGCCGCCCCTTCCACCGCCCCCCCAGCTGCCACCCTGCCAGGTGGCGTGCCGCCTCTCCCCCTGTCCTCCTCCACTCCCCTGTGGCGCCACCGACCCCCCCTGCCTGCTGCTGCTGCCTCTTCTTCCGGGCAACCCATGCCCCCCACTGACTCTAGTGCATCGGCTGATGCCCTCCGCCCCCCTCACTGACATCTATCTATTGAGCCCTGCCCCGCTCACTGACATGGATGGAACTCTCCACCACCTCCACTAACCTGGCCACACCCTCAAGCAAGCACCTCTTGCAAGCAGCGGCAGTAATCTCAGGGGCCAAGTACCGTACCGTACCTGCTGGGAGCACCTGATGCAAGCAGCAAGCACGCAGCAAGCACCAAGCAAGCACATGAAGCTTTTAGTTGAAATAACACGCAGGCAGCAGTTTCTTTAGCATTGTGTTGTGAGTGCCCACTGGTACTCGCTGGTATTGCCATAGCACCATGCAATGCAACAGTCAAGCTGCCATGCATGTATAATAATCACCAATATTTTCTTTGCTGGCGTTTTTAATCAGGCCTACCGTATGATTCCTCAAGTTGGCAATGTGCACAAGATTGCTTCAACTCAATGCAAGATAAGATGTCGTATGAGATTGCCACATTGCAAGACATGAGTGGAGCATGCTGAAAGAACAATTCCATCTATGTGGTCCTGCTGTAGGCGCTGTCCAGGGTGCCAACCAAAACCCCCACGCTCCAGCAGCATGACCATGTGGCCTCAGCACCACCAAAAGCCATGCCAGGGGAGCAACAAAGCGTGTCAGAGATGGGGTTTGAACCCATGCCTCTTTCGAGACCGCAACTTGAGTGCGGCGCCTTAGACCACTCGGCCACTCTGACACGTCCTATCATAAACAAAAATATATCAATATAATACTATTCTTAAATCACAACTAACGACGCGTGATCACGTCACTGGCGCAGCCATGGATAACCCCGAGCAGCGCGAGGCAAAGGCGGAGGATCAGGCAGCACAGCCACACGAGTCGTACTATCAGCAGCAACAGCATTATGGCCATGACGCTCACTCGTACGATCACCAACAGTACCACCAACACTACCAGCAGCAGCAGGCGCAAGCGGCGCAGGCGCACTACTACGGGTACGACCCGAGTCTCGCGCAGCATCACGCGCCCCCCCATTACCCGCACCACCAACCCCCTCACCACCCTTACGCTTATCCTCCCCAACCCTACCCTCCCTCCGTTTACAACCAACCAAATCCCTACCAGCCACCTCCCCAGCCCGCCTATCCACCGGCTCAGGACTCCGCCTTCCCCGCAAATTCCCCGCTTGCCGCCTTCTTCGATCCGCGCGAGCCTCCGCCAGCCGCGGTGGCGGCCCCGGCGAGCGAGGAGGTGCGCGGGCGCGTGGAAAAGGCCGTCGAGTACGCCGCGAAGAACGGGCCGCAGTTCGAGGCGCTCATGCGCGACAAGCAGCGCGGCCAACCCGCGTACGCCTTCCTCGAGGCGGGCGGGGAGGGCGCGGACTACTATCGCTTCCGCCTCTGGTGCGCGCTCTCTGGGTCGGGGGCCGCGGATGCGGTGGCTTGGACGGAGGGGAAGAGTGCAGCTGATGGGCAGGCGGAGCAAGCCGTGGGGAAGCAGGGGGAGGCGGACGGGGAGCACGGCAGCGCGGAAGTGAAGGTAGAGGGGGAGCAGGAGGGGGAGAAACAAGCAGTAGGGGGCGCGCCGGGCGCGCAGCAGGCGCAGACCGGCTCTGAGGCCCCTCCTGCGGTCCCTCTCCCCTCCGATTCCACCCCTCCCCTTCCCCCGGAGCCCCCGCTCCCCCCCATGCCCCCACCCCCCGCGGACCCTGCTGACGTGGCGCTGCAGGCGGCGGTGGCGGCGGCGGGGCTGCCGGCGGACGTGGGGGGCGAGGCGGTGGCGCTGCTGGCGGGGCTGAGCGGCACGAAGGAGGCCATCAAGGGCGGCAAGGCGTGGGTGGCGTGGCGCGCGGGCATGGGGTGGGCGCCGCACATCGCGTGGGTGCTGCGGGAGCGCATGGCGGCGCTGGCAGGGCAGCCGGAGCGGCAGCTGCATGTGATCTACCTCGTCAACGACGTGCTCTTCAACAGGTGTGTGGTCAACGACGTGCTCTTCAACAGGTGTGTGGTCAACGACGTGCTCTTCAACAGGTGTGCCCCACCTCGTCTCCCCTCCCCTCGCTGTCCCGTCTCACCGCACTCTCCACCTCACTCTCTCCACCTCACTCTCTCCACCTCACTCTCTCCACCTCACTCTCTCCACCTCACTCTCTCCACCTCACTCTCTCCACCTCACTCTCCCCACCTCACCCTCCCCACCCCCCACCAACCCCCCCTCGGACCGGGCAGTCTACAGCAGAGGCCACAGCCGGGGGCGGTGGACGCGGTGGCGGCGGCGCTGCAGCCGTGTTTGGGCTTCATGCTGGCGGCACTGTTCCACGGGGGGGGTGACGCGCAGAGCAGCAACCAGGAGCGGCTGGGGAAGATCCTGGCGTTCTGGGCCAGCAAGGAGGTGTACCCGGGGGAGGCCATGGCGCACCTGGGCGCGCTCATGCGCCTGCCGCCCCACCAGCACCCTCCCATGCCGCCCCCGCCACCTGTGCCTGCTATGGACTACCACGCTGCAGGCGAGTGGAGAGCGTGTGCTGTAGGGAAGGGAAGTGGCTGGCATGTGTGCGTTCTGCAAGTGGGAGCGGGAGTGACTTGTTTGGCGTGTGTGATCCAAGCTCTTTCTGGCTCGCACCCACATATATCCCTGCTCTCTTTCGCTTTGCTGACATTGTGCCCCCTTTCCTCTGCTCCTCTTCCCCTCTCCCACCCCCCATGCACTGCCATACCCATCAGCCACACAGCCGTATGCCCATGGCATGCACCCCCACGCCCCTCCCCCGCCCGCATGGCCCCCTCTTCCACCGCACATGCCGCCCATGCCTCACGATGCAGCAGCCCCTGCCTCTGCACCCGTGCCCGCCACCCCCCCTTCCTTTCCCCCGCCCCCTGCCCCCGCCACTCAACCCCCACACCAACCCTCGCCCGCACCAGTCCCCAGCGCCCCCCCTGAGCCGCAGCCCCCCACCCCAGACGCGCCGCCTGCGGCCCCCGCGCCCACGCCTGCGGAGAAGGCGCCGTACCCGCTGTTCCCGCCGGGGCTGATCCCGGGCATGGTGCGCAAGAAGCAGGTGGGGTCGGGCGTGCCGTACGCGCCCATGGCGCCGCACGACATCCCCTCCACCATCCCCCCGCCCCACGAGTCCGAGGAGTACCTGCGGCGCCGCATCGCACGCTTCTTCAAGGCCATTGGGGAGACGGACCCCCTGGCGGAGGGGGATGAGGACGAGGAGGAGGATGCGGAGGAGGCGGATGGCGGCCGGGGGATTCTTGGGGCGGGCATTGGGAAGAGAGGGCACGGGCATGGAGGGCATGGGGTGGGTGGCGGGGGGAAAAGGGGCCCAGGGGCGAAGCCACGCGCCATGTCACCGCCACCAGCGATTGGCATGGAGGGGGGCGGGCTGGGACTGGGCATGGGCGGGGGAGGGCTGGGACTGGGCATGGGGGGAGCGGGGATTGGAGTGGGCATGGAAGTTGATCCGGAGACTGGCATGTTGCCGGACGGCAGTGTGGTGCAGAAGCCTGGCATGGGCGGCGCGAGGCTGGGACTGGGTGCCGCCGTGGAAGCCGATGCTCCGTCGCAGTATGCCGACGTGTATTCGAGTTTCCGCCGCATGCTCAGCTCGTCCTACCATACCTCCATTAGTGAACGGGCTGCTAGGAAATACGAGAGATAGCAGCACGTAGTGTATGTTGATGTGAGATTGATAGCAGGATGTAAGCGCTGGAAATACTCATATTGACAATCTATGTTACATGCGTGATTTGAAGCGGCGATGATAGCCTCTCATCCACCTCGATAATTCCCACGGCCATCGGGGTTAGCCGAGCCGAGGTACATGCATCCGCGCCAGTCCGCAGCACCGCAAAGCAAGTCTCCCCGCCACGAGAGACCCATGTGGCCTTGAAAGTGGTCCGGGCGAAGCGGTGCCACGTGGGAGAGCGTCAGCCAGAACTCATCTTATCCGCCACTCCCCGCTCGGTGCTTCCGCCACTCTTCCCCATGGCGCCCACACCCACTCTGCGCGCATCTCAGTCCTTGCAATTCTACTGCACCATCCATTTCCAAGGGCTCTTCCTGCAGCCTGCTCCGATCGAACCACTCGTGCTGTTGCTGCGAGCAGTCAATCCGCTGCCACTGTCCCAAACGACCTTGGCAACTCCTGCACCTCTCGCTCGGTCGCTGCGCTGCCGCGTCTGACGGGAATCGCTAAGGTTGCTTTCAGCTAAACTTCACTCGAGCGCTGCAGACCAGCTCGAAAGGAAGGGCAATGGCGGCGCCTGCCAGCAATCCGTCGAACACGGTGACGAACATCTCGGAGTTCCAGTGCCTGGCCAAGGAGAAGCTGCCCAAGCAGGCGTACGACTACTACGCGTCGGGCGCCGAGGACCAATGGACGCTCGCCGAGAACCGCAACGCCTTCGAGCGCATCAGGTGCCGCCCCTCAGCCTCACGTCGCGGCTCCCTGTTAGGCCTGGCTGTTTGTTCCGTCGAATTCCCCTTCCGTTAAAAGCATGCCGAAACGAGCAACTGATGAGCTGATTCCGACGGCTGGCAGTGTTGATGATGCTAACGTTCATACTCCGGCTGTGCCGCCGTGCATGCCTGAACATGTCCCGACTGCAGGTTCCGGCCGCGGATTCTGATCGACGTGTCGAGCGTGGACACGACGACGAGCGTGCTGGGCCACCGCATCTCCATGCCCATCATGCTCGCGCCCACCGCCTTCCAGCGCATGGCGCACCCCGAAGGTGCGCGCCGCCCGCCGCTCCTCTCTCGCAATGTGATGTGGAAATTTTGTTCGTTTTGTCGCGTAGTGTAACAACCACGAAACGAACGCCACATCCGTCAGTGTGCAGCTGTTCACCTGTCATATCCGTTGCCCTGTCCTCCGCCGCCCTCTTCCTGCAGGCGAGCTCGCCACGGCCCGCGCGGCAGCTAAATTCGACACGGCCATGGTAAGCCGGAGCGATAGTAAGCTGGAACAATGGTATCTTGGAGGTAGCGCCGGAAATAATGGAAGCGCGATAGGTGCTTCGAGCAGCAGTGACGTGTAAATCCGTTGGTCCGCTTTGAAGGTGGAATTCACGTGCCGTGCAGTGCGGTGATGTGTAGAACGGGGCGCTGCCGGAAATGCGCAATTGCTAGTCTTCATCTTACCGCCACCAGTGTTCCCTGCCTCCTCTTCTCTATTTCACTCTTGCCTCTCTTTCCCCCCTCGTTTTCCTCTCCTGCGCCTGCTTCCCCTCCTCTCTCCCCCATTCCCCTCCCGTCGCCCATTTCACCGCGCTCCCTCCCCCTGGGGCGAGCAGGTGCTGTCGTCGTGGGCGACGAGCAGCGTGGAGGAGGTGGCGTCGGTGGGTCCGGGTCTGCGCTTCTTCCAGCTCTACGTGAGTGCCGCGCGCTCTACCTTCCGCCAGTAGCCGACAGGCAGTATTGTTTTCCGCATTGCGTTGCGCTGCCGCCTGCTTCGTCTCCAGCTTGCTCCTGCTGCTATGTGCCCCGCCATGGCTATGTGCCCCGCCATGGCTATGTGCCCCGCCATGGCTATGTGCCCCGCCATGGCTATGTGCCCCGCCATGGCTATGTGCCCCGCCATGGCTATGTGCCCCGCCATGGCTATGTGCCCCGCAACCTCCCGCCCCTCACACTCCCTCACCTCCCTCACCCCCTCCCCCCATGCCCCCCCCCAGGTGTACAAGGACCGGCAGGTGGTGGAGCAGCTGGTGCGGCGCGCGGAGCGGGCGGGGTTCAAGGCCATCGCGCTCACCGTCGACACGCCGCGCCTCGGCCGTCGCGAGGCCGACATAAAAAACAGGTGCGGCGCCCGTCCGCGCGCGCCAGCCGTGGCGCAGGTTGCTGGGTTGGCGACGAGGGGGTGGGGTGGGGGAATGTGATGGCTGGGGGACCGTGGGTGGAGGGATTCAAAAGCGCACCTAGAGAAGGGGTGTAGTGTTGACGCTGAAGTAACGAGTTACTGTGAGGCACTTTGAAAAGTCAACGATGCAAAGAGGAACTTGAAGCGGAAAAAGCAGCAAGGGCGAGGGCGTATTGTAGGAATTGTGGCTGCTGTTGGTCACTGTTTTCGTGGCATGGATTGGGGCCCATCGTGACTGACTCATGGCTTGGCATGGCGGTGGTGCGCGTGGCAGGTTCGTGCTGCCACCTCACCTCACTCTGAAGAACTTCGAAGGGCTGAACCTCGGCAGTATGGACAAGGTATGGCGGCATGGGAAGGCAGCATACAATCAGTTGCGTTGTGATAAAATGAGCCTCGTTGCGTTGTTGACCAGCACAGCACTGCCCGTTGTCCTTCACTCACTCCACGTTCTCTCTACCCTCTCCATCACTGCCTACCACCACGTGTCACGGCGGGCGCGCATCAGTCCCAGGAGTCGGGGCTGTCGTCGTACGTGGCGGGTCAGATCGACCGCTCGCTCAGCTGGAAGGTGACCTCTCCTGCTCTCAGCATGCCGTGTGCGTGCTGTGTGTGGGGTGCGTGGCGCGTGTGTGGTGTGTGCTGCTTGAATGTGGGTGTATGGGTGCCTGCTGTACGACCTTCTGTCAGTTGCCGCTGCGTGCTCCATTCTCCTCTTCTCTGCCAGACTCCAACCTCAACAATCCTTCCTTTCTTCCCTCCCACTCCCCATTCCCCCCCTCTTTCACCCCTTCTTTCCGCCACTTGTCTCCAATGATTGTGTGGTGCATGTGTGTGCCCGTGCACATTGCGTGCGCGTGTGTGAATGTGCATGTGTGCATGCGCATGTGTGGACGTACATGTGTGTGTGCGTTTGTGTGTGCATGCGCATGCATGTGCGGCCACAGGACATCGCATGGCTCAAGTCCATCACATCGCTGCCCATTCTCGTCAAGGGCGTCATCACAGCAGAGGATGGTGAGTCAAGGCCGTGATTACAGCAGAGGATGGTGAGTCAAGGCCGTGATTACAGCAGAGGATGGTGAGTCAAGGCCGTGATTACAGCAGAGGATGGTGAGTCAAGGCCGTGATTACAGCAGAGGATGGTGAGTCAAGGCCGTGATTACAGCAGAGGATGGTGAGTCAAGGCCGTGATTACAGCAGAGGATGGTGAGTCAAGGCCGTGATTACAGCAGAGGATGGTGAGTCAAGGCCGTGATTACAGCAGAGGATGGTGAGTCAAGGCCGTGATTGCAGCAGAGGATGGTGAGTCAAGGCCGTGATTACAGCAGAGGATGGTGAGTCAAGGCCGTGATTACAGCAGAGGATGGTGAGTCAAGGCCGTGATTACAGCAAAGGGTAGCTGATACTGCTCACAGCAAGTCACATCTGGTATCCCCATGTTGCTCCCTGCTGCACCTGCTCATCCTAACCCTTCTTCCACCCGTCCTTGTTCATCCCTCCCCCGGCGTGGTGCCTCGCAGCGGAAATATCGATAGAGTACGGGGCGGCGGGCATCATAGTGTCCAACCACGGCGCCCGCCAGCTGGACTACGTCTCCGCCACCATCTGTGCACTCGAGGAGGTGCGCCCCCCTGCCCTGCCACACACTCTCGCTCTGACTCCCACACGCATGCTCGCACCCACACCACACCCATTGCATCTATCCAGTACCCCACCTGTCTGCACTGCGTGTGGCAACATCTATGCCGTTCTGTCTGCATTGATTTCGTTCCCCTCGTGTTCGCCCCGTCGTCTGTCAAGTTCATGCTTGATGCTCCACACACTGCAAACACCCTCCCCACCATATCCCCCTCCCCACCATATCCCCTTCCCCACCATATCCCTCAGCACCACCTTCTCACCACCACCTCCCCTCCCCGTCCCTTCCCCCACCCCCCCCCTTCTTCCCCCCACCGAGTGCTGTGGCAGGTGGTGAAGGCAGCGCGAGGGCGGGTGCCGGTGTTTCTGGACGGTGGGGTGCGGCGCGGCACGGATGTGCTCAAAGCGCTTGCCCTTGGTGCCGCGGGTGTCTTCGTACGTTGCCCTCCCCTACCCCACATGCCACTGCCTCCTCAATGCCTTGCCCTTCAGTCGCTCGCAGCTGCATCCACATGTTGCCCCTACCTTGGTCTGTTCAGTGTTTGAGGGGCTGTTCTAGTCTCGTGCCATTCTCACTGTCTGGTACATGCCTGCCCTCCCATACCGTTCCTCTCCTGCCTCGCCTCTCATGCCTGCCTTCCATCCGCCCATGCCCATCCCCCCCCCCATGGCCCGTGGCCACCAGGTGGGGCGGCCGGTGCCATTCGCGCTGGCGGTGGACGGGCAGGCGGGGGTGGAGAAGCTGCTGGGCATCCTCAAGGACGAGTTTGAGCTCGCCCTCGCCCTCGCCGGCTGCACGCGTGTGGCGGACATCAAGCGCTGCCACGTGGAGACGGAGGAGGACCGCCTGCGCAAGGCCATCACCTCCCGCCTCTGATCCCATCCCAACGCTCCCACTCCCTCTTCACCAACCCACTTGTCCCTTTGCCATTTTTTGGTGTGCCTTATTCTTGCTCGTGAAGAGCATAGCTTATTGAATGTATAATTGCATATCATTTGTAATGGTTGCCCACTGGGTTCAGTAAATGTCCTGCAAAGCTACGGTACCCTAAAGAACATGCTGCTCTTCACTTGTCACACAGAACGCTAGTTTTGCAATGTATGCTGTTTTAAGCTCCTCCCACTCCGAAGCACCACATTACACCGCTTCTCCAGCACGACCTGTGCCATTGCCGTTCCAAATTCTTCGCTTTGACACACACTCGGAGCGCCTCAGTGGCGCATTCACTGACGCTGCTGAGAATACAGCGCGCGCAGATTGCTCGTCGCGCGCGCATTGTTCAGCGCAGCGCACGGAGGTCGCTAGGAGCGCTAATCTTCGAAGATGGTCGTCCCACCAGCGCCTTGACCCTCCGCGCCTTGACCCTCCGCGCCTTGACCCTCCGCGCCTTGACCCTCCGCACACCTTCCACTCCCTCGCGCACACCGCCACAACATTTTACCCCTCACGCTGTCACCGGTTTCCCTCGCGGCGATGGCGGCGGAGTGGCCGCTACTGGCGGAGGAGGAGGAGGATGAGGCGGAGGTGGCGCGGGCGTGGCGCGCCGTGGAGGCGGTGCGCGTGACGGCGGACGTGGCGGCGGCGGCGCGGCACCTGATGGCGCTGCTGCGGCGAGTGCAGGCGCACGGCGGGCTGTGCGACGAGGGGCCCGCCCTCGATACCGCCATCCGCAGGCGCGCCATGCCCGCCCCTCATACTGCCCGCCCCTCATACTGCGCGCCCCTCATACTGCCCGCCCCTCATCCCCTTTCAGCAAAGTGTGCCCTCCGCTGAATGTGCGTTGCCGTGCCCCTCTGCGTCGCATCGCCTTGCCCCGCTGCGTCGCTCCCTGCTCTCATCCTCTGCGTGCCACGTCCCCCCCACGTGCGCCCCTCCCCCCACGGGAGCAGGTACGAGCGGTGCTGGCTGCAGCTGGCTGGGCGGCTGAGTGACGACGAAATGTGCCGCCTGCTGCCGCCCATTGACGTGGAATGGGTTTGGCTCTGCCACCGCCTCAACCCCGTATGTTCTTGAGTTGCTTGGCTGCCCATGCTGCCCGTTCCGCCTGTGCTGCCTGTGCTGCCCGTGCTGCCCGTGCTGCCATGCAGCCGCGCTACTCCTGGACTGACTGAATGCTGCTGCAGGTGATGCGAAGTTCCCGATCGGCCTGATGTGTTGCCATGTGCTCTCTATCATCCCCCCCTTTACTCCCACCCTTCACTGCATCGCATGAATCTGCTTGCCACTGCCTTCCCATCCCACTGCCTTCCCATCCCACTGCCTTCCCATCCCACTGCCTTCCCATCCCACTGCCTTCCCATCCCACTGCCTTCCCATCCCACTGCCTTCCCATCCCACTGCCTTCCCATCCCACTGCCTTCCCATCCCACTGCCTTCCCATCCCACTGCCTTCCCATCCCACTGCCTTCCCATCCCACTGCCTTCCCATCCCACTGCCTTCCCATCCCACTGCCTTCCCATCCCACTGCCTTCCCATCCCACTGCCTTCCCATCCCACTGCCTTCCCATCCCACTGCCAAACATGTGCAGTACCTTGCCTGTGTTTCTCGCCCTGCCTCCCTGAACACCTCACTACACGCTCTTCTTCGCATGTGTGTGTTTGTGTGTGTGTGTGTGTGTGTATGTGTGTGCGTGTGCGTGCACGTGCTCACGTGTGTGTGTGTGCGTGTGCATTTACAACGCATGAATGGGCGATGGGAGCAGGAGGCGTATGGCAGGGAGTGCGAGGCCAGGGTGGGGCGAGTGGTGGAGCAAGCAGTGTTTGACACCAGTGAGTGTGACCCCTCTCATCTCCCTGCTACCAATCATGCTGCCTGCAGCAGCAGCAGCAGCAGCAGCAGCAGCAGCGGGGACGGGAGGGAGGCAGCAGAGGCAGCGACGCGGCGGGTGTGGGACAGGCTGTTCCCTCACGAGCCCTACGACCTGTTCGAGCCTCGCAGAGCCGGCAGCTCACAGCACGGCGGGGGGGTTGGCGATGCTGACGATGACGGTGCGAGGGAGAGCACGCAGTGCGGGCGGGGGAATGAAGACAGAGGGGAGGCGCAAGGGGGGCCGGCGGGGGAAGAGAGGGGGAGCTTCGGGGAGGGCCCTCGGTGTTGCAATTTTGGCGCAGGAGCAAGGTGCAGCCTAGCATGCGTGGAGGGGCGGAGAGGCGAGGGGAGGGGCGCGGAGTCTCGTGGTGAGCCTGCAGGCGCGTCAGAGGGCTCTCTGAGAGGCAGCAGGACGGCAGAGGCCTCCAGAGAACCGGGCGCGGTGGATTTGCTGGCAGGCGCAGGGGTGGAAAGCAGAGAGGCGGCAGAGGGTGCAGGAGAGGGGCAGCACGTGCAGTACGACCTGAGGGCTGCTGTGCTGCAACAGAGAGGGCTCTTCCTCGAGGTGAGGGGCGCTCACTCGTGATACGAGAGAAGGGTGGTGCCGTGTGCTGTGAGAGGTGGTGCTGCGGTGAACGAGAACTCATGCTGCCTCACCTGACAGTTGCCCTCCTCTCACTTGTCTCCATCCCAACCCATTTCCGCATGTTGCATGATCAATGGTGCATGGTGCGTGGTGCATGGGGCATGGGTCATGTGTGGTGGTGGCAGGTGGACCGGCCGTGGATGGTGCAAACGGCATACCTGAGGGGGTCAGTGCAGCGCTACCGCATGTTCCTCTGCCTCTTCAAGTCCAACCCAGCGACACCCCTCACACCCACCTGTGACATCGACCTCATCTGGCATGCCCACATGGTAACATGCGCACATGATAGCACGCTGACATGGTAGCATACTAGCATGCCCACATCGTAGCATGTGCACATGGTAACAAACGCACATGATAGCACGCTGACATGGTAGCATACTAGCATGCCCACATGGTAGCATGTGCACATGGTAACAAACGCACATGATAGCACGCTGACATGGTAGCATACTAGCATGCCCACATGGTAGCATGTGCACATGGTAACAAACGCACATGATAGCACGCTGACATGGTAGCATACTAGCATGCCCACATGGTAGCATGTGCACATGGTAACAAACGCACATGATAGCACGCTGACATGGTAGCATACTAGCATGCCCACATGGTAGCATGTGCACATGGTAACAAACGCACATGATAGCACGCTGACATGGTAGCATACTAGCATGCCCACATGGTAGCATGTGCACATGGTACCAAACGCACATGATAGCACGCTGACATGGTAGCATACTAGCATGCGCACATGGTAGCATGTGCACATGGTAACAAACGCACATGATAGCACGCTGACATGGTAGCATACTAGCATGCCCACATGGTAGCATGTGCACATGGTAACAAACGCACATGATAGCACGCTGACATGGTAGCATACTAGCATGCCCACATGGTAGCATGTGCACATGGTAACAAACGCACATGATAGCACGCTGACATGGTAGCATACTAGCATGCCCACATGGTAGCATGTGCACATGGTAACAAACGCACATGATAGCACGCTGACATGGTAGCATACTAGCATGCCCACATGGTAGCATGTGCACATGGTAACAAACGCACATGATAGCACGCTGACATGGTAGCACACTGACATGGTAGCATACTAGCATGCGCACATGGTAGCATGTGCACATGGTAACAAACGCACATGATAGCACGCTGACATGGTAGCATACTAGCATGCGCACATGGTAGCATGTGCACATGGTAACAAACGCACATGATAGCACGCTGACATGGTAGCATACTAGCATGCGCACATGGTAGCATGTGCACATGGTAACAAACGCACATGATAGCACGCTGACATGGTAGCATACTAGCATGCGCACATGGTAGCATGTGCACATGGTAACAAACGCACATGATAGCACGCTGACATGGTAGCATACTAGCATGCACACATGGTAGCATGCGCACATGGTAACAAACGCACATGTTAGCACGCTGACATGGTAGCATACTAGCATGCGCACATGGTAGCATGTGCACATGGTAACAAACGCACATGATAGCACGCTGACATGGTAGCATACTAGCATGCGCACATGGTAGCATGTGCACATGGTAACAAACGCACATGATAGCACGCTGACATGGTAGCACACTGACATGGTAGCATACTAGCATGCGCACATGGTAGCATGTGCACATGGTAACAAACGCACATGATAGCACGCTGACATGGTAGCATACTAGCATGCACACATGGTAGCATGTGCACATGGTAACAAACGCACATGATAGCACGCTGACATGGTAGCATACTAGCATGCGCACATGGTAGCATGTGCACATGGTAACAAACGCACATGATAGCATGCTGACATGGTAGCATACTAGCATGCGCACATGGTAGCATGTGCACATGGTAACAAACGCACATGATAGCACGCTGACATGGTAGCATACTAGCATGCGCACATGGTAGCATGCGCACATGGTAACAAACGCACATGTTAGTACGCTGACATGGTAGCATACTAGCATGCGCACATGGTAGCATGTGCACATGGTAACAAACGCACATGTTAGCACGCCTACATGGTAGCATACTAGCATGTGCACATTGTAGCATGCGCACATGGTAGCATGCGCACATGGAACATATCCTGGTAGCTTGCATTGCATGGAGTCATGACATGCACACATGCTCATGACCCCTGCTCTGGCCTCACCACCTCTCCTCTCACCTCATCCTCGCTGCTGCGCTGCCCACTCCCTCCCCCCTCCCCTGCCCCCCTGCTTCCCCCCCCATCGGCACAGATGTGTGCACGTGCCTACGCCACGGACTGCCACCACCTGGTGGGTCGCCTCATCGCGCACCACGACTCCCTCTCGCCCACACCCGCCCTCGCGCCCTCCGCCCTGGCCTGCTCGCCGTGCGACCTGGCGGGCCCGCGCTCACCGGGGCCACGGCATCTGGAGGCGGCGCACAGGGCCACGGCGCTGCTGTGGGAGCGCACCTTCGCCGTGCCCTTTGCGCGCGCAGGGGCCGTGCCCCCTGCTCACGCAAGCTCCCTGCCACCGGCTATGCGCATGGGCGGGGCAGCTGTGGGCCACGAGCAGCAGGCAACGGCAGAGGGGGCAGGCGAGCAGGAGGGCTCATGGGCATGCAACCAGTGCCGTTCAGACACTGCCGCAGGGGCAGACGTGGAGAGGCAGCAGCAGCGCCAGCACACGGAGCAGCAGTTGAGGAGTAGCAAGAAAGCAGATGCGGACAAGGAGAGTGTGGGAAGCGGGGGCACAGGCGAGCAGGGGGAAAAGGTGCGGCGCATGGCAGTGGCGGGGTGTGTGAGTGCGGGTGAGGCGAATGCAGGGCTGGGGCTGTGGCAGCGCAGCACAGTGGACGTGGAGGTGACCGTGTGGACCGTGAGAGGGCTGCTGCTGCCCGCCCCTGACTGCCTCTCCGTCTCCCTCTCCGCCCTCCATGCCGCCCCTGCCTTCTCCGCCCGCACGCCCGCGCTGCCCTTCCATCCGGCAGCCCCCCCACCGCGCTGGCGCCACGGCTTCTCAGTGCAGGCGGAGGTGGCCTCAGAGGGGCTGCGGCTGAGCCTGCACGCCCACTCGCCGTCGCTGCTCTCCTCACTGCTGCCCTGGCTGCTGCCCCCCGCACCCCGCGAGCTGGGGTCAGCGGTGCTCACGTGGCACCGCCTGCTGCAGCACCCCTCGCTGCTGCTCCACTGCCTGCTGCCCCTCGCCCCCCCAGGCTGCACCCCCGCTGCCTATGCCGCTGCCACAGCCCCTCTCACTGCAGCCAGCACAGCCGCCACAGGGAGCAGTGGCTTGGTGGCGAGGGCAGCAGAAGAGGGGGGCGTGGAGAGGGTGGGTGGGGCCGGAGGCAGGGCAGAGGGCAGTGTGGGATGTCCGGCGGGGCAGGCAGGGCTGCAGGTGGGTGTGTCTCTGACCCCTGCCACGGCAGCGCCCTTCCTGCTGCGCGCCGTGCCTGTGTGCACCTCTGATGACCGCGGGGCCATGCTCTGTGCCTCCCTGGCTCAGCACCGCCCTCAGGTGAAAACAACAGAGGGGCTAGCGGGCTGGGAGGCCGAAGGGAGACGACCATGAGACTGTCCTGATGCCTTCGCTGTGGTTGTAAGAGTTCTTATGTGCATGAATCCTGTGCGTATGCATGTGTGTGGTTTTGCTTGCAACTATGCATGTGTGCGCATGGCTTGCATGAGTGTGGAGAGCAGGCGGGGCGGTGGGTGTCGCGCACGGTGCTGGACCACAGGGGCGTGGAGGCGTTTGTCATGCGCACCAGGTGGGAGGCGTTTGTGATGCGCACCAGGTGGGAGGCGTTTGTGATGCGCACCAGGTGGGGGCAAAGCAGATGAAGGCAAGTGCGTGCATGTCACTGGCGCTGCACGTTGATGTCTGCCTTTCTCCATGCTCGCCCCACACCACTCCTTTCTCCATGCTCGCCCCACACCACTCCTTTCTCCATGCTCGCCCCACACCACTCCTTTCCCTTGCTCTCCTACTCCGTGCCTCCTCTCTTACACCACACTAGTCCATCCCCACTCATCCATTTCTCTTTGTCTTCCCCTGCCCCCCACCCCCCACCTCTTTCTGACTTTGTCTGTTGCCCGGCACCACTTCTTCCCCACTCCCTGGAGCCGTGGAGCAGAGTGGCAGAGGGAGTGTGGGAGGACCACAAGCGCCCAAAGCCAGTTCAGCCAACGGAACGGACAATTGTGCTGCATCAGGTGATTGCATCGGGTGCTTGAAACAGGTGATTGCATCAGATGATTGCGTCAGGTGATTGCTTCAGGTGATTTGATGAGCTGATGACATCAGGTGGTTACATCAGGTGGTGGCATCAATTGATGGCATCTGATAGCAGCACCAGGTGGCTGCTGCATCAGCACCTTGTGCCAATCACTCTGCTTGTGCCACACCATTCTTTCAGCCTGTGCCATCTCCGCCCTTACCTTGCTTCGTTCCACTTCCCTTCCCCTCCCACCTTTCCCACCCTACTACTTTCTTGTCATGGCGTCTCCCCTCACTCCCCCACCCCTCCAACGGAGCGGTGGAGCAGGGGGGTTGGAGCTATGTGCCCACGGACGCCACGCCCTTGCCCCTCACCGCCCCCCTGCATGAGCGCGTGGGGGTGTGCCGCGGTCCAGTGCTGGCGCAGGCTGTGCCTCGAGGCGGGGGAGGGGTGCGGTCGGGACATGGAAACGGGGAGAAGGAAGGGGGAGGGGTGGGTGCAGGGGGGGGGCTGGTGGTGCGCTATGCGCTCATGGGATGCTTGCCTGGTGCAGCAATGGCGGAGCTGGGAGTGCGGTGCAGAGTGGTGGATGGGGCGCTGGTGCAGGGCTCACTGCAGCTGGAGCTGCAGGAGGAGGGCGGCCATCAGGTGCGTTGCCTCCGCCTCTGCATCTTCCTAATCCCTGCCTCCGCTCCTGCTTTCATCCCTGTCTCTCCACCTCTGCCCCGTATCGTGATGCATTCCTGACACACCCATCACTCGCCTTAACTCTTCCCGTACCTCTCCACCCCATCCGCCCCCTCTCCCTGCCCCCCTCCATCTACCCTCAGGTGGCGCTACTGCCGGGCCGGCACCTGTCTTACACTGTGTGCGGGGCGGCAGCAGCAGAGGAGCACGGCTTTGCCACGCTTGTGCGATACACTGGGGGGCCCGGGCTGGCGCGCGCCACAGCGCTGCTCAACTGGAGGGGGTGCGTAGTGGAGGTGGCACGCGAGGAGTCGGTGGCGCTGGCGCTGCTGCTGTGTGTCGCCATCGCTGAGGCGCTGCACGACATGCTCGCTGCACCGCGCTGCATGTGCTTCAGGCCCATGCTCCTGCCCAACCCCGATCCCGACACGCACTGGCAGGCCCTGTGCCTCAACCACGGCTCTCATGCCCCCTCCTCCGATGCGGCTAGGCCCAGCCGCGGTGGCAGAAGCGAGGAGCGAGGGGAAGAGTCAGGGTGGGCAATGGGGGAGCAGGCAGAGCGGAGGTGGTGGGAGCAGCGACCCCTGGCATGGATGCCTGGTGCTGCCAGCTGTGATTTCGGGGCTTGTGGGCCCAGCTTCACTCATGGATAGTGGGCAACGCTTTCCATGTATGAAATGCTTGTAAAATAGTGAAGCATTAACAGTATGACATGGCACTGGAGTAGACTATCCCTTGTGGGCAGCATGCCCTGCAACTCATGTGCAACTAAAGCAGGCAGAGGAGGGAGGGCGTGCAGGTGGTCACAGCCTGAGCAGGGCTGCCCCTGCTGCAGGGTGGGAAGCAAAAACACAGTTGGGCAGGTCGGCTTCAGTGATGGTGCCGGCAGCAATCTTGGGTGCGTAATAGTCTTCCTGCAGTGCGCACAGGGGAAGAAGCACAAGAGTGTGGTGAGTAGCAGAGGATAATTGTTTTTTCCGTGCAATGGCACTTGTCACTCTCAAGCAGCAGCAACCATCAGGAGTGCAAGTGGCAGTGCAAGCTGCCCTGCGCCACGATACCTTGAGGTGCGCGAGGAAGGAGTCTGTCTCGTGAGCGTGCACCAGCGCCACCACACAGCCGCCCCAGCCAGCGCCTGTGAGGCGGGCTCCCAGGGCGCCGTGCGCCTTGCAGCACGCCACCAGCTGCTCGAGCTCAGGGGAACTGTGGCACTCCCAAGGCAGGGCGTGGGAGGGACAGGGAGTGTGAAGGTTGACGGTGGAGGAAGCCAGCACGAGGGCATGAAGAGAGAACGAGTGGATACAGTCGCTGAGAGGGATGATGATGCAGTGGAAGGGAGATGAATGAAGAGGCACAGAACAAGACAGCAGCAGCCTCCTCCATGTGCCTTGCACCTTCCCATGGCCAGCGCTAGCCGTCTGTCCATCCCTTGTGCCTACCTCACTCACTCCTGCTCCCAGAGACACTAGTGCCTGCCATGCTTCACCTGCCATAACTTATGCTTCACCTGCATTCATAGAGGTCGCGACAGCTCGCGTGGCTGTCGTCCATAAGGCGGCCAAGAGAAAGCAGCACAGAGGGGCCTGCTGAAATGGCAGGTGCAGTGCTGCAGCAGGGAGCATGAATGGAGGCAAAGAGAGAGGGGGGGAAGAGGAGAGGTGGGGAGGCGGGGGGACGAGAGGGCAGCAAGGCATGAAGCGAAGGCCACTGTAGTGGCAGTGAAAGAACAAGAAGGGTGCGAGGGACAGAGATGGTTCCTCAATGAACCAATAAGCAACAATGCAGACTTCGAGCAAGAAAGTCAATAATAGGAAAAGGACGAGGCAGGTGCTGAGATAACCCTGAATAGAGCGTGCATTGGCTCCCAATCTAGTTGGTACTTATGTGCCCTGATTTCACATGCACTCGTTTCATGGACATCCAAACTGGAATAACGAGGGGTTGTGTGAACAGTGCACATGACACACTAAGAAAAGACCCAACGAGGTGGAGAGAGATACACACGAAGTAAGCTTACGAGTCAGAAGGTGCAGAGAGAGCAGCATCCCTGAATGCAAAGACGCGATGAGCTTCTGCATACACATGAAGAGCCCTCTGACGTCATGCGGTGGATGCCAGGTGGGTGCACGCATGGACAAGCACACACAATCGCACCCATGCAAGCGGGTGCAGGGGGTGCATGGTGCGTGTGACAAGGGAATGAGACAAGGATGCACATGTCGGTGGACCCACTCAATGCTCCAGAAAACGGTGTCGACATGCAAGACTGAGCCAGTGTGCATGCATCCACATCTGGAGAAAAGCAAGAGATGATAATCACGTAAAGGCACCCTTGCTGGCTGCCGACCTCGACCGCCACAGTTCAATAATTGAGCAGCTACGGGGTGGCAAGACAATGAGCATAGCTGTTGGGGCATGACTTCAGAGTGAACACGAGCATGCGTTGCCACAAGAGCAAGCATACCTGCTGTAACTTGAATTCGGTGGCGGCAGCGATGACAGCGAGGGAGGTTGGTGAGTCGGCAAAGACAGAGGCAAGTGACGCTTGAAGAAGAGCCTCGATCTCGCACGCGCTGTACGGGTCAGCATGCAGGCAGCGCTGCAGGGAAGTTTAGAAGCACAAGACACAGGCAGACCAAGGCAGCTTAGAATCACAGGTGTGCAGATTGACACTGACAGTGTGGGCCTTGTAGCCCACTGTTTGGGAATTGGCTGTCCTGCTGAAAATGGAGGACGCGGGCGGCATGGCATGCGGTGTGCAGGCAGGACTCACCCGCACAGCATCCAGCGCAGCGTGCTCGTCTGGTGGCTGTGGTGACGCGCTGCTGGCAGCACAGAGGGCGTCCACGTCTGCCAGTGTGCTGATGGAGGCGCGTGCTGTGGCAGGCTCCATGCCCAGCCGCACTGCCAGTACCATCTGGTGCCATGGGGAACACATGGAGGAGTGGGAAACGGATGGACCAATAGAATCGGGCGCAAGAGCAGAAACGCGCACCATCACCAATATTCCGAACCTGCAGCATGACACAGCTGCCCCCCGTTTGCTCATCCCCCAACTCACGGCGGCGAGGCGGCACTCCACAACCCGGCGATTGTAGTTGGTGGCGGCAGTCTCGGCCTTCTTGGAGACTGCCAGGGAGTTGGCGATCACCAACACGGCGGTGGACGGCAGAGGCACCGCGTGCGCCCTCACGGGGTTGAACTCTATCAGCTGTGCCACGCCGCGCTCTCCAAAGATGGAAATGGCCTGGGAGAAACCGGGCACGCATGGACGCAGTGAAGGGAGATGTGCAACACAGGTCATGCTTCTTGCTCCGAGGAAGAAAAAAAAACACTGGCAGTGGGGGTGAATGGGGGCAGGATGGGCTCTCTGCAGATCTGAGACCTAAGGGCTGACTAACTCAAAACGGCATTGCTGACGCATCGCATGCACGTATTCACAGAAGTGCATGACCACAGCAGACCTCGCTGGGAGCCATGCTTCCCCACGCAGCTGCTTGAGCTGCTCACCACCTGACACTGCCCGTCGTGCCGCACACCCCTCACCATTGCCGGCCATGCTGCACACCCCTCACCATTGCCGGCCGTGCTGCACACCCCTCACCACTGCCGGTCGTGCTGCACACCCCTCACCACTGCCCGTCGTGCTGCACACCCCTCACCACTGCCACTTCAAAGCCAGGGTGCCATGCCCGGTGCAGCTGCTCTTTAACAATCCACCTCTTTCTCATGCCCACTTCCCCCTCCCCTTCGCTTCAGTTATCCTTACCCCATCGGCTGCGACTCACTCTGTTGCACATGCTGCACTCACCCTTGGCCTTCTTACTAAGTCGCCCTCGCACTTGACCTCCCCGTGCTCGCTATCTGTGCTCTGCCCCTTCTCTTTCAAGATCAAGCACCGCTTGGGGGGGGACAGTTAGAGCATGGAACGAACGTTACCTGGTCCATGCCGCCAGACTGAGTGCCGATGTATCGCTCGCAGCGGCATGCCAGGTCAGCTATCTCCGCCTGAGAGGGAGGCAGTAAGAAGAGCATACTTAGGGAGAGACAGAGCCACAAGACTTTCAGAGAAGAATAATAATAAACAAGAAACGGACGAGGAGACACAGTTGAGGAGCCACAACACAGAATGAGGGCGGCAGCAGCACCTTGGGGAACGAAAATCCAAGGGCGGCCATGACAGCGATGGCAGAGGAGCACACGAGGGCAGCTGAGCTGGACAGGCCAGACCCTGGACACAGTGGCGCATGAGAAGAGAAAGCCGGGCAGCATGGTATGTAAGCACCAGAGCTCTAAGACGTAGAAGCGAGCAGAGGTCCAAATGAGGTGGCTGAGGTGGGAGGACACGGACTTGTACGGGCATGGAGAACGGCAAGCGCGCACGGGGAACCAGTGGGCAATGTTCTTCTCACCAAGAGGCACGCAGCCATCCACAAGCACATCAAGTCCAAGAGTTGGTTCCTCTCTACCCCCTGTCTCGTGCACATGATCCCAGACGCCCTTGTATCTGGTTGCAAAACACAAGCATGAAGCACAACAAGTTGCACAACGTAATTAACGTGCAGTAAAAAAACCAAGCATGTGAGATAACCTTTTAAAGAGAACAACAACACTCCATGCGCCAGACATTGTAATCAGCCACAACAGCTGCGCTTTGCCAGGGGGGTAAACACCTTAGAAATGTGAAAGCAGCGATTTTGTGACGGAGGAGGAACCATACCCACAAAGAAAGTAGCTGCCCCAGCTGTGGTTGCTTGTGTCAACTTCCTGCAAGGCAATGAACTCAACATTATGCTTGACTAACAAAACAGGCTGGATCAACAGGCTTCACGGACAGCTGGTCGACTTAGACAGGTCGTCCTGACAATCAGATAAAATCGAGCGTCTGTGGGCTGAGTTATATGCGACCTGAGCTTGATGGGCCGTGAGCTTCGAGCTACCTGCTTGGCGTGGATGCTGAACTCCGTGGCAGGGTACTTGGCGGGGTCCATGTTCGCCACGCGCAGGCGAGGCGGGAAAGGCGAGTCATCCTTACACGCAGATGTCTCCATGCTTGGCGTCCGTGCACAGCTGATGGCGACAAGGGTATCCAGGTGAATGGCCATGGGCAGCACCGCGTACCCCTCGTAGTCAATGTGCTCGCCGATGAGATTCACACGCCCTGCGTCCAGCCGGGCTCAGACATGCGGCACGTTTTGTCATTTACCGTGAAGGCGACGATGACTCAAGGGTTTGACCTCTCTACAAAAACGGAACAGCTCTTCGTACTGTTCAACCTCACTATCCCACATACCTGGTGCTCGAGAGATAAGCATCGGCTCTTTGCCGTAAAGTAGTTTGAATGCATCGCGTACTGCAACCACGCGGTCAGAATATGCAGAGACCCGAGAGGAGTGGACGTCGGATTCTTCAAAAATTGCAGCAGCCATGGTCCCTATGTTTGTGAAGAATGCTACCGAGTCTTCCTGCAGCGGTTGCGCAGATGATGCCATCACAGATGGCTAGGCCGAGGAGAGAATTCACTGCTCGTGTGGACGGTCGTAAAGGCGCTGGAGTGTGTAGCAGTGCAGCCCGAAACAGGTGCTGCACGAATACAAACATCTGTATGCATCCTCGAATGCTCGAACGGGGAAGTTCAAGCAGCCACCGTTCTGAAACGAATTGTCTGATTTGTAAACCTTACTGTATCAGATTTCATCCCCGAAATAAGAGCGTTCAAACAACAGAATTTCGGGTTATCGAGGTGATGCGCCCTTCGTGTCACAAATGGAGCTTGTAACCCAACCCGAGGGACCACAGCGATAGCAGAAGGGTTCTTACAACTGCAACTATCACTACTACTTCAACCGACCTAACTTGGTATGCATAATAGTAACAAGAAAAGCTGGCATCTGGAAAAATATATTGTAGTGAACGTTAGACAAAATGATCTACTTTCCCATGATTTCCTTCACAGCGCATATCTGCTCCTCGCCCATAGAGCTCATTACAGTAAGCACAAGGTCCTTGCCTTCACCAAAACCATCCTTGATCTGCAAGTTCAGATGTAGAAGTGAGCACGCCATGGAAGACATGGTACAAAACAGGAAAAATCGGCCTTCAAGACGAAGGAAGTCATACCTGTGAGAGGATAGCGTCATCGGTCGGGAGGCGAAGATCGTCCTTCGTGTCACCCGTCTCCGTCAAAAGAGAAACCTGAAGCAACACGTCGCCAACTATCAGGGCGCCGGAACCAAGGTCCAAAATTAAATCCACGATACAGACTATCGACACTTACAAAGCCATCTTCCGAAATATCGATGAGTTGGTAGTCCGTGCGAACCACTTCTGGAACCTGGAAACCCAAAAACCATCCAATGAGAAACAAATGCAGGACTAACGAAGCACTGCTGTGCAAACAAACTCACGTCGCAGTTGTGAGAAGACGGAACGATATCTTCCAGCTTCTTATTGGTGAATATATCAATCGCGACGAAGTGGCACTTCGCGTGACCGTGCTTCCCAGTCTTAGAGGTAGAAACCTCCACAACCTGTAGAATGTTCCACCATGGAAACACGACACAGTCGTAAACCGAAAACTACCTGAACCCCTATGAGGAGAAAAAGAGGCCACCAGAAGCAAGCAACCTCAAAGCCCCTGACCTAACTTGGATCTCCCTCGTCCCGTACCTTGCAAGGTCGTCCCTTGATTACAAGGTGGCCGCCCTTGCGAATGGCTCCAGCCTGTTGCGGAAACGTCTTCGATGCGCCAGCATCGGCGGAATCAAAATGGTGTTCCTCGTCAGACATCCTGCCTTCCTGCCTTCGAGCTACGGGACAAGGAGAGAAGCAGCGGGGAGGCTGGCTAGACACCCTCAGGACTTGTCCAGAGAGCTTGAGAGAAAGGTGTGGGGTTTGTGGCTACCCACAAAAATGGGGAGACGAAGGAAGCTGACGAAGACCTCAGCGCAGGAAACTGCGATACAGTCGCGATTCAAGCTACATAAGAGAACACGCCGAAATGTCATGCTAATATAAAGGCTACGCTGATTGTTTTGCAAAAGATATGGCTTCAATCTTAATACAATGTACTGATATGGCTTCATCATTATTTCATATTTCCGTATGATTTATGCGGTAAGACTTGGCACTTGGCAAACCGTATGTAATACCGTAATATCGAAAGCTAATTAATTGGGTATATATGAGAGTTAGGTGGGAATGATGAAATAGGGAAGGTGGGGTGGGTACAAGGACAATATCGAGAGTTTTCACACGTACCCCATAAGATGCAACTCAATGCAGCCTACCCCGCAAAACAGGCCCTCAGATTCAAGATTCGTTTTAGGATACACTAAGGCATCAGTTCAGTTTTGTAGGAAATCCAAATGGCGCATGGGGGTATGGCGTGTCAGAGGTCCACTGGTGATCCCCGATTGATCGTAGGGAAAGGTTACAGGCATGTTGGCCTTGGGCGTTATGGGTGCACAGACCCGCTACTTAACAAGCCATTTTATCCCAATGGTTTAGTGGTTGGGATTCTAACATGGTATCTTAGCGAAGGTCTCGGGTTCGAATCCCTGTGTGTGCACTTCGGGCATCCCAGTGCGGGGGGGTGTCAGAGGTCCACTGGTGATCCCCGATTGATCTTAGGGAAGGGTTACAGGCATGTTGGCGTTGGGGGTTATGGGCGTACTGACCCGCTACTTAACAAGCCCTTGACCAAGCAAGCTCCTGGACCAGGCAAGCTCCTGGACCAAGCAAGCTCCTGGACCAAGCAAGCTCTTTGACCAGACAAGCTTGCCTGGTTAGGAGCTTGCCTAGTCCAAGAGCTTGTCTGGTCAAAGAGCTTGTCTGGTCTAGGAGCTTGCCTGGTCCCTAAGCTCCTGGACCAGGCTAGCTCTTGGACGAAGGACGCCGACTCCTCTGCTCGCGGCAAGGGGCAAGACGACAAGGCGGCGTCGTGCTCGCTAGTCGGCGTTGTGGAGCCGACCGTCTCCCTGGCGCCGGAGGCCGGTGAGGACTTCCAGGCGGTGGCGGCAGCCGTGCAGGCGAACCCAGCGGTGGTCCTGCTCGACAGCGGTTGCTCGCACCACCTGATGGGGACCAAGGAGGCCTTTGTCGACCTGCAGCCGAGCGGCTCCATCAAGCACGTGCGCGGCTTCAATGGGGCACTGCAGGACGTTCAAGGCCGCGGCACTGTTGCTCTGCAAGGGGAGGCCGGGAAGCAGGTGCTCATCCCCAACGTGCTGTACGTGCCCGGCGTCCGGGCAAACCTGCTTTCAGCTGGCCAGCTGAAGGAGCACGGCGTGAAGCTGCAGGAGGACGGCGATGGGATGCTCCTCGTCTCAACGGCGGGAGAGGTGCTCGGCCGGGCAATGTACACCGGGCGTGTACTCTGCACCGACCTGCGCCCCTGCTCGGCCAAGCAGACGACGTCCAGCACGGAGGTAGTGGCCCTGCGGGCGACCGTCTCGGGGACGAAGGCAACGCCGGACAAACTGCACGCGAGGCTTGCGCACGTCAACATGGACACCATCCGGAGCTCGGCAAAGCACGAGGTCGCCACCGGGCTGGACCTCAAGTCGGCGTCTGGCGCTGACTTACCGTGTGTTTCGTGCGTCGGCGGGAAGCTGGCGCGACACACCTTCCCCGACAAAGGCTCCGACGCCGACGAAGTGCTGACCGTCGTGCACATCGACCTGTGCGGGCCGTTTCGTGTAGCTGCCAAGGATGGTAGCCTGTACTTCTTGCTGCTGAAGGACCGCAAGACCCGCTATGTGTGGGTGAGGCCGGTCGCCAAGAAGTAAGATGCGTTGCGGGAGTTCGTGCAGTCGCTGGCGGCGGCTGAGCGGCAAACGAAGCGGTCAGTGTTGATGCTACGCTCTGACCGGGGAGGAGAGTTCCTCGGAAAGCAGTTCACCGACTTCATGAACGGCAAGGGGATTGTCCACGACCTGACCTGCCCGTACACCCCGCAGCAGAACGACATGGCAGAGCGGGAGATGAGGACGGTGGTGGAGTCTGTGCACACGATGCTGCTGCACATGGGCGTGCAGCACCACTGGTGGCACCTCGCTTTGCGGTAGGCTGTTTGGGTCCGCAACTGCCTTGAGAGGTCGGCGCTGCCGCCGGGGACGACGCTGTACCAGCTGCTCACCGGGAAGAAGCCCGACTTGTCGCTGGCACGGGTGTGGGGCTGCATGGCGCAGTTCTTGGTCCACGAGCAGCAGCGTGGTGGGAAGCTGTAGCCCAAGGCCCGGTGGGGCCTTCACCTCGGCGTGTCGAAGGAGAGTAAGGGCTGGGAGCTCCTCGACATCGCCGACAACCGGGTGGTCACCACGTCGGATGTGGTGTTCTACGAGAGCATGTCGCTGGAAGTGTGGAAGTCGGCGCACGGGCCGGCGTCCGGGCGGACGCCGGTTCACCCGCCAACGGACACCTCGACGGCGACACTGCCTCTGCTTGCCGAGGTCGGGGAGCTTGCTGAAGCGGATGTCAAGGACGTCCCTGCTCCCTGCCCTTCACCTGCCCCTCCCCTTGTTGCCGACTTGCATGGGCTGACCTCGACGTTGGCCTCCGGTGATGAGGGGAGCTGTGGGGCGTCACCTGTGGCGCCGGCCCCAAGCATCGCCGGTGGCCGACGTGATGCTGTGAAAGTCGGCGTGGGAGCGAAGCTGACGCCGACGGGGAGGCAGCAGGTGGTGCTGCCGACTTTGGTGAAGCCGGTCAAAGGGACGCCGCCTGTAGAACAGCAGCTGACAGGGGAGCAGGCAGCAGTGACACCGACCAAGGAGCAGTCAGCGACTGGGCAGTCGGCAGGGGAGCCGACCACAAGGGAGAAGTTGGCTGGGAAGCCGACTGAGGTGCAGCAAGACGCCGAGGACAGCGATGACAGCGCTGATCAAGGGGACGCCGAGGAGGTTCAGCTGGGACCATGGCGGACAAGCCGACTTCGAGGCCGCCTGACTTCTTCGTCCCCGCAGCCTTCACCATGGTGTACGACGTGGACGATGATGACGACGACCTGCTGTACGACGACGCCGAGGAGGATGAGGAGTTTCCGGAGCTCGACCCCGACATGCAGGCCGACCCCGAGCACCGTTGGGACATCTCCATGATGACGGTGAAGGAGGCGTTGGCAAGCTGGAAGGACCCGGCGGTGAAGGCCGCCATGGAGGAGGAGATCCGCAACCTCATCAACATGGGCACGTGGGAGCTGGTCGAACGCCCGCCGGGAGTGAACATCATGAAGAACCGGTGGGTGATGACGACGAAGTACCACATCGACGACACCGTCGAGCGAGAGAAGGCGAGGCTGGTCGTGAAGGGCGTCACGCAGGTGTACGGCGCCGACTACGACGAGACGTTCGCGCCAGTGGGCAGCTACGTCACGCTGAGGATCTTCCTCAGCATCGGCGCCGTCCTCAACCTCAACCTGATGCAGCTCGACATGAAGAATGCCTTCATGCAGAGCAAGCTCGACCAGGTGCTCTACATGTCCCAGCTGGACTACTTCAACGACAGAACCGGCCGGGTGTGCAAGCTGCTGAAGAGCATGTACGGGCTGAAGCAGTCGCCGCTGCTGTGATACTTGGCGCTCAACGACGTGCTGGTCGGCGCCGGGTGGAAGAAGAGCCAGGTTGACGAGGCTTTGTACTTCAAGGTCGGCGTCGACAGAGTGGCCTGTGTTGAATAACTGAACAGGAATGAATGAACTAGCAGTGAAAACAGTACAAGTACCTAACCCTAGAATTGTGTACCCCCTATAGGCTAACCCACTGTAGCCTATGCAGGGATAGCATTCCAGGCCGCTAACCGACTGGGATAAAAGGGCATGTTTCCTTGGTGGGTCAGCGCACCCATACCCCCCCAGGACGACACCTGTAGCCCTTGGGGAGACCACTTCGGGCCATTCCAGTGTCCACTTCCAACAGCCTAAACTAACACAACATATATATAATGTTTGACACACCCCCATAGGCAAAGTGGGGGAGAACTAGGGGTCACAAGACCAGTCAAGGCAAAGCAAGGCAACACAAGCTCAGGGTGGATCTCAAAGATACCACACAAATTCCGAGCACAAGCAAGTGGTCACAAGACCAGTTCACATGCAGGTTTATAATAGAGCAAAAGGTACAATGATCACAACCTAGCAACAGTAAACATGCAGGTATATATATATAGAGATCACAGTACAAACAGACCCAAGAAGTAAGCAAGTGAGGTCCAGTAGGCACAAGGCCTAGGAGAGTGCAAAAGCGCTGATGGTCACAAGGCTGAAGCGCCTTAGTGAACACATCAACAGTGTTGGCCTCAGAGGCCACGTAACGCAGGCAAAGCTGACCACGCTGCTGCAGCTCTCGAGCAAGGAAGTAACGCAGAGCAATGTGCTTTGTTCTGTGCTCCAGTCTGTGCTCCTCACACAAGGCAATGGCTGCATTGTTGTCGACGTACAGCACTGGAGGAGAACGAGGCTGCTCTCCAAGGTCGGTCAGCAAGTAGGTGAGCCAGCGTAGCTCCTGGGCCGCCATGGCTGTGGCGTAGATCTCAGCCTCACAACTGGAGTTGAGAACAGAAGAAGAGCGAGTAGAACGCCACGAAACTGAGCCAGAGCCAAGACTGAAGGAGTAACCCTGAGATGACCGCTGAGTAGCCTGGTCGTCTGCCCAAGAAGCGTCTGAGTGCCCAGTGAGAACAACTGGGACTCGCCCTCCAAGCACTAGCCCCATGCCCGACGTACTGCACAAGTAGCGCAACACCCTCTTAGCTGCATCCATGTGCTCCTTCCGGTGACGGGCGGGAGCGACATAGCGTGCAAGAATGCTGAGAGGGTATGCAAGGTCTGGTCGAGTGCAGGTCATCAGGTACATGAGGCGACCCACAAGCTCTGGATACGGGCCACTCGGCTCTACGGACTCATCCGAAGGCAGAGCTGAGAGCGAGAGACGAGTAGGCAGAGGAGTGGCCTGAGGCGAGGAGTACGTGAAGCGGAAGCGCTGAAGGACCTGCTGCACCATGTGTGACTGAGTCAATGTGATGGTGCGGCGTGCTCTGTCCCGAGTGATCCGCAAGCCAAGATAGCTTGTCAGTTCACCCAGGTCTGTGCACGTGTGTCTCTTCTGCAGCTCCGACTTCACGTGGGCGAGTGCCACAGTGTCAGCAGTAGCAAAGACCAAGTCGTCGACGTAGACAAGGACGTAGAACGGCGGCAGTGAGGTGTCGGTGCGTAGAAATAGCGACGGGTCAGCAGTAGAAGGTGCAAACCCAAGAGCCGCAAGCGTAGTCCTCAGTGTGTTGTGCCACTCACGAGGCGCCTGGCGGAGACCGTAGACTGGCCGTCGGAGGCTCCACTGGGTACTAGGAGGGAACGACCCAGTGAAGCCAGGTGGACGGCGCAGCCAGATCTCCTCGTGCAGGCTGCCCTGCAGGAAAGCAGTGCTGAAGTCAAGCGAGTGGAGCTCGTAGTCACGCTGAGCGGCGACGTGCAGCAGAACCCGAAGAGTGGTCATCTTTGGGGTCGGGGAGAAGGTCTGGAAGAAGTCAACTCCCTCTCGCTGTCTGAAGCCTCGTGCAACGTAACGCGCCTTGAAGACAGGCGGAGAGCCAGGCGGCCGCTTCACCCTGAAAATCCACATCCCACTGACAATGTTAGCCCCAGGTGGGGGAACCTCGTCGACGTAGGTGCCTGTGGACTTCCAGGAAGCCATCTCTGTGTCCATGGCTGACTGCCACTGAGAGGAGTAGGGACCGGCCATCGCCTCTACGTAAGAGCGTAGGGTCGGGATGTCTGGTGCATCCGGGTCTCCCTCAGGGGCAACAAGCATGGACACGAGATGGGGCAAAGCGGCAGCAAAGCACTCAAACTCCTCCTGCCTGTCCTCAAGGACGTCAGTGCCAAGAGCACACTCACCCCCGACGGACGGAGGACAGACAGACTCAAACTCAGCAACTAGGCTAGCAGCGTAGTCTAGACGACAGCGAGCAGCAAAGTCGACAAGCTCAGCAACTAAGGCAGAAGCAGCAGCAGACTCAAAGGAAGGGTAAGTGACAAACGGTAACGGCGACTGCAGCTGGACAGACGGAGGACACGTTAAGGAGGGAGGAGGACAAGGAGGAGGAAGCTGACCAAGAACCTGCTGAAGGAGCGGAACAAAGTACGGCCGAGACCGTCCAGCGACACCAGAGCCAGCAGGGACACCCGCACTAGGGTCCGCAGCACCAGCAGTAGCTCCAACTCCCGGGTCCGCAGCACCAGCTGCAGCTCTAACGCCCGGGTCCGCAGCACCAGCGGCAGCTCCAACGCTCGGGTCCTCAGTACCAGCAGCAGCTCCAAAGCCCGGGTCCTCAGCACCACCAGCAGCTCCAACGCCCGGGTCCGCAGCACCAGCAGCAGCTCCAACGCCCGGGTCCTCAGCACCAGCAGCAGCTCCAACGCCCGGGTCCGCAGCACCAGCAGCAGCTCCAACGCCCGGGTCCTCAGCACCAGCAGCAGCTCCAACGCCCGGGTCCTCAGCACCAGCAGCAGCTCCAACGCCCGGGTCCGTAGCACCAGCAGCAGCTCCAACGCCAGCGGGGTCCGCAACACGAGGCACGCCACTCCGAAGAGTGCAGCGCCGCTCGTACCACGCACGGATCCGCTCGCGGGAGGGGAGCTCCCTAACAGGAGAAGAAGCACTAGTACCAGTCCCAGCAGTACGTCCGGCACGAGTAGAACCCCTCCAGAGGGTGCAGTACTCTAAGTACCACATACGCAGCTGCTCCGAGGAGAGGACTCCTCCAGGTGAAGGACTCCCACTCCCAGTACCTCCAGACCCAGAACCCCCAGACTCCGGACTCTGCGGCTCAGCACCACGAGGCTCCACACCCTCAAGCTCAGCACCCCCACGCTCCACACCCCCAGGCTCCACACCCCCAGGCTCCACACCCCCAGGCTCAGCACCCCCAGGCTCAGCACCCCCAGCAGGACGAGAGTCGACAGCTACCTCAACAGGCTCAACCGGGTCTACCTGAGACACACCTGAGGGAGCGGCACCCTGAGGGGGGAGGGGGTCTGCAACAGCAGCACCTGGCGTGAGGAAGAGAGGCGGGGGGGGAAGCGGGGCAGTGCGGTAGGGGAAGAGGCGGTAGTAGGGGACGGACTCGTCAAAAGTGACGTCCTGGGAGGGCAAGACTCGGCGTGAGGTGGCGTGGTAAAACTGCCAACCAGACGCGTCCGGGACAAAGCGGAGGAAGATGCAGGGAACAGCACGGGAGGAGAGCTTGTCCGCAGACGTATTGCGGACAAAAGCTCGAGACCCCCAGACCCGGAAACGCGACGCATCGCCAACCTCCCCCGTCCACAGCAGCGTGGGCGAGGTCTCCGGCAAGGAGACACGGGGCCAGAGGTTGAGCTGATGTGCAGCGTACCGGACTGCAAACGGCCACAGAAAGTGGGGGGCAGCCGCATGGATCAAGGAGGTACGGGCGACCTCCATGACCAGGCCAATGCGGCGCTCCGCAACCCCATTCTGCTGTGGAGAGGCCGGAAGCGTGAACGACTGCTCAATGCCGTGCTCAGCACAGTAGGCTGCCAAGAGGTCGGAGGAGAACTCACCACCTCTGTCAGAGTGCAAGCGAAGGACAGGAAAGTCCGAGTGAAAACGCTCGCTGAGCTGGAGACGGGCTCTGCGGATCCAAGGGATCAAGACATCAGGGACCTCACCCTTGGTGCGCAAGGGGAAGACCGAGGTGTAGCGCGAGTAGTCGTCAACAACTATCAGGAAGTACCTCTCCTGACCCTGACCACGAACGCGGGTTGGGCCCCACACGTCCATGTGGAGCGTCTGCAAGGGAGCAGTCGTCGGGGGGAACGAGGAGGAGTGAGGAGCGGCGCGCTGCCGTCCCTCGACACAGGGGAGACAGGTAGGAGCAGGTGAGGGTGGGAGGGCAGGAAGGACTCTGGGCAGGCCAGAGACAAGGTACCGGGAGTGCATGGCACGAAGCCGCTGCACAGACGGGTGGCCAAGGCGGTGGTGCCAGAGGACAGTCTCGTGTGCCAAAGAGCGACACGAGCAGGGGGCGGACAGCTGACCTGACGCGGACGCAGACGCAGACGCAACAACTTGAGGAGACTCAGTAGTCAGTGTGTACAGGTCCGACCCCGGTTGCCGAGTGAAGGTAGCCAAGTGACGGCCCGTACGAGCACACGTGCAGTGTGTCACGCGCTCGTAGGCAGGGGTGAACTGGTGAACACCCCCGTCCTGGAGCACACATCCTGCCACCAAGTTCGTAGAGAACGAGGGGAGGTGGAGACCTGACAGTGTGCCCGACGGGACCGCAGGGCAGGGAACGATAGTGGACGAGGTCGCAATGACCGGACCCCCAGAGGGGTCAGCAAGGGAGACAGCAACTGGCCGAGCAAGCGGCTCAAGGGCAGTGCGGTCACGAAAGAAGCAGCGAGAAGCACCTGAGTCCAGTGTGAAGGTGTGCAGTGCGGCAGTCGATGTAGTACCAAGGGGGGGAGACACACGAGCACCTAAAGCAGCAGCCTCACCAGCATCTGGGGTAGCCGACACGCAAGTACCTGAAGCGGCAGACGCACTGGCCCTGATGCCCGGGTCGGGCGGCACACACAAGTACTCAGCACCCTCTCCACTAGTAGACATCACATACATGGCAGATAGAATAGCATCAAAGTCTAAAGCATAGATATCAATCCCCTTCTTCAGGAGATCAAGCCAGTGGGGCAGCTCAGTGGCCTGAGGGAACTGAACACGCCAAGCGTCGTCGAGGCGAGAGAAGCAGCGCTGTGTGGCGTGCGGTCGTCCACACTGCTGACCAGTGCGGTCACCAGTGCGAATGACGTACGTGCAGCTAAGACCACCCCCACCCCCGTGCTGAGAGTACCACTCACGGACCTTCTGGGGCGAAGGAGTGTGCTGCTGGCCCTGGCCACCGCCAGCGCCTCCACGGCCACCACCACCGCTGCCACCTCCTCGACCACCCCAACCCCTGCCGCCGCCTCGTCCACCGCCACCCCAACCGCCGCCTCCACTCCTGCCACCGCCCCCGCCGCTGCCGCCACCACCCCCACCGCTACCACCCGCCCCTCCAGCCGAGCCACCGCCCCCACTGCCTCCACCACCCCCACTGCTGCCTCCCCCGCTGTCACCGCCACCACCCTTTCTCCCTTTGCCCTTGCCGCTGCGGCGCCTACTCGGGGCAGACGCAGCGCCGACCTTCTCAGCACCGAGAAGGTCGACAGCAGCAGCAGAGGCGACAGAGGGAAGAAGGGGGGAAGGAGAACACCCCTCAAAGAACGGGGTACGGGGGTCGCCACGAGAGGCACCTACAGCGACTATGCTAGTCTCAGCTGCAAGTAGCTCCTTCTCGACGAAGGCAATGGTGAGCTCAGTGGGGCAACGAGCTAGGAAGTGGTCCCTGACAGCACGCAGTGTGTCAGGGAGGCGGGTGACTAGGTGGTAGAGAGTGAGCCAGAGTGGAGGGGGGTGCGTAGCAAGGAACTTAGCAGGCATGGCGGCACGGAAGCGGGCCTCACTAGTGCGGAGGTGCGTGATGAGGTCAGCGACTGTGTGAAAGGAGGACAGGTCGGGAAACAGGTAGGGGAGGGAGAGACGGCCTAGCGCGGCAGAGGCAGGTGAGGAGTAGCGAGCAAATACAGCCGTGTACAGTGCATGTGCAGTCTTGTGCTGCCCAAAGTGCTCGCGTTTGTCTATTGGCAGGGAGTTGCGAATAGCGAAGCGAGCGTGGGCGTCACGAGTCTGCCACTGTGAGCGAGCAGTGCTGTCAGCAGTAGCAGCAGGGGCAGTGACATGGCCTAGGGCGTGATCGTACAGTGAGATGTCATCCTTGGCTGTGAGCTGTAGGTAGAGGTGCAGGTCATCGAGCCAGGTGTCAAACTTCACAGGGCGGCCCTCAGCATCGAACACGAGAACGTGTGGGCTAGCCATAGGAACAGTAGAGATAGCAGCAGTAGCAGTAGGAGAAGCAGGTAGGACGAACCAGGTAGGGCAGGGCGGCGCGGCTCGGTTCAGGTCGGGGCGCGGCTTGGCTGGGTGGCGCGGCTCGGCTCAGGGCGCGCGGCTCGGCTCGGGGCGCGCGGCTCGGGTCGCGCGGCTCGGGTCACGGCGAGAACGGGCCGCCCGGGGCCTCCAGGTGGTGGGCACGGGTCGGCGAGGTCGGCGTGGGGCCGGTTGGGGCCCTTGAGGGGCGAGCGCGGGGCCGATCGGGGCCTGAGCGGGGCTGGCGCGGGGCCGACGGGGCCTGAGATGGGGCCGACGGGGCCTGAACGGGGCTAGCACGGGGCCTACGGGGCCTGAGAGGGGCTAGCGCGGGGCCGATGGGGCCTGAACGGGGCTAGCGTGGGGCCGATCGGGGCCTGGTTGGGGCTAGCGCGGGGCTGACGGGGCCTGAAAAGGGGCCGACGGGGCCTGAAACGGGGCTAGTGCGGGCCGACGGGGCCTAAAACGGGGCCAACGGGGCCTGAAACGGGGCCGACGGGGCCTGAAACGGGGCTAGCGCGGGCCGACGGGGCCTGAAACGGGGCCGACAGGGCCTGAAACGGGGCTAGCGCGGGCCGACGGGGCCTGAGAGGGGCTAGCGCGGGGCTAGCGCGGGGCCGACGGGGCCTGAAACGGGGCCGACGGGGCCTGATCGGGGCTAGCGCGGGGCCTGAACGGGGCCTTAAAGGGGCCGACGGGGCCTGAACGGGGCCGCTAGGGAGAGCGGGCGTGGGGCTGACGGGGCCTGAACGGGGCTAGCGTGGGGCCGTCAAGAGGGGCCTCTAGGGGCGTGACACGCCGAGGCGCCCTAGGGCACAGGTAGGTAGGTAGGTAGGTAGTTACTTAGTGGTGGGCCCTTAGAAAATTTCTGTCCTAGGAAGGACCTGCTCTATACCATGTTGAATAACTGAACAGGAATGAATGAACTAGCAGTGAAAACAGTACAAGTACCTAACCCTAGAATTGTGTACCCCCTATAGGCTAACCCACTGTAGCCTAAACTAACACAACATATATATAACGTTTGACAGCCTGCTGGGTGCTGGTCTACGTCGACGACCTACTTGCCGCCAGCAGTAGCGCCGCGATGTTGAAGGAGTTGAAGGAGCTGCTAGAAGCCGCCTTCGAGTTGCGTGAGATCTCGCCGGTGCAGAAGTACCTCGGGCTGGAGATCGTCCGCGACAGGTCGGCGAGGAAGCTGTGGCTGCTCCAGCAGGGCTACGCCGACAAGCTGCGTAGGCGCTTCATCGACGAGAAGCAGACCGGGCGCACCCCGAAGACGCCGGTCTCGGTCGACGCCTACGCTGAGCTCACGTTCGATGACGAGGAACCACAGGCGCGGCAGGAAGAGGAGTACCGGCAGAAGGTCGGCTCGCTGCAGTTCGCGGCGACGACGACGAGGCCGGACATTGCCTTCGCGTGCAGCAAGCTGGGGAGCGGTCTCACGGTGAGGAGCGACCAGCACTGGCGCGAGGTCAACCGCTGCCTCGCCTACCTCGCCAATACGCGCGACACCGCCCTGGAGTTCGGCGGTGGACCTGAGTCGCTGGAGCTGGTCGGCTACGTGGACGCCGACGACGCCGGTGACAAGCAGAACAGGACGAGCACGGGTGGCTATGTGTTCGTCTATGGAGGGGCTGCAGTCTCCTGGTCGAGCCAGTGCATCAAGTGCGCGACGTTGTCGTCGACTGAGTTGGAGTACGTGGCAGCCACCGAAGCCGGCAAGGAAGGACGCCGACTTCGTTTCCTCCTTGCAGAGTTCCGGCAGCTGGATGCCGGGAAGCCGACCGTCCTTCGGGTGGACAACAAGTCGGCTATCACAGTCGCCGAGGGCATGGGGTTGACGGACAACCTCAAGCACATGGAGCGGCGACAGGCCTGGCTGCAGCACATGGTGAAGCGTGGGAAGTTCTCGCTGAGGTACATCCCGACCACTGAGCAGCCGGCCGACTTCCTGACGAAGGCGCTGCACTATCCGGCCTTCAACCGGTGCTCCATCGCAATCGGCCAGGTGCGCTTGGCCGACGTGGCCGACAGCGACTACAACGTGCAGCAGTAGGTGCCATGCCCTCTTGCATGGCTGGTGCGGTGGACGACGTGCTGTGCGTTGGGTGCATGTCGATGAGCTATTCTCCGAGGAGTACTGCCGAGTGGACGTGGGGGGACCAAGCGTGAACGCGGCAGGGGAGTGTCAACGGGAGTTGTGTGTTGGCCCCGTCCATGCTTGGGCGGAGCCGACTTTGTGGTCGGGTGTTAAGTGAGCAGCCGACCTGCAGCAGTGGGCGAGCTGGTCGACGAGGAGGTCGACCTGCACAGGGACCACTGCACGGGCGCCGACTTCAGGGTGGCGCCGACTTTGGGGAGGTCGACTTAGGAGACGACCTGCGAAGGACGTCAACTTGGTTACGTCGACTTGGGAAGCCGACTTCGGTGGTCGGCTGATGTGCTGGTCGACTGGACCCGGTGGTCGACGAAGGAGGGGCCGACGTCGACCTCGACTCAGGACGTCGAGCAGTCGGGCGTCGAGTGACGCGATCGTCGACCGAGGGGCGTGGTCGACTTGGTGAGGTCGACATCGAGGTGGTCGTCGACTTGGGAGGTCGACGGACACGTATGGGAGTTGCTGGTCGATGTGGTTGCCCGGTCGACCAGGTTACCTGGGTGACGAAGTGCTGCGAAGGAGTGCGATGGTTGCCCAGGCGAAGTTGGCAAGATCGACCTCGGTGATGGTATCATGAGGTCGACGTGGCAGATCAGAGGCAGCCGTCAGCCCGAGGCTGACGTGGTGTGTGTGCTGTGCAGGTGATAAGGCTCGGTATACCAATCATCTGCACGCATCTGCAAAGCGGGTGCACTGCTGGCATACCATCGACCTGCAGCGTTGGCAAGCTATCGACTTTGCACTGCTGGAGCGCGGTCGACCAAGTCGTGCTGGAACGCGGTCGACCATGCTGTGCTGGCAGTTGACCAACCTGAATGCTAGCTCTGATGTAGTCTTGCATTGCCAACTTCATTGTACCATTGTTGTCATCTTTTCTTAGTGAAACTCTTGCCAAATTGCCCCGTGAACTAGCAAGCAGTGTTAGCACTAGGAAAACGTCTAAGGACCAACGAACGCAGAGATCACACGAGCACACGTGCCTAACCAGTAGTCTAGCTCCCGTTGTAGTAGTTATCTCCGCAATGTGAAGTTCCTCGAGTCCTTATACTACAAGGAGTGGAAGCAGCAGCAGCAGAAGCTTCCCGCTACACCGCTGATCATTGAGGCCGATGAGGTGCAGCGGCCTTCGAGGCAAGTGCAGGTCACAGTCTCAGAGGAGGAGATTTCTGGGGTGACTGAGGATGGGGGAGAACCTGAGGTTGAGGAGCAGCAGCAGCCGCAGCAGCAACAACAAGGTGCTCCACAAGGTGCCGTACGTCTGGCTGACCGTCCTAGGAGGGATGTGCGCCCTCCTAACAGGCTGACCTATGCGAGCCGTGGAACGACAAGTGTGGTACCGGCTGGAAGTGTGGCTGAACAGATGGATGAGGATGAGAAAGCATATTGCTATGGAGCTGCAATGAGATGGTTTGGTGGATATTGTTTTGAAACAGAGGCTGCAAAGGGTGCTGCAGATTTGAGCAAAGAGGAGATGTTGGAAGTAGGATGTTGGAAGGAGATGATTGTCCATTGGGATGAGTGTTGGAAGTGAATGGAACTTGCTGGAATGAGTGTGCATTCAGGGTGCATGCTTGAGCTATGGCACGTGGGATGATGGTTGGCAGCCAGAGGGGGAGTTTGTTGTGTGATGCAATCATATGCATTCACGTCTGTCTGCCTCCCATCACATGTTAGTGCGTTGCATGCGTGGTGTGAGCGTGTGCAAGAATTTGTGTTTGATGTGGTTTGGATTTTCTGAGTGTGTGTGAATGTTATTTGGCTTGAGCAGATATCTGAAGTGACTCCTCTGCTCAAGAGCTTTCCAACAAACCAAGTATCGCTTCAATCGGAGCACGAACAAGAAAGTTACGAACGTTGAAGTTCGTATGCTTTTCATATTTGATTGTGGCAACTGTGGGAAGTTGTAGGGTTGACTCAATATGGGGTACAGACTTTTGGGGGTTGGGAAATTCGTCCCCATCACTGTAGTGAAGAGAAGTGAGAATGAATGAACTATGAAACAGTTGGGTACAAGTACTAACCCTAATTGGGTTGTACCCCGTATGGGCTATACCCTGTATGGGCACACTTGGCTTCACCCCTATGGGGGTGTGTCATAACATTATAGCTTATACATTTGTGCCTCAGAGGCCACGTAGGTGAGACGGAGCTGACCACGCTGCTGCAGCTCACGAGACAGGAAGTAGCGGAGAGCAATGTGCTTCGTTCTGTGCTCCAGTCTGTGCTCCCGACACAAGGCCAGCATGGCCTTGTTGTCTACGTACAGAACTGGAGGAGAACGAGGCGGCTCTCCTAGGTCAGTCAGAAGGTAGGTGAGCTAGCGTAGCTCCTGTGCAGCCATGGCCCCTGCGTAGATCTCAGCCTCACAGCTGGAGCCGAGAAGAGAGGACGAGCAGGTAGACCGCCACGAAACAGAGCCAGAGCCAAGGCTGAAGGTGTAACCCTGTGACGATCGCTGCGTAGCCTCGTCGTCAGCCCAAGAAGCGTCAGCGTTTCCTGTGAGGACTACTCGACGTCGCCCTCCAAGCACTAGCCCCATGCCCGACGTACTTCACACGTAGCGCAACACCCTCTTTGCTGCAGCCATGTGCTCTGGTCTGTGTCTCCCAGGAGCAACATAGCGTGCCAAGATGCTAAGAGGGTATGCAAGGTCAGGTCATGTGCAGGTCATCAAGTACATGAGGCAGCCAACAAGCTCTGGGTACGGGCCACTCGGCTCTACGGACTCATCCGAAGGCAGAGCTGAGAGCGAGTGGCGAGTAGACAGAAGAGTGGCCTGAGGCGAGGAGTACGTGAAGCCGAAGCGCTGAAGGACCTGCTGCACCATGTGTGACTGAGTCAGGGTAATGGTGCGTTGTGCTCTCTCCCGGGTGATCTGCAAGCCAAGGTAGCTGCGCAGTTCACCCAAGTCTGTGCACGTGTGTCTCTTCTGCAGCTCGGACTTCACGTGGGCGAGTCCAGCCGTGTCAGCAGTGGCAAAGACCAGGTCGTTGACGTACACGAGGATGTAGAACGGCGGCAAAGAGGTTTCGGTGCGTAGAAACAGTGACGGGTTGGCTGTAGAAGGAGTAAACCCAAGAGCCGCAAGTGTATTCCTCAGTGTGTCGTGCCACTCACGGGGTGCCTGGCGGAGACCGTAGACTGGCCGCCGGAGGCTCCACTGGGTACCACGAGGAAACGACCCAGTGAAGCCAGGAGGGCGGCGCAGCCAGATCTCCTCGTGCAGGCTGCCCTGCAGGAAAGCTGTGCTGAAGTCAAGAGAGTGAAGCTCGTAGTCGCGCTGAGCGGCTATGTGCAGCAGCACCCGAAGAGAGGTCATCTTTGGGGTGGGAGAGAAGGTCTGAAAGTAGTCAACTCCCTGCCGCTGACTGAAGCCTCGAGCCACGTAACGCGCTTTGAAGACAGGCAGAGAGCCAGGCGTCCGCTTCACCCTGAAGATCCACATCCCACTGACGATGTCCGCCCCAGGTGGGGGAACCTCGTCGACGTAGGTGCCTGTGGACTTCCAGGAAGCCATCTCTGCGTCCATGGCCGACTGCCACTGAGAGGAGTAGAGACCCTCGATCGCCTCA
Source organism: Closterium sp. NIES-65 (assembly GCA_948144175.1). Classification (NCBI taxonomy): domain Eukaryota; kingdom Viridiplantae; phylum Streptophyta; class Zygnematophyceae; order Desmidiales; family Closteriaceae; genus Closterium; species Closterium sp. NIES-65. Next base: position 44,045 of record CANXME010000380.1, on the reverse strand, counting down.
GCGTACGATCGAGGAGTCGGGATGTCTGGTGCATCCAGGTCTCCCTCAGGGGCAATCAGCGTGGACACGAGATGGGGCAAAGCAGCCGCAAAGCACTGGAACTCCTCCTGCCTGTCCTCAAGGACTTCCATGCTAAGAGCACACTCACCCCCGACGGACGGAGGACAGACAGACTCAGACTCAGCAACAAGACTGGCAGCGTAGTCTAGACGACAGCGAGCAGCGAAGTCGACAAGCTCAGCAACTAGAGCAGACGCAGCAGTGGACTTAAAGGTAGGGTCAGTGACAACAGTAGCAAGAAGGCGCGTGACCGAAGGACTAGCAGCACGAAGGGAGTCGGACTCCGGGTCAGCAAGAGAAGGAAGAGAGGACTCTGGAGGAGACGGCAAAGGGACACGCTGCGGAGCAGTGGACGGACACAGTGCCATCTGGTGTGTGCTTGGGACCGCAGGAGGACGCGGACGCGTGGCACGACGACTAGTGTGAGCAGCACGAACAGGCGACGCAGGACAAGACACAGGCTCTCGACGCTTAGCAAGACCTCCAGTAGGACCAGTGTAGGGAGAAGGAGCAGGTAGCGGGGAGGCAGGCTATAACTGTGACTGCGACTGGACAGGCTGTGGACACGCTAAGGGAGGAGCAGGACCAGGAGAGGGTGGGAGACCAAGAACCTGCTCCAGGAGCGGAACGAAGTACGGCCTTGGCTGCTCAGCGCCTCCAGAACCAGCAGGGACGGCACTAGTACCCCCATCAGCAGCACCAGCGCCAGAAGAACCTCCAACTCCAACAGCACCAACTCCAGTACCCTCAGAAGCACCAGCGCCAGCAGCACCGCCAGCGCCAACACCCCCAGCAGCTCTTGCTCCAGCAACACCAACTCCAGTAGGACCGTCAGCACCAGCTGCCTCAGCAGCACCCCCAGACGCACCAGCACCAGTAGAAACACCAGCGCCAACACCCCCAGCAGCTCCAGCAGCACCCCCAGACTCAGCAGCACGTCTCCAACGACGGGCGAACCACTTGCGCAGCTCTTGTGGAGAGAGCGGCTCCCGCCTCAACGAAGCACCGCCGGCGGCCACACGAGCAGACCCAGCACCCCCAGGCTCCGCACCCCCAGGCTCAGCACCCCCAGACTCAGCACCCCCAGGCTCAGCACCCCCAGTCTCAGCACCCCCAGACCCGGCACCCGCAGACCCGGCAGGCTCAGCACCTCTAGCAGCACCAGAGTCAACAGCTACCTCGACACGCTCGACTGCGTCTACCTGGGACACACCTGAAGGGGCAGGACCCTGAGAGGGGAGGGGGTCTACCTGGGTAGCACCTGGCGCAAGGAAGAGCGGCGGCGGGGGGAGGGGCGCAGTGTGGTAGGGGAAGAGACCGTAGTAAGGCACCGACTCGTCAAAAGTGACGTCCTGGGAGGACAGAAGACATCGCGTGGTGGGGTGGTAAAACCGCCAGCCAGGCGCGTCGGGGGGGAAGGTAAGGAAGACGCAAGGAACAGCACGGGGGGAGAGCTTGTCCGCAGACAAGTCGCGGGCAAACGCCCGAGATCCCCAGACCCGAAACGCAGACGCATCGCCAACCTTCCCTGTCCACTGCAAGGCGGGGGAGGTCTCTGGCAAGGAGACCCGGGGCTGAAGGTTGAGCTGATGCGCGGCGTACTGAACCGCAAACGGCCACAGAAAATGGGGGGCAGCCGCATGCATCATGGACGTACGAGCGACGTCCATGACCATGCCAATGCGGCGCTCAGCAATCCCATTTTGCTGTGGAGAGGCCGGAAGCGTGAAGGTCTGGCGGATGCCCTGTGCACGACAGAAGGCTCCCAGACGGGCAGAGGAAAACTCCCCGCCTCTGTCGGAGTGCAGACGCAGAACAGGAAAGTCGGAGCCGAAACTCTCTTTGAGGTGGACACGAGCTGCGCGGATCCAGTCAATCAACACCTCACTGATGTCACCCTTTCTGCGCAAGGGGAAGACTGTGGTGTAACGTGAGTAGTCGTCAACGACCAGCAGAAAGTACCGCTCTCGCCTGTGCCTACTGACGCGGGCTGGGCCCCACACGTCCATGTGGAGAGTCTGCAGTGGAGCCTCTGTCGGAGGAAACTCGGAGGAGTGAGGGGCGGCGCACTATCGCCCCTCAACGCAGGGGACGCAGGTAGGGCCAGGCCCAGGAGGAAGGGGAGGGAGAGACCGAGGAAGACCCGAGACAAGGACACGGGAGGCCATGCCTCGGAGACGAGGCAAGGAGGGGTGACAAAGGCGGTGGTGCCAAAGGAGAGTCTGGTGGGACAGCAGACGACACGAGCAGGGGGCAGACTCAGGACCAGACCTGGACGCTGCAGCAAACACCTGACTCGACGCAGCTACCTAGGCAGACTCAGCAGGAGGAGGAGACTCAGCAGCAAGGGTGTACAGGCTCGACCCTGGCCGACGAGTGAACGTGGCCAAGTGTCGGCCTGTCCGAGCACACGTGCACTGGGTCACTCGCTGACTCGCAGGAGTGAACTGGTCAACCCCTCGATCCTGTAGGTCCGCTCCACTCACCAAGTTCGTAGAGAACGAGGGGAGGTAGAGACCTGAGAGAGTGCCAGAGGGGGCTGCAGGGCACGGAAGGACAGTGGAGAAGCTAGCAAGGACAGGACCCCCAGAGGGGTGTGCTAGGGAGACTGCAACTGGCCGAGTAAGCGGCGTAAGAGTTGTGCGGTCTCGAAAGAAGGAGCGGGACGCACCCGAGTCCAGTGTGAACATGTGGAAGGCCTGAGCTGAAGTAGTACCTGAGAGAGCAGACTCACCAGCACCTGAGGCGGCAGACGCACTGGCACCTGGGGCAGTAGACGCACTAGCACCTAGAGCAGCAGCCTCACCAGCACCTAGCGCAGCAGCCTCAATGCCCGGGTCATGCGGTACACACAGGTAACAGGCACCCTCAACACTATCAGCAACAGCATACATGGCAGCAAGAATAGCATCAAAGTCAAGATCAAAGATAGCAACCCCGGCCTTGGCCAGATCTCCCCAGCGAGGGATCTCTGACGCCTCAGGGAACTGGCGACGCCACGCGTCCGTCAGGCGACCAAAGCAGCGCTGGGTGGAGTGCGGACCTCCGCACTGCTCACCAGTGCGGTCGCCAGTACGGAGAACGTAGGAGCAGGGACCAAAACCCCCACCGCGCTGGCGTGCAGTGTACCACTCACGAAGCTGCTGAGGGGACATGGTCACACCATTGCGCTGCTGCTGCTGGCGCTGACCACCACCGGAGCCACTCCTCGGCGCAGAGTCGCGACTCGCTCCACCACCGCCGCCGCCGCCTCCGCTGCCGCCTCCGGCGCCTCCGCCGCCACCTCCACCTCCGCCTCCTCCACTACCTCTGCCGCCTCCGCTCCCTCCGCCACCTCCACCGCCTCCGCCGCCTCCACCGCTGCCGCCGCCGCCACCACCCCCGGCACCACTCCCACCACCACCCCCACTCCCTCCACCGCCTCCACCACCACCTCCACCGCCCCCTCCACCCCCTCCAGTGCCCTTGCCCCCCTTGCCCTTGCTGGTGCGACGTCTCCCGCTCGGGGCAGACGCAGCGCTGACCGACTTGAAACCAACGAGGTCGGCCACCGCAGCAGAGGCGACAGAGGGCAAGAGGGGGGAGGGAGAACTCCCCTCAAAGAGGGGGGTGCGAGGGTCACCACGAGAGGCTCCTACAGTGACTATGCTCTTCTCTATCGCTAGGAGGGCCTTCTCGAGGAGGTCAACGGTGAGAGTGGTGGGGCAAACAGAGAGGAAGTGGTCCCTGACTACGCGAACAGAGTCAAGGAGCCGGGTGACTATGTAGTAGAGGGTGATGTACATGGGGGGGGGGTTCTTGGCGCAGAACTCAGCAGGAAGCGCAGCGCGGTAGCGAGTGTCAAGAGTGCGGAGGTGCGTAATGAGGTCAGCGATAGTGGGAAAGGCAGCAAGGTCAGGGAAGAGGAACGGTAGCATGAGGCGGCTCAGTGCAGCAGTGGCAGGGGAAGACTAGTGTGCAACTACAGCGTCGTACAAGGTCTGAGCACTCTTGTACTGACTAAAGTGTGCACGCTCAGTGGTCGGTAAGTGGCGGCGAACAGCAAGGCGAGCAGCAGCATCACGTGTGGCCCACTGTGAGCGAACAGTGGCGTCAGCATCAGCAGCAGGGGCAGGGGAGGCACCAGAAGTGAGGTCAAACAGGGAGAGGCCGTCTGCCCTATCGCACTGTAGAAAAAGCTGCAGATCATCTACCCAGACCTCAAAGTCCACTGCCCGACCCTCAGCGTCAAAAGTGAGAACGCTAGGGGAAGCCATAATAGCAGTAGGCAGGCAGTGAGGGCAGTGAGGCAGGGCAGTGCAGTGGCAGAGACTGGGCTTTTACCAGGCAGGTGGGGCGATCGGGCTGCTCGGCGGCTTGGCTGTCGGGCGGCTCGGCTGCAGGGCGGCTCGGCTGCTGGGCGGCTCGGCTGCTGGGCGGCCGGCTGCACGGTGCTGGGCGGCTCGGCTGTCGGGCGGCTCGGTTGCAGGGCGGCTCGGCTGCTGGGCGGCTCGGCTGCACGGTGCTGGGCGGCTCGGCTGTCGGGCGGCTCTGCTGCTGGGCGGCTCGGTTGTCGGGCGGCTCGGCTGCTGGGCGGCTCGGGCGGTCGGGCGGCTCAGCTGCTCGGCGCTGCGTGCGCTGGGCGGCGGGGTCGCAGATGGCGGCTGGCCGCAAGGGTGGGCGGGGCCGCTGTGGCGACGGGACGGGGCCGTAGCAGGGGCCTAAGGGCGTATCCCTGGGTGGTGGCAGGGCCACTGTAGATGGCAGCCTGCCACGAACACAAAAAACGCCAGGTTGGTGTCAGGAAATTTGGCGCGCGAATACAGGTGCGTGATTGGGAAATGTCCCAAAAATGTCACTTCAATGCCACCAAATACGAGTCGCGCGCGCCTCGGTAAAAATGTTGGTGACATGCGGTTTTCCCGCATGCCACCAACTCTGCCATCTACAGTGGCCCTACCACCACCCAGGGATACGCCCTAAGAGGGGCCGTAGCGGGGCCGACAGGGCCGTAGCGGGGCCGACGCGGGGCCTAAGTGGGGCCGACGGGGTCGAAGCGAGGTCTGAGCGGGGCCGTAGCGGGGCCGACGGGGCCTAAGCGGGGCCGACGGGGCCGTAGCGGGGCCTAAGCGGGGCCGACGGGGCCGTAGCGGGGCCGTAGCGGGGCCGACGGGGCCTAAGTGGGGCCGTAGTGGGGCCGTAGCGGGGCCGACGGGGCCTAAGCGGGGCCGACGGGGCCGTAGCAGGGCCGTAGCGAGGCCGTAGCGGGGCCGACGGGGCCTAAGCGGGGCCGTAGCGGGGCCTAAGCGGGGCCGGCGGGGCCGTAGCGGGGCCGTAGCGAGGCCGTAGCGGGGCCGACGGGGCCTAAGCGGGGCCGTAGCGGGGCCGTAGCGGGGCCGACGGGGCCTAAGCGGGGCCGACGGGGCCTAAGCGGAGCCGTAGCGGTGGCCGTAGCGAGGCCTAAGCGGGGCCGACGGGGCCGTAGCGGGGCCGACGGGGCCGTAGCGGGCGGCTCGAGGGGCAGTAAGGGCGGCCAAAAGGGGGCCACTAAGGCGTCTCGGGGCGCTACTTGGGTTAGGAGGTAAGCGCGCTCCGGGCAGAGAAGGAAAGAAGTACGTGGTGGGCCCTAGGCAGTATTGTGAAGGTTTGAAGAACTGGCATGAATGACTATGAACAAAGTGGGTACAAATAGGAAACCCTAATTGGGTTGTACCCCTTATGGGATACCCCACTACAGCCTACACAAACATGTAAGCTATATGTTCTGACACACCCCCATAGGCAAAGTGGGGGAGAACAAGGGGTCACAAGACCAGTCAAGCAAAGCAAAGCAAGCTCGGGGTGGATCACAAAGTCACCACACAGTCCGAGCACAAGAGCAAGGCCAAAGGCCAGTTCACATGCAAGAGTACAGACATATATATAAAGCAAGACAAGCAAGAGCAGGTATATATATGTCACAGTACAAGTAAAGTCAAGAAGAGAGCAAGTGAGGCAAGACAGGCACAAGACCCAGCTAGGTACAAAAGCGCTGATGGTCACAAGGCGCAAGTGCCTTGGTGAACACATCAGCAGTGTTGGCCTCTGAGGCCACGTACGCAAGTCGCAACTGACCACGCTGCTGCAACTCACGAGCAAGGAAGTAGCGGAGAGCAATGTGCTTCGTTCTGTGCTCCAAGCGCTGCTCTCGACACAAGGCCAGCATGGCCTTGTTGTCTACGTACAGCACTGGAGGAGAACGAGGCGGCTCTCCAAAGTCAGTCAGCAGGTAGGTGAGCCAGCGAAGCTCCTGTGCAGCCATGGCCCCGGCGTAGATCTCAGCCTCACAACTGGAGCCGAGAACTGAAGAAGAGCGAGTAGACCGCCACGAGACAGAGCCGGAACCAAGGCTGAAGGTGTAACCTTGAGACGACCGCTGCGTAGCCTGGTCGTCAGCCCAAGAAGCGTCCGCGTGGCCTGTAAGGACCACTGGACTACGCCCTCCAAGCACTAGCCCCATGCCCGACGTACTGCACAGGTAGCGCAATACCCTCTTTGCTGCAGCCATGTGCTCTGGTCGGTGTCTACCAGGAGCAACATAGCGTGCAAGAATGCTCAGAGGGTATGCAAGGTCAGGTCGTGTGCAGGTCATCAGGTACATGAGGCAGCCAACAAGCTCTGCATACGGACCACTCGACTCTACGGACTCATCCGAAGGCAGAGCTGAGAGTGAGTGGCGAGTAGGCAGAGGAGTGGCCTGAGGCGAGGAGTACGTGAAGCCAAAGCGCTGAAGGACCTGCTGCACCATGTGTGACTGAGTCAAGGTAATGGTGCGGCGTGCTCTGTCCCGAGTGATCTGCAAGCCAAGGTAGCTGCGCAGTTCACCCAGGTCTGTGCACGTGTGTCTCTTCAGCAGCTCGGACTTCACGTAGGCGAGTCCAGCAGTGTCCGCTGTGGTAAAGACCAAGTCGTCGACGTACACGAGGATGTAGAACGGCGGCAGAGAAGTGTCGGTGCGCAGAAACAGCGACGGGTCAGCAGTAGAAGGAGCAAACCCAAGAGCCGCAAGCGTAGTCCTCAGTGTGTCGTGCCACTCACGCGGTGCCTGGCGTAGACCGTAGACTGGCCGTCGGAGGCTCCACTGGGTGCCAGGAGGGAAAGTCCCAGTGAAGCCAGGTGGACGGCGCAGCCAGATCTCCTCGTGCAGGCTACCCTGTAGGAACGCAGTGCTGAAGTCGAGAGAGTGAAGCTCGTAGTCGCGCTGAGCGGCTATGTGCAGCAGCACACAAGCATGCGTCCGGACAGAAGCATGCGACCGGACACAAGCATGCGTCCGGACACAAGCATGCGACCGGGCACAAGCATGCAAACGGACAAAAGCATGCGTCCAGACACAAGCATGCGTCCGGGCACAAGCATGCGTCCGGACACAAGCATGCGTCCGGACACAAGCATGCGACCGGACTCAAGCATGCGTCCGGACACAAGCATGCGTCCGGACACGAGCATGCGTCCGGACACGAGCATGCGACCGGACTCAAGCATGCGTCCGGACACAAGCATGCGTCCGGACACAAGCATGCGTCCGGGCACAAGCATGCGACCGGACTCAAGCATGCGGTCAGACACTAGCATGCGACCGGACACAAGCATGCGTCCGGACACAAGCATGCGTCCGGACACAAGCATGCGTCCGGACACAAGCATGCGTCCGGACACAAGCATGCATCCAGACGCAAGCATGCGTCTGGACACAAGCATGCGTCCAGACACAAGCATGCGTCCGGACACAAGCATGCGACCGGACACAAGCATGCGTCCGGACACAAGCATGCGACCAGACTCAAGCATGTGGTCGGACACAAGCATGCGACCGGACACAAGCATGCATCCGTACACAAGCATGCGACCGGACACAAGCATGCGTCCAGACACAAGCATGTGTCCGGACACAAGCATGCGTCCGGACACAAGCATGCGTCCGAACACAAGCATGCGTCCAGACACAAACATGCGACCGGACACAAGCATGCGACCGGGCACAAGCATGCGTCCGGACACAACCATGCGTCCAGACACAAGCATGCGTCGCACACAAGCATGCGTCCGGACACAAGCATGCGTCCGGACACAAGCATGCGTCGGACACAAGCATGCGTCCGGACACAAGCATGCGTCAGACACAAGCATGCGTCCGGACACAAGCATGCGTTTTGACACAAGCATGCGTCCGGACACAAGCATGCGTCCGGACACAAGCATGCGTCCGGACACAAGCATGCGTCTGGTCACAAGCATGCGTCCGGACACAAGCATGCGTCTGGTCACAAGCTTGTGTCCGGATGCATGCTTGTGTCCGGACGCATGCTTGTGTTCGGACGCATGCTTGTGTCCGGTCGCATGCTTGTGTCCGGACGCATGCTTGTGTCCGACGCATGCTTGTGTCTGGACGCATGCTTATGCAGGCCCGTTTGAAGGAAAAAAGAGCTGGAATCTCGTCCCAAGGTATCTAGGATTGTGGCAAACACGATCGTGCTGGGCGGTCCATGATCCGAGTAACATTGCTTCACATTTTGTACCGGTACGGATTTCGCAGCTTCCCGGGCTCACAAACGCCCTTATATGGGGACGGTTCTTCATGCGGCGGGCCCGTTTGAAGGCAAAAAGAGCTGGAATCTCGTCCCAAGGTATCTAGGATTGTGGCAAACACGATCGTGCTGGGCGGTCCATGATCCGAGTAACATTGCTTCACATTTTGTACCGGTACGGATTTCGCAGCTTCCCGGGCTCACAAATGCCCTTATATGGGGACGGTTCTTCATGCGGCGGGCCCGTTTGAAGGCAAAAAGAGCTGGAATCTCGTCCCAAGGTATCTAGCATTGTGGCAAACACGATCGTGCTGGGTAGTCCATGATCCGAGTAACATTGCTTCACATTTTGTACCGGTACGGATTTCGCAGCTTCCCGGGCTCACAAACGCCCTTATATGGGGACGGTTCTTCATGCGGCGGGCCCGTTTGAAGGCAAAAAGAGCTGGAATCTCGTCCCAAGGTATCTAGGATTGTGGCAAACACGATCGTGCTGGGCGGTCCATGATCCGAGTAACATTGCTTCACATTTTGTACCGGTACGGATTTCGGAGCTTCCCGGGCTCACAAACGCCCTTATATGGGGACAGTTCTTCATGCACCGGGCCCGATTGAAGGCAAAAAGAGCTGGAATCTCGTCCCAAGGTATCTAGGATTGTGGCAAACACGATCTTGCTGGGCGGTCCATGATCCGAGTAACATTGCTTCACATTTTATACCGGTACGGATTTCACATCTTCCCGGGCTCACAAACGCCCTTATATGGGGACGGTTCTTCATGCGGCAGGCCCGTTTGAAGGAAAAAAGAGCTGGAATCTCGTCCCAAGGTATCTAGGATTGTGGCAAACACGATCGTGCTGGGCGGTCCATGATCCGAGTAACATTGCTTCACATTTTATACCAGTACGGATTTCGCAGCTTCCCGGGCTCACAAACGCCCTTATATGGGGACGGTTCTTCATGCACCGGGCCCGATTGAAGGCAAAAAGAGCTGGAATCTCGTCCCAAGGTATCTAGGATTGTGGCAAACACGATCGTGCTGGGCGGTCCATGATCCGAGTAACATTGCTTCACATTTTGTACCGGTACAGATTTCGCAGCTTCCTGGGCTCACAAACGCCCTTATATGGGGACGGTTCTTCATGCGGCAGGCCCGTTTGAAGGAAAAAAGAGCTGGAATCTCGTCCCAAGGTATCTAGGATTGTGGCAAACACGATCGTGCTGGGCGGTCCATGATCCGAGTAACATTGCTTCACATTTTGTACCGGTACGGATTTCGCAGCTTCCCGGGCTCACAAACGCCCTTATATGGGGACGGTTCTTCATGCGGCGGGCCCGTTTGAAGGCAAAAAGAGCTGGAATCTCGTCCCAAGGTATCTAGGATTGTGGCAAACACGATCGTGCTGGGCGGTCCATGATCCGAGTAACATTGCTTCACATTTTGTACCGGTACGGATTTCGGAGCTTCCCGGGCTCACAAACGCCCTTATATGGGGACGGTTCTTCATGCGGCGGGCCCGTTTGAAGGCAAAAAGAGCTGGAATCTCGTCCCAAGGTATCTAGGATTGTGGCAAACACGATCGTGCTGGGCGGTCCATGATCCGAGTAACATTGCTTCACATTTTATACCAGTACGGATTTCGCAGCTTCCCGGGCTCACAAACGCCCTTATATGGGGACGGTTCTTCATGCGGCGGGCACGTTTGAAGGAAAAAAGAGCTGGAATCTCGTCCCAAGGTATCTAGGATTGTGGCAAACACGATCGTGCTGGGCGGTCCATGATCCGAGTAACATTGCTTCACATTTTGTACCGGTACGGATTTCGCACCTTCCCGGGCTCACAAACGCACTTATATGGGGACGGTTCTTCATGCGGCGGGCCCATTTGAAGGCAAAAAGAGCTGGAATCTCGTCCCAAGGTATCTAGGATTGTGGCAAACACGATCGTGCTGGGCGGTCCATGATCCGAGTAACATTGCTTCACATTTTATACCAGTACGGATTTCGCAGCTTCCCGGGCTCACAAACGCCCTTATATGGGGACGGTTCTTCATGCACCGGGCCCGATTGAAGGCAAAAAGAGCTGGAATCTCGTCCCAAGGTATCTAGGATTGTGGCAAACACGATCGTGCTGGGCGGTCCATGATCCGAGTAACATTGCTTCACATTTTGTACCGGTACGGATTTCGCAGCTTCCCGGGCTCACAAACGCCCTTATATGGGGACGGTTCTTCATGCGGCGGGCACGTTTGAAGGAAAAAAGAGCTGGAATCTCGTCCCAAGGTATCTAGGATTGTGGCAAACACGATCGTGCTGGGCGGTCCATGATCCGAGTAACATTGCTTCACATTTTATACCAGTACGGATTTCGCAGCTTCCCGGGCTCACAAACGCCCTTATATGGGGACGGTTCTTCATGCACCGGGCCCGATTGAAGGCAAAAAGAGCTGGAATCTCGTCCCAAGGTATCTAGGATTGTGGCAAACACGATCGTGCTGGGCGGTCCATGATCCGAGTAACATTGCTTCACATTTTGTACCGGTACAGATTTCGCAGCTTCCTGGGCTCACAAACGCCCTTATATGGGGACGGTTCTTCATGCGGCAGGCCCGTTTGAAGGAAAAAAGAGCTGGAATCTCGTCCCAAGGTATCTAGGATTGTGGCAAACACGATCGTGCTGGGCGGTCCATGATCCGAGTAACATTGCTTCACATTTTGTACCGGTACGGATTTCGCAGCTTCCCGGGCTCACAAACGCCCTTATATGGGGACGGTTCTTCATGCGGCGGGCCCGTTTGAAGGCAAAAAGAGCTGGAATCTCGTCCCAAGGTATCTAGGATTGTGGCAAACACGATCGTGCTGGGCGGTCCATGATCCGAGTAACATTGCTTCACATTTTGTACCGGTACGGATTTCGGAGCTTCCCGGGCTCACAAACGCCCTTATATGGGGACGGTTCTTCATGCGGCGGGCCCGTTTGAAGGCAAAAAGAGCTGGAATCTCGTCCCAAGGTATCTAGGATTGTGGCAAACACGATCGTGCTGGGCGGTCCATGATCCGAGTAACATTGCTTCACATTTTATACCAGTACGGATTTCGCAGCTTCCCGGGCTCACAAACGCCCTTATATGGGGACGGTTCTTCATGCACCGGGCCCGATTGAAGGCAAAAAGAGCTGGAATCTCGTCCCAAGGTATCTAGGATTGTGGCAAACACGATCGTGCTGGGCGGTCCATGATCCGAGTAACATTGCTTCACATTTTGTACCGGTACGGATTTCGCAGCTTCCCGGGCTCACAAACGCCCTTATATGGGGACGGTTCTTCATGCGGCGGGCCCGTTTGAAGGCAAAAAGAGCTGGAATCTCGTCCCAAGGTATCTAGGATTGTGGCAAACACGATCGTGCTGGGCGGTCCATGATCCGAGTAACATTGCTTCACATTTTGTACCGGTACGGATTTCGCATCTTCCCGGGCTCACAAACGGCCTTATATGGGGACGGTTCTTCGTGCGGCGGGCCCAATTGAAGGAAAAAAGAGCTGGAAACTCGTCCCAAGGTATCTAGGATTGTGGCAAACACGATCGTGCTGGGCGGTCCATGATCCGAGTAACATTGCTTCACATTTTGTACCGGTACGGATTTCGCACCTTCCCGGGCTCACAAACGCACTTATATGGGGACGGTTCTTCATGCGGCGGGCCCATTTGAAGGCAAAAAGAGCTGGAATCTCGTCCCAAGGTATCTAGGATTGTGGCAAACACGATCGTGCTGGGCGGTCCATGATCCGAGTAACATTGCTTCACATTTTATACCAGTACGGATTTCGCAGCTTCCCGGGCTCACAAACGCCCTTATATGGGGACGGTTCTTCATGCACCGGGCCCGATTGAAGGCAAAAAGAGCTGGAATCTCGTCCCAAGGTATCTAGGATTGTGGCAAACACGATCGTGCTGGGCGGTCCATGATCCGAGTAACATTGCTTCACATTTTGTACCGGTACGGATTTCGCAGCTTCCCGGGCTCACAAACGCCCTTATATGGGGACGGTTCTTCATGCGGCGGGCCCGTTTGAAGGCAAAAAGAGCTGGAATCTCGTCCCAAGGTATCTAGGATTGTGGCAAACACGATCGTGCTGGGCGGTCCATGATCCGAGTAACATTGCTTCACATTTTATACCAGTACGGATTTCGCAGCTTCCCGGGCTCACAAACGCCCTTATATGGGGACGGTTCTTCATGCACCGGGCCCGATTGAAGGCAAAAAGAGCTGGAATCTCGTCCCAAGGTATCTAGGATTGTGGCAAACACGATCGTGCTGGGCGGTCCATGATCCGAGTAACATTGCTTCACATTTTGTACCGGTACGGATTTCGCAGCTTCCCGGGCTCACAAACGCCCTTATATGGGGACGGTTCTTCATGCGGCGGGCCCGTTTGAAGGCAAAAAGAGCTGGAATCTCGTCCCAAGGTATCTAGGATTGTGGCAAACACGATCGTGCTGGGCGGTCCATGATCCGAGTAACATTGCTTCACATTTTGTACCGGTACGGATTTCGCATCTTCCCGGGCTCACAAACGGCCTTATATGGGGACGGTTCTTCGTGCGGCGGGCCCAATTGAAGGAAAAAAGAGCTGGAAACTCGTCCCAAGGTATCTAGGATTGTGGCAAACACGATCGTGCTGGGCGGTCCATGATCCGAGTAACATTGCTTCACATTTTGTACCGGTACGGATTTCGCAGCTTCCCGGGCTCACAAACGCCCTTATATGGGGACGGTTCTTCATGCGGCAGGCCCGTTTGAAGGCAAAAAGAGCTGGAATCTCGTCCCAAGGTATCTAGGATTGTGGCAAACACGATCGTGCTGGGCGGTCCATGATCCGAGTAACATTGCTTCACATTTTGTACCGGTACAGATTTCGCAGCTTCCCGGGCTCACAAACGCCCTTATATGGGGACGGTTCTTCATGCGGCAGGCCCGTTTGAAGGAAAAAAGAGCTGGAATCTCGTCCCAAGGTATCTAGGATTGTGGCAAACACGATCGTGCTGGGCGGTCCATGATCCGAGTAACATTGCTTCACATTTTGTACCGGTACGGATTTCGCAGCTTCCCGGGCTCACAAACGCCCTTATATGGGGACGGTTCTTCATGCGGCGGGCCCGTTTGAAGGCAAAAAGAGCTGGAATCTCGTCCCAAGGTATCTAGGATTGTGGCAAACACGATCGTGCTGGGCGGTCCATGATCCGAGTAACATTGCTTCACATTTTGTACCGGTACGGATTTCGCAGCTTCCCGGGCTCACAAACGCCCTTATATGGGGACGGTTCTTCATGCGGCGGGCCCGTTTGAAGGCAAAAAGAGCTGGAATCTCGTCCCAAGATATCTAGGATTGTGGCAAACACGATCGTGCTGGGCGGTCCATGATCCGAGTAACATTGCTTCACATTTTGTACCGGTACGGATTTCGCAGCTTCCCGGGCTCAGAAACACCCTTATATGGGGACGGTTCTTCATGCGGCGGGCCCGTTTGAAGGCAAAAAGAGCTGGAATCTCGTCCCAAGGTATCTAGCATTGTGGCAAACACGATCGTGCTGGGCAGTCCATGATCCGAGTAACATTGCTTCACATTTTGTACCGGTACGGATTTCGCAGCTTCCCGGGCTCACAAACGCCCTTATATGGGGACGGTTCTTCATGCGGCGGGCCCGTTTGAAGGCAAAAAGAGCTGGAATCTCGTCCCAAGGTATCTAGGATTGTGGCAAACACGATCGTGCTGGGCGGTCCATGATCCGAGTAACATTGCTTCACATTTTGTACCGGTACGGATTTCGCATCTTCCCGGGCTCACAAACGCCCTTATATGGGGACGGTTCTTCGTGCGGCGGGCCCAATTGAAGGAAAAAAGAGCTGGAAACTCGTCCCAAGGTATCTAGGATTGTGGCAAACACGATCGTGCTGGGCGGTCTATGATCCGAGTAACATTGCTTCACATTTTGTACCGGTACGGATTTCGCAGCTTCCCGGGCTCACAAACGCCCTTATATGGGGACGGTTCTTCATGCGGCGGGCCCGTTTGAAGGCAAAAAGAGCTGGAATCTCGTCCCAAGGTATCTAGGATTGTGGCAAACACGATCGTGCTGGGCGGTCCATGATCCGAGTAACATTGCTTCATATTTTGTACCGGTACGGATTTCGCAGCTTCCCGGGCTCACAAACGCCCTTATATGGGGACGGTTCTTCATGCGGCGGGCCTGTTTGAAGGCAAAAAGAGCTGGAATCTCGTCCCAAGGTATCTAGGATTGTGGCAAACACGATCTTGCTGGGCGGTCCATGATCCGAGTAACATTGCTTCACATTTTGTACCGGTACGGATTTCGCAGCTTCCCGGGCTCACAAACGCCCTTATATGGGGACGGTTCTTCATGCGGCGGGCCCGTTTGAAGGCAAAAAGAGCTGGAATCTCGTCCCAAGGTATCTAGGATTGTGGCAAACACGATCGTGCTGGGCGGTCCATGATCCGAGTAACATTGCTTCACATTTTGTACCGGTACGGATTTCGCAGCTTCCCGGGCTCACAAACGCCCTTATATGGGGACGGTTCTTCATGCGGCGGGCCCGTTTGAAGGCAAAAAGAGCTGGAATCTCGTCCCAAGATATCTAGGATTGTGGCAAACACGATCGTGCTGGGCGGTCCATGATCCGAGTAACATTGCTTCACATTTTGTACCGGTACGGATTTCGCAGCTTCCCGGGCTCAGAAACACCCTTATATGGGGACGGTTCTTCATGCGGCGGGCCCGTTTGAAGGCAAAAAGAGCTGGAATCTCGTCCCAAGGTATCTAGCATTGTGGCAAACACGATCGTGCTGGGCAGTCCATGATCCGAGTAACATTGCTTCACATTTTGTACCGGTACGGATTTCGCAGCTTCCCGGGCTCACAAACGCCCTTATATGGGGACGGTTCTTCATGCGGCGGGCCCGTTTGAAGGCAAAAAGAGCTGGAATCTCGTCCCAAGGTATCTAGGATTGTGGCAAACACGATCGTGCTGGGCGGTCCATGATCCGAGTAACATTGCTTCACATTTTGTACCGGTACGGATTTCGCATCTTCCCGGGCTCACAAACGCCCTTATATGGGGACGGTTCTTCGTGCGGCGGGCCCAATTGAAGGAAAAAAGAGCTGGAAACTCGTCCCAAGGTATCTAGGATTGTGGCAAACACGATCGTGCTGGGCGGTCTATGATCCGAGTAACATTGCTTCACATTTTGTACCGGTACGGATTTCGCAGCTTCCCGGGCTCACAAACGCCCTTATATGGGGACGGTTCTTCATGCGGCGGGCCCGTTTGAAGGCAAAAAGAGCTGGAATCTCGTCCCAAGGTATCTAGGATTGTGGCAAACACGATCGTGCTGGGCGGTCCATGATCCGAGTAACATTGCTTCATATTTTGTACCGGTACGGATTTCGCAGCTTCCCGGGCTCACAAACGCCCTTATATGGGGACGGTTCTTCATGCGGCGGGCCTGTTTGAAGGCAAAAAGAGCTGGAATCTCGTCCCAAGGTATCTAGGATTGTGGCAAACACGATCTTGCTGGGCGGTCCATGATCCGAGTAACATTGCTTCACATTTTGTACCGGTACGGATTTCGTAGCTTCCCGGGCTCACAAACGCCCTTATATGGGGACGGTTCTTCATGCGGCGGGCCCGTTTGAAGGAAAAAAGAGCTGGAAACTCGTCCCAAGGTATCTAGGATTGTGGCAAACACGATCGTGCTGGGCGGTCCATGATCCGAGTAACATTGCTTCACATTTTGTACCGGTACGGATTTCGCAGCTTCCCGGGCTCACAAACGCCCTTATATGGGGACGGTTCTTCATGCGGCAGGCCCGTTTGAAGGCAAAAAGAGCTGGAATCTCGTCCCAAGGTATCTAGGATTGTGGCAAACACGATCGTGCTGGGCGGTCCATGATCCGAGTAACATTGCTTCACATTTTGTACCGGTACGGATTTCGCACCTTCCCGGGCTCACAAACGCACTTATATGGGGACGGTTCTTCATGCGGCGGGCCCATTTGAAGGCAAAAAGAGCTGGAATCTCGTCCCAAGGTATCTAGGATTGTGGCAAACACGATCGTGCTGGGCGGTCCATGATCCGAGTAACATTGCTTCACATTTTGTACCGGTACGGATTTCGCATCTTCCCGGGCTCACAAACGCCCTTATATGGGGACGGTTCTTCGTGCGGCGGGCCCAATTGAAGGAAAAAAGAGCTGGAAACTCGTCCCAAGGTATCTAGGATTGTGGCAAACACGATCGTGCTGGGCGGTCCATGATCCGAGTAACATTGCTTCACATTTTGTACCGGTACGGATTTCGCAGCTTCCCGGGCTCACAAACGCCCTTATATGGGGATGGTTCTTCATGCGGCAGGCCCGTTTGAAGGCAAAAAGTGCTGGAATCTCGTCCCAAGGTATCTAGGATTGTGGCAAACACGATCGTGCTGGGCGGTCCATGATCCGAGTAACATTGCTTCACATTTTGTACCGGTACGGATTTCGCAGCTTCCCGGGCTCACAAACGCCCTTATATGGGGACGGTTCTTCATGCGGCGGGCCCGTTTGAAGGCAAAAAGAGCTGGAATCTCGTCCCAAGGTATCTAGGATTGTGGCAAACCCGATCGTGCTGGGCGGTCCATGATCCGAGTAACATTGCTTCACATTTTGTACCGGTACGGATTTCGCATCTTCCCGGGCTCACAAACGCCCTTATATGGGGACGGTTCTTCGTGCGGCGGGCCCAATTGAAGGAGAAAAGAGCTGGAATCTCGTCCCAAGGTATCTAGGATTGTGGCAAACCCGATCGTGCTGGGCGGTCCATGATCCGAGTAACATTGCTTCACATTTTATACCGGTACGGATTTCGCAGCTTCCCGGGCTCACAAACGCCCTTATATGGGGACAGTTCTTCATGCACCGTGCCCGATCGAAGAAAAAAGAGCTGGAAACTCGTCCCAAGGTATCTAGGATTGTGGCAAACACGATCGTGCTGGGCGGTCCATGATCCGAGTAACATTGCTTCACATTTTATACCGGTACGAATTTCGCAGCTTCCAGGGCTCACAAAGGCCCTTATATGGGGACAATTCTTCATGCACCGGGCCCGATTGAAGGCAAAAAGAGCTGGAATCTCGTCCCAAGATATCTAGGATTGTGGCAAACACGATCGTGCTGGGCGGTCCATGATCCGAGTAACATTGCTTCACATTTTATACCGGTACGGATTTCGCCCCTTCCCGGGCTCACAAACGCCCTTATATGGGGACGGTTCTTCATGCACCGAGCCCGTTTAAAGGCAAAAAGAGCTGGAATCTCGTCCCAAGGTATCTAGGATTGTGGCAAACACGATCGTGCTGGGCGGTGTATGATCCGAGTGACATTGCTTCACATTTTATACCGGTACGGATTTCGCCGCTTCCCGGGCTCTCAAACGCCCTTATATGGGGACAATTCTTCATGCACCGGTCCCGTTTGAAGGCAAGAAAAGCTGGAATCTCGTCCCAAGGTATCTAGGACTGTGGCAAACACGATCGTGCTGGGCGGTCCATGATCCGAGTAACATTGCTTCACATTTTATACCGGTACAGATTTCGCAGCTTCCCGGGCTCACAAACGCCCTTATATTTGGACAGTTCTTCATGCACCGGGCCCGATCGAAGGAAAAAAGAGCTGGAAACTCGTCCCAAGGTATCTAGGATTGTGGCAAACACGATCGTGCTGGGCGGTCCATGATCCGAGTAACATTGCTTCACATTTTGTACCGGTACGGATTTCGCAGCTTCCCGGGCTCACAAACGCCCTTATATGGGGACGGTTCTTCATGCGGCGGGCCCGTTTGAAGGCAAAAAGAGCTGGAATCTCGTCCCAAGGTATCTAGGATTGTGGCAAACACGATCGTGCTGGGCGGTCTATGATCCGAGTAACATTGCTTCACATTTTGTACCGGTACGGATTTCGCAGCTTCCCGGACTCACAAACGCCCTTATATGGGGACGGTTCTTCATGCGGCGGGCCCGTTTGAAGGCAAAAAGAGCTGGAATCTCGTCCCAAGGTATCTAGGATTGTGGCAAACACGATCGTGCTGGGCGGTCCATGATCCGAGTAACATTGCTTCACATTTTGTACCGGTACGGATTTCGCAGCTTCCCGGGCTCACAAACGCCCTTATATGGGGACGGTTCTTCATGCGGCGGGCCCGTTTGAAGGCAAAAAGAGCTGGAATCTCGTCCCAAGGTATCTAGGATTGTGGCAAACACGATCGTGCTGGGCGGTCCATGATCCGAGTAACATTGCTTCACATTTTGTACCGGTACGGATTTCGCAGCTTCCCGGGCTCACAAACGCCCTTATATGGGGACGGTTCTTCATGCGCCGGGCCCGTTTGAAGGCAAAAAGAGCTGGAATCTCGTCCCAAGGTATCTAGGATTGTGGCAAACACGATCGTGCTGGGCGGTCCATGATCCGAGTAACATTGCTTCACATTTTGTACCGGTACGGATTTCGCAGCTTCCCGGGCTCACAAACGCCCTTATATGGGGACGGTTCTTCATGCGCCGGGCCCGTTTGAAGGCAAAAAGAGCTGGAATCTCGTCCCAAGGTATCTAGGATTGTGGCAAACACGATCGTGCTGGGCGGTCCATGATCCGAGTAACATTGCTTCACATTTTGTACCGGTACGGATTTCGCAGCTTCCCGGGCTCACAAACGCCCTTATATGGGGACGGTTCTTCATGCGCGGGCCCGTTTGAAGGCAAAAAGAGCTGGAATCTCGTCCCAAGGTATCTAGGATTGTGGCAAACACGATCGTGCTGGGCGGTCCATGATCCGAGTAACATTGCTTCACATTTTGTACCGGTACGGATTTCGCATCTTCCCGGCTCACAAACGCCCTTATATGGGGACGGTTCTTCATGCGGCGGGCCCAGTTTGAAGGAAAAAAGAGCTGGAATCTCGTCCCAAGGTATCTAGGATTGTGGCAAACACGATCGTGCTGGGCGGTCCATGATCCGAGTAACATTGCTTCACATTTTGTACCGGTACGGATTTCGCAGCTTCCCGGGCTCACAAACGCCCTTATATGGGGACGGTTCTTCATGCGGCGGGCCCGTTTGAAGGCAAAAAGAGCTGGAATCTCGTCCCAAGGTATCTAGGATTGTGGCAAACACGATCGTGCTGGGCGGTCCATGATCCGAGTAACATTGCTTCACATTTTGTACCGGTACGGATTTCGCAGCTTCCCGGGCTCACAAACGCCCTTATATGGGGACGGTTCTTCATGCGGCGGGCCCGTTTGAAGGCAAAAAGAGCTGGAATCTCGTCCCAAGGTATCTAGGATTGTGGCAAACACGATCGTGCTGGGCGGTCCATGATCCGAGTAACATTGCTTCACATTTTGTACCGGTACGGATTTCGCAGCTTCCCGGGCTCACAAACGCCCTTATATGGGGACGGTTCTTCATGCGGCGGGCCCGTTTGAAGGCAAAAAGAGCTGGAATCTCGTCCCAAGGTATCTAGGATTGTGGCAAACACGATCGTGCTGGGCGGTCCATGATCCGAGTAACATTGCTTCACATTTTGTACCGGTACGGATTTCGCAGCTTCCCGGGCTCACAAACGCCCTTATATGGGGACGGTTCTTCATGCGGCGGGCCCGTTTGAAGGCAAAAAGAGCTGGAATCTCGTCCCAAGGTATCTAGGATTGTGGCAAACACGATCGTGCTGGGCGGTCCATGATCCGAGTAACATTGCTTCACATTTTGTACCGGTACGGATTTCGCAGCTTCCCGGGCTCACAAACGCCCTTATATGGGGACGGTTCTTCATGCGGCGGGCCCGTTTGAAGGCAAAAAGAGCTGGAATCTCGTCCCAAGGTATCTAGCATTGTGGCAAACACGATCGTGCTGGGCGGTCCATGATCCGAGTAACATTGCTTCACATTTTGTACCGGTACGGATTTCGCAGCTTCCCGGGCTCACAAACGCCCTTATATGGGGACGGTTCTTCATGCGGCGGGCCCGTTTGAAGGCAAAAAGAGCTGGAAATCTCGTCCCAAGGTATCTAGGATTGTGGCAAACACGATCGTGCTGGGCGGTCCATGATCCGAGTAACATTGCTTCACATTTTGTACCGGTACGGATTTCGCAGCTTCCCGGGCTCACAAACGCCCTTATATGGGGACGGTTCTTCATGCGGCGGGCCCGTTTGAAGGCAAAAAGAGCTGGAATCTCGTCCCAAGGTATCTAGGATTGTGGCAAACACGATCGTGCTGGGCGGTCCATGATCCGAGTAACATTGCTTCACATTTTGTACCGGTACGGATTTCGCAGCTTCCCGGCTCACAAACGCCCTTATATGGGGACGGTTCTTCATGCGGCGGGCCCGTTTGAAGGCAAAAAGAGCTGGAATCTCGTCCCAAGGTATCTAGGATTGTGGCAAACACGATCGTGCTGGGCGGTCCATGATCCGAGTAACATTGCTTCACATTTTGTACCGGTACGGATTTCGCAGCTTCCCGGGCTCACAAACGCCCTTATATGGGGACGGTTCTTCATGCGGCGGGCCCGTTTGAAGGCAAAAAGAGCTGGAATCTCGTCCCAAGGTATCTAGGATTGTGGCAAACACGATCGTGCTGGGCGGTCCATGATCCGAGTAACATTGCTTCACATTTTGTACCGGTACGGATTTCGCAGCTTCCCGGGCTCACAAACGCCCTTATATGGGGACGGTTTCTTCATGCGGCCGGGCCCGTTTGAAGGCAAAAAGAGCTGGAATCTCGTCCCAAGGTATCTAGGATTGTGGCAAACACGATCGTGCTGGGCGGTCCATGATCCGAGTAACATTGCTTCACATTTTGTACCGGTACGGATTTCGCAGCTTCCCGGGCTCACAAACGCCCTTATATGGGGACGGTTCTTCATGCGGCGGGCCCGTTTGAAGGCAAAAAGAGCTGGAATCTCGTCCCAAGGTATCTAGGATTGTGGCAAACACGATCGTGCTGGGCGGTCCATGATCCGAGTAACATTGCTTCACATTTTGTACCGGTACGGATTTCGCAGCTTCCCGGGCTCACAAACGCCCTTATATGGGGACGGTTCTTCATGCGCGGGCCCGTTTGAAGGCAAAAAGAGCTGGAATCTCGTCCCAAGGTATCTAGGATTGTGGCAAACACGATCGTGCTGGGCGGTCCATGATCCGAGTAACATTGCTTCACATTTTGTACCGGTACGGATTTCGCAGCTTCCCGGGCTCACAAACGCCCTTATATGGGGACGGTTCTTCATGCGGCGGGCCCGTTTGAAGGAAAAAAGAGCTGGAATCTCGTCCCAAGGTATCTAGGATTGTGGCAAACACGATCGTGCTGGGCGGTCCATGATCCGAGTAACATTGCTTCACATTTTGTACCGGTACGGATTTCGCAGCTTCCCGGGCTCACAAACGCCCTTATATGGGGACGGTTCTTCATGCGGCAGGCCCGTTTGAAGGCAAAAAGAGCTGGAATCTCGTCCCAAGGTATCTAGGATTGTGGCAAACACGATCGTGCTGGGCGGTCCATGATCCGAGTAACATTGCTTCACATTTTGTACCGGTACGGATTTCGCAGCTTCCCGGGCTCACAAACGCCCTTATATGGGGACGGTTCTTCATGCGGCGGGCCCGTTTGAAGGCAAAAAGAGCTGGAATCTCGTCCCAAGGTATCTAGGATTGTGGCAAACACGATCGTGCTGGGCGGTCCATGATCCGAGTAACATTGCTTCACATTTTAGTACCGGTACGGATTTCGCAGCTTCCCGGGCTCACAAACGCCCTTATATGGGGACGGTTCTTCATTGCGGCGGGCCCGTTTGAAGGCAAAAAGAGCTGGAATCTCGTCCCAAGGTATCTAGGATTGTGGCAAACACGATCGTGCTGGGCGGTCCATGATCCGAGTAACATTGCTTCACATTTTGTACCGGTACGGATTTCGCAGCTTCCCGGGCTCACAAACGCCCTTATATGGGGACGGTTCTTCATGCGGCGGGCCCGTTTGAAGGCAAAAAGAGCTGGAATCTCGTCCCAAGGTATCTAGGATTGTGGCAAACACGATCGTGCTGGGCGGTCCATGATCCGAGTAACATTGCTTCACATTTTGTACCGGTACGGATTTCGCAGCTTCCCGGGCTCACAAACGCCCTTATATGGGGACGGTTCTTCATGCGGCGGGCCCGTTGAAGGCAAAAAGAGCTGGAATCTCGTCCCAAGGTATCTAGGATTGTGGCAAACACGATCGTGCTGGGCGGTCCATGATCCGAGTAACATTGCTTCACATTTTGTACCGGTACGGATTTCGCAGCTTCCCGGGCTCACAAACGCCCTTATATGGGGACGGTTCTTCATGCGGCGGGCCCGTTTGAAGGCAAAAAGAGCTGGAATCTCGTCCCAAGGTATCTAGGATTGTGGCAAACACGATCGTGCTGGGCGGTCCATGATCCGAGTAACATTGCTTCACATTTTATACCGGTACGGATTTCGCAGCTTCCCGGGCTCACAAACGCCCTTATATGGGGACGGTTCTTCATGCAGCGGGCCCGATTGAAGGCAAAAAGAGCTGGAATCTCGTCCCAAGGTATCTAGGATTGTGGCAAACACGATCGTGCTGGGCGGTCCATGATCCGAGTAACATTGCTTCACATTTTGTACCGGTACGGATTTCGCAGCTTCCCGGGCTCACAAACGCCCTTATATGGGGACGGTTCTTCATGCGGCGGGCCCGTTTGAAGGCAAAAAGAGCTGGAATCTCGTCCCAAGGTATCTAGGATTGTGGCAAACACGATCGTGCTGGGCGGTCCATGATCCGAGTAACATTGCTTCACATTTTGTACCGGTACGGATTTCGCAGCTTCCCGGGCTCACAAACGCCCTTATATGGGGACGGTTCTTCATGCGGCGGGCCCGTTTGAAGGCAAAAAGAGCTGGAATCTCGTCCCAAGGTATCTAGGATTGTGGCAAACACGATCGTGCTGGGCGGTCCATGATCCGAGTAACATTGCTTCACATTTTAGTACCGGTACGGATTTCGCAGCTTCCCGGGCTCACAAACGCCCTTATATGGGGACGGTTCTTCATGCGGCGGGCCCGTTTGAAGGCAAAAAGAGCTGGAATCTCGTCCCAAGGTATCTAGGATTGTGGCAAACACGATCGTGCTGGGCGGTCCATGATCCGAGTAACATTGCTTCACATTTTGTACCGGTACGGATTTCGCAGCTTCCCGGGCTCACAAACGCCCTTATATGGGGACGGTTCTTCATGCGGCGGGCCCGTTGAAGGCAAAAAGAGCTGGAATCTCGTCCCAAGGTATCTAGGATTGTGGCAAACACGATCGTGCTGGGCGGTCCATGATCCGAGTAACATTGCTTCACATTTTGTACCGGTACGGATTTCGCAGCTTCCCGGGCTCACAAACGCCCTTATATGGGGACGGTTCTTCATGCGGCGGGCCCGTTTGAAGGCAAAAAGAGCTGGAATCTCGTCCCAAGGTATCTAGGATTGTGGCAAACACGATCGTGCTGGGCGGTCCATGATCCGAGTAACATTGCTTCACATTTTGTACCGGTACGGATTTCGCAGCTTCCCGGGCTCACAAACGCCCTTATATGGGGACGGTTCTTCATGCGGCGGGCCCGTTTGAAGGCAAAAAGAGCTGGAATCTCGTCCCAAGGTATCTAGGATTGTGGCAAACACGATCGTGCTGGGCGGTCCATGATCCGAGTAACATTGCTTCACATTTTGTACCGGTACGGATTTCGCAGCTTCCCGGGCTCACAAACGCCCTTATATGGGGACGGTTCTTCATGCGGCGGGCCCGTTTGAAGGCAAAAAGAGCTGGAATCTCGTCCCAAGGTATCTAGGATTGTGGCAAACACGATCGTGCTGGGCGGTCCATGATCCGAGTAACATTGCTTCACATTTTGTACCGGTACGGATTTCGCAGCTTCCCGGGCTCACAAACGCCCTTATATGGGACGGTTCTTCATGCGGCGGGCCCGTTTGAAGGCAAAAAGAGCTGGAATCTCGTCCCAAGGTATCTAGGATTGTGGCAAACACGATCGTGCTGGGCGGTCCATGATCCGAGTAACATTGCTTCACATTTTGTACCGGTACGGATTTCGCAGCTTCCCGGGCTCACAAACGCCCTTATATGGGGACGGTTCTTCATGCGCGGGCCCGTTTGAAGGCAAAAAGAGCTGGAATCTCGTCCCAAGGTATCTAGGATTGTGGCAAACACGATCGTGCTGGGCGGGTCCATGATCCGAGTAACATTGCTTCACATTTTGTACCGGTACGGATTTCGCAGCTTCCCGGGCTCACAAACGCCCTTATATGGGGACGGTTCTTCATGCGGCGGGCCCGTTTGAAGGCAAAAAGAGCTGGAATCTCGTCCCAAGGTATCTAGGATTGTGGCAAACACGATCGTGCTGGGCGGTCCATGATCCGAGTAACATTGCTTCACATTTTGTACCGGTACGGATTTCGCAGCTTCCCGGGCTCACAAACGCCCTTATATGGGGACGGTTCTTCATGCGGCGGGCCCGTTTGAAGGCAAAAAGAGCTGGAATCTCGTCCCAAGGTATCTAGGATTGTGGCAAACACGATCGTGCTGGGCGGTCCATGATCCGAGTAACATTGCTTCACATTTTGTACCGGTACGGATTTCGCAGCTTCCCGGGCTCACAAACGCCCTTATATGGGGACGGTTCTTCATGCGGCGGGCCCGTTTGAAGGCAAAAAGAGCTGGAATCTCGTCCCAAGGTATCTAGGATTGTGGCAAACACGATCGTGCTGGGCGGTCCATGATCCGAGTAACATTGCTTCACATTTTGTACCGGTACGGATTTCGCAGCTTCCCGGGCTCACAAACGCCCTTATATGGGGACGGTTCTTCATGCGGCAGGGCCCGTTTGAAGGCAAAAAAGAGCTGGAATCTCGTCCCAAGGTATCTAGGATTGTGGCAAACACGATCGTGCTGGGCGGTCCATGATCCGAGTAACATTGCTTCACATTTTGTACCGGTACGGATTTCGCAGCTTCCCGGGCTCACAAACGCCCTTATATGGGGACGGTTCTTCATGCGGCGGGCCCGTTTGAAGGCAAAAAGAGCTGGAATCTCGTCCCAAGGTATCTAGGATTGTGGCAAACACGATCGTGCTGGGCGGTCCATGATCCGAGTAACATTGCTTCACATTTTGTACCGGTACGGATTTCGCAGCTTCCCGGGCTCACAAACGCCCTTATATGGGGACGGTTCTTCATGCGGCGGGCCCGTTTGAAGGCAAAAAGAGCTGGAATCTCGTCCCAAGGTATCTAGGATTGTGGCAAACACGATCGTGCTGGGCGGTCCATGATCCGAGTAACATTGCTTCACATTTTGTACCGGTACGGATTTCGCAGCTTCCCGGGCTCACAAACGCCCTTATATGGGGACGGTTCTTCATGCGGCGGGCCCGTTTGAAGGCAAAAAGAGCTGGAATCTCGTCCCAAGGTATCTAGGATTGTGGCAAACACGATCGTGCTGGGCGGTCCATGATCCGAGTAACATTGCTTCACATTTTAGTACCGGTACGGATTTCGCAGCTTCCCGGGCTCACAAACGCCCTTATATGGGGACGGTTCTTCATGCGGCGGGCCCGTTGAAGGCAAAAAGAGCTGGAATCTCGTCCCAAGGTATCTAGGATTGTGGCAAACACGATCGTGCTGGGCGGTCCATGATCCGAGTAACATTGCTTCACATTTTGTACCGGTACGGATTTCGCAGCTTCCCGGGCTCACAAACGCCCTTATATGGGGACGGTTCTTCATGCGGCGGGCCCGTTTGAAGGCAAAAAGAGCTGGAATCTCGTCCCAAGGTATCTAGGATTGTGGCAAACACGATCGTGCTGGGCGGTCCATGATCCGAGTAACATTGCTTCACATTTTGTACCGGTACGGATTTCGCAGCTTCCCGGGCTCACAAACGCCCTTATATGGGGACGGTTCTTCATGCGGCGGGCCCGTTTGAAGGCAAAAAGAGCTGGAATCTCGTCCCAAGGTATCTAGGATTGTGGCAAACACGATCGTGCTGGGCGGTCCATGATCCGAGTAACATTGCTTCACATTTTGTACCGGTACGGATTTCGCAGCTTCCCGGGCTCACAAACGCCCTTATATGGGGACGGTTCTTCATGCGGCGGGCCCGTTTGAAGGCAAAAAGAGCTGGAATCTCGTCCCAAGGTATCTAGGATTGTGGCAAACACGATCGTGCTGGGCGGTCCATGATCCGAGTAACATTGCTTCACATTTTGTACCGGTACGGATTTCGCAGCTTCCCGGGCTCACAAACGCCCTTATATGGGGACGGTTCTTCATGCGGCGGGCCCGATTTGAAGGCAAAAAGAGCTGGAATCTCGTCCCAAGGTATCTAGGATTGTGGCAAACACGATCGTGCTGGGCGGTCCATGATCCGAGTAACATTGCTTCACATTTTGTACCGGTACGGATTTCGCAGCTTCCCGGGCTCACAAACGCCCTTATATGGGGACGGTTCTTCATGCGGCGGGCCCGTTTGAAGGCAAAAAGAGCTGGAATCTCGTCCCAAGGTATCTAGGATTGTGGCAAACACGATCGTGCTGGGCGGTCCATGATCCGAGTAACATTGCTTCACATTTTGTACCGGTACGGATTTCGCAGCTTCCCGGGCTCACAAACGCCCTTATATGGGGACGGTTCTTCATGCGGCGGGCCCGTTTGAAGGCAAAAAGAGCTGGAATCTCGTCCCAAGGTATCTAGGATTGTGGCAAACACGATCGTGCTGGGCGGTCCATGATCCGAGTAACATTGCTTCACATTTTGTACCGGTACGGATTTCGCAGCTTCCCGGGCTCACAAACGCCCTTATATGGGGACGGTTCTTCATGCGGCGGGCCCGTTTGAAGGCAAAAAGAGCTGGAATCTCGTCCCAAGGTATCTAGGATTGTGGCAAACACGATCGTGCTGGGCGGTCCATGATCCGAGTAACATTGCTTCACATTTTGTACCGGTACGGATTTCGCAGCTTCCCGGGCTCACAAACGCCCTTATATGGGGACGGTTCTTCATGCGGCGGGCCCGTTTGAAGGCAAAAAGAGCTGGAATCTCGTCCCAAGGTATCTAGGATTGTGGCAAACACGATCGTGCTGGGCGGTCCATGATCCGAGTAACATTGCTTCACATTTTGTACCGGTACGGATTTCGCAGCTTCCCGGGCTCACAAACGCCCTTATATGGGGACGGTTCTTCATGCGGCGGGCCCGTTTGAAGGCAAAAAGAGCTGGAATCTCGTCCCAAGGTATCTAGGATTGTGGCAAACACGATCGTGCTGGGCGGTCCATGATCCGAGTAACATTGCTTCACATTTTGTACCGGTACGGATTTCGCAGCTTCCCGGGCTCACAAACGCCCTTATATGGGGACGGTTCTTCATGCGGCGGGCCCGTTTGAAGGCAAAAAGAGCTGGAATCTCGTCCCAAGGTATCTAGGATTGTGGCAAACACGATCGTGCTGGGCGGTCCATGATCCGAGTAACATTGCTTCACATTTTGTACCGGTACGGATTTCGCAGCTTCCCGGGCTCACAAACGCCCTTATATGGGGACGGTTCTTCATGCGGCGGGCCCGTTTGAAGGCAAAAAGAGCTGGAATCTCGTCCCAAGGTATCTAGGATTGTGGCAAACACGATCGTGCTGGGCGGTCCATGATCCGAGTAACATTGCTTCACATTTTGTACCGGTACGGATTTCGCAGCTTCCCGGGCTCACAAACGCCCTTATATGGGGACGGTTCTTCATGCGGCCGGGCCCGTTTGAAGGCAAAAAGAGCTGGAATCTCGTCCCAAGGTATCTAGGATTGTGGCAAACACGATCGTGCTGGGCGGTCCATGATCCGAGTAACATTGCTTCACATTTTGTACCGGTACGGATTTCGCAGCTTCCCGGGCTCACAAACGCCCTTATATGGGGACGGTTCTTCATGCGCGGGCCCGTTTGAAGGCAAAAAGAGCTGGAATCTCGTCCCAAGGTATCTAGGATTGTGGCAAACACGATCGTGCTGGGCGGTCCATGATCCGAGTAACATTGCTTCACATTTTGTACCGGTACGGATTTCGCAGCTTCCCGGGCTCACAAACGCCCTTATATGGGGACGGTTCTTCATGCGGCGGGCCCGTTGAAGGCAAAAAGAGCTGGAATCTCGTCCCAAGGTATCTAGGATTGTGGCAAACACGATCGTGCTGGGCGGTCCATGATCCGAGTAACATTGCTTCACATTTTGTACCGGTACGGATTTCGCAGCTTCCCGGGCTCACAAACGCCCTTATATGGGGACGGTTCTTCATGCGGCGGGCCCGTTTGAAGGAAAAAAGAGCTGGAATCTCGTCCCAAGGTATCTAGGATTGTGGCAAACACGATCGTGCTGGGCGGTCCATGATCCGAGTAACATTGCTTCACATTTTGTACCGGTACGGATTTCGCAGCTTCCCGGGCTCACAAACGCCCTTATATGGGGACGGTTCTTCATGCGGCGGGCCCGTTTGAAGGCAAAAAGAGCTGGAATCTCGTCCCAAGGTATCTAGGATTGTGGCAAACACGATCGTGCTGGGCGGTCCATGATCCGAGTAACATTGCTTCACATTTTGTACCGGTACGGATTTCGCAGCTTCCCGGGCTCACAAACGCCCTTATATGGGGACGGTTCTTCATGCGGCGGGCCCGTTTGAAGGCAAAAAGAGCTGGAATCTCGTCCCAAGGTATCTAGGATTGTGGCAAACACGATCGTGCTGGGCGGTCCATGATCCGAGTAACATTGCTTCACATTTTGTACCGGTACGGATTTCGCAGCTTCCCGGGCTCACAAACGCCCTTATATGGGGACGGTTCTTCATGCGGCGGGCCCGTTTGAAGGCAAAAAGAGCTGGAATCTCGTCCCAAGGTATCTAGGATTGTGGCAAACACGATCGTGCTGGGCGGTCCATGATCCGAGTAACATTGCTTCACATTTTGTACCGGTACGGATTTCGCAGCTTCCCGGGCTCACAAACGCCCTTATATGGGGACGGTTCTTCATGCGGCGGGCCCGTTTGAAGGCAAAAAGAGCTGGAATCTCGTCCCAAGGTATCTAGGATTGTGGCAAACACGATCGTGCTGGGCGGTCCATGATCCGAGTAACATTGCTTCACATTTTGTACCGGTACGGATTTCGCAGCTTCCCGGGCTCACAAACGCCCTTATATGGGGACGGTTCTTCATGCGGCCGGGCCCGATTGAAGGCAAAAAGAGCTGGAATCTCGTCCCAAGGTATCTAGGATTGTGGCAAACACGATCGTGCTGGGCGGTCCATGATCCGAGTAACATTGCTTCACATTTTGTACCGGTACGGATTTCGCAGCTTCCCGGGCTCACAAACGCCCTTATATGGGGACGGTTCTTCATGCGGCGGGCCCGTTTGAAGGCAAAAAGAGCTGGAATCTCGTCCCAAGGTATCTAGGATTGTGGCAAACACGATCGTGCTGGGCGGTCCATGATCCGAGTAACATTGCTTCACATTTTGTACCGGTACGGATTTCGCAGCTTCCCGGGCTCACAAACGCCCTTATATGGGGACGGTTCTTCATGCAGCGGGCCCGTTTGAAGGCAAAAAGAGCTGGAATCTCGTCCCAAGGTATCTAGGATTGTGGCAAACACGATCGTGCTGGGCGGTCCATGATCCGAGTAACATTGCTTCACATTTTGTACCGGTACGGATTTCGCAGCTTCCCGGGCTCACAAACGCCCTTATATGGGGACGGTTCTTCATGCGGCGGGCCCGTTTGAAGGCAAAAAGAGCTGGAATCTCGTCCCAAGGTATCTAGGATTGTGGCAAACACGATCGTGCTGGGCGGTCCATGATCCGAGTAACATTGCTTCACATTTTGTACCGGTACGGATTTCGCAGCTTCCCGGGCTCACAAACGCCCTTATATGGGGACGGTTCTTCATGCGGCGGGCCCGTTTGAAGGCAAAAAGAGCTGGAATCTCGTCCCAAGGTATCTAGGATTGTGGCAAACACGATCGTGCTGGGCGGTCCATGATCCGAGTAACATTGCTTCACATTTTGTACCGGTACGGATTTCGCAGCTTCCCGGGCTCACAAACGCCCTTATATGGGGACGGTTCTTCATGCGGCGGGCCCGTTTGAAGGCAAAAAGAGCTGGAATCTCGTCCCAAGGTATCTAGGATTGTGGCAAACACGATCGTGCTGGGCGGTCCATGATCCGAGTAACATTGCTTCACATTTTGTACCGGTACGGATTTCGCAGCTTCCCGGGCTCACAAACGCCCTTATATGGGGACGGTTCTTCATGCGCGGGCCCGTTTGAAGGCAAAAAGAGCTGGAATCTCGTCCCAAGGTATCTAGGATTGTGGCAAACACGATCGTGCTGGGCGGTCCATGATCCGAGTAACATTGCTTCACATTTTGTACCGGTACGGATTTCGCAGCTTCCCGGGCTCACAAACGCCCTTATATGGGGACGGTTCTTCATGCGGCGGGCCCGTTTGAAGGCAAAAAGAGCTGGAATCTCGTCCCAAGGTATCTAGGATTGTGGCAAACACGATCGTGCTGGGCGGTCCATGATCCGAGTAACATTGCTTCACATTTTGTACCGGTACGGATTTCGCAGCTTCCCGGGCTCACAAACGCCCTTATATGGGGACGGTTCTTCATGCGGCCGGGCCCGTTTGAAGGCAAAAAAGAGCTGGAATCTCGTCCCAAGGTATCTAGGATTGTGGCAAACACGATCGTGCTGGGCGGTCCATGATCCGAGTAACATTGCTTCACATTTTGTACCGGTACGGATTTCGCAGCTTCCCGGGCTCACAAACGCCCTTATATGGGGACGGTTCTTCATGCGGCGGGCCCGTTTGAAGGCAAAAAGAGCTGGAATCTCGTCCCAAGGTATCTAGGATTGTGGCAAACACGATCGTGCTGGGCGGTCCATGATCCGAGTAACATTGCTTCACATTTTGTACCGGTACGGATTTCGCAGCTTCCCGGGCTCACAAACGCCCTTATATGGGGACGGTTCTTCATGCGGCGGGCCCGTTTGAAGGCAAAAAGAGCTGGAATCTCGTCCCAAGGTATCTAGGATTGTGGCAAACACGATCGTGCTGGGCGGGTCCATGATCCGAGTAACATTGCTTCACATTTTGTACCGGTACGGATTTCGCAGCTTCCCGGGCTCACAAACGCCCTTATATGGGGACGGTTCTTCATGCGGCGGGCCCGTTTGAAGGCAAAAAAGAGCTGGAATCTCGTCCCAAGGTATCTAGGATTGTGGCAAACACGATCGTGCTGGGCGGTCCATGATCCGAGTAACATTGCTTCACATTTTGTACCGGTACGGATTTCGCAGCTTCCCGGGCTCACAAACGCCCTTATATGGGGACGGTTCTTCATGCGGCGGGCCCGTTTGAAGGCAAAAAGAGCTGGAATCTCGTCCCAAGGTATCTAGGATTGTGGCAAACACGATCGTGCTGGGCGGTCCATGATCCGAGTAACATTGCTTCACATTTTGTACCGGTACGGATTTCGCAGCTTCCCGGGCTCACAAACGCCCTTATATGGGGACGGTTCTTCATGCGGCGGGCCCGATTTGAAGGCAAAAAGAGCTGGAATCTCGTCCCAAGGTATCTAGGATTGTGGCAAACACGATCGTGCTGGGCGGTCCATGATCCGAGTAACATTGCTTCACATTTTGTACCGGTACGGATTTCGCAGCTTCCCGGGCTCACAAACGCCCTTATATGGGGACGGTTCTTCATGCGGCGGGCCCGTTTGAAGGCAAAAAGAGCTGGAATCTCGTCCCAAGGTATCTAGGATTGTGGCAAACACGATCGTGCTGGGCGGTCCATGATCCGAGTAACATTGCTTCACATTTTGTACCGGTACGGATTTCGCAGCTTCCCGGGCTCACAAACGCCCTTATATGGGGACGGTTCTTCATGCGGCGGGCCCGTTTGAAGGCAAAAAGAGCTGGAATCTCGTCCCAAGGTATCTAGGATTGTGGCAAACACGATCGTGCTGGGCGGTCCATGATCCGAGTAACATTGCTTCACATTTTGTACCGGTACGGATTTCGCAGCTTCCCGGGCTCACAAACGCCCTTATATGGGGACGGTTCTTCATGCGGCGGGCCCGTTTGAAGGCAAAAAGAGCTGGAATCTCGTCCCAAGGTATCTAGGATTGTGGCAAACACGATCGTGCTGGGCGGTCCATGATCCGAGTAACATTGCTTCACATTTTGTACCGGTACGGATTTCGCAGCTTCCCGGGCTCACAAACGCCCTTATATGGGGACGGTTCTTCATGCGGCGGGCCCGTTTGAAGGCAAAAAGAGCTGGAATCTCGTCCCAAGGTATCTAGGATTGTGGCAAACACGATCGTGCTGGGCGGTCCATGATCCGAGTAACATTGCTTCACATTTTGTACCGGTACGGATTTCGCAGCTTCCCGGGCTCACAAACGCCCTTATATGGGGACGGTTCTTCATGCGGCGGGCCCGTTTGAAGGCAAAAAGAGCTGGAATCTCGTCCCAAGGTATCTAGGATTGTGGCAAACACGATCGTGCTGGGCGGTCCATGATCCGAGTAACATTGCTTCACATTTTGTACCGGTACGGATTTCGCAGCTTCCCGGGCTCACAAACGCCCTTATATGGGGACGGTTCTTCATGCGCGGGCCCGTTTGAAGGCAAAAAGAGCTGGAATCTCGTCCCAAGGTATCTAGGATTGTGGCAAACACGATCGTGCTGGGCGGTCCATGATCCGAGTAACATTGCTTCACATTTTGTACCGGTACGGATTTCGCAGCTTCCCGGGCTCACAAACGCCCTTATATGGGGACGGTTCTTCATGCGGCGGGCCCGTTTGAAGGCAAAAAGAGCTGGAATCTCGTCCCAAGGTATCTAGGATTGTGGCAAACACGATCGTGCTGGGCGGTCCATGATCCGAGTAACATTGCTTCACATTTTGTACCGGTACGGATTTCGCAGCTTCCCGGGCTCACAAACGCCCTTATATGGGGACGGTTCTTCATGCGGCGGGCCCGTTTGAAGGCAAAAAGAGCTGGAATCTCGTCCCAAGGTATCTAGGATTGTGGCAAACACGATCGTGCTGGGCGGTCCATGATCCGAGTAACATTGCTTCACATTTTGTACCGGTACGGATTTCGCAGCTTCCCGGGCTCACAAACGCCCTTATATGGGGACGGTTCTTCATGCGGCGGGCCCGTTTGAAGGCAAAAAAGAGCTGGAATCTCGTCCCAAGGTATCTAGGATTGTGGCAAACACGATCGTGCTGGGCGGTCCATGATCCGAGTAACATTGCTTCACATTTTGTACCGGTACGGATTTCGCAGCTTCCCGGGCTCACAAACGCCCTTATATGGGGACGGTTCTTCATGCGGCGGGCCCGTTTGAAGGCAAAAAGAGCTGGAATCTCGTCCCAAGGTATCTAGGATTGTGGCAAACACGATCGTGCTGGGCGGTCCATGATCCGAGTAACATTGCTTCACATTTTGTACCGGTACGGATTTCGCAGCTTCCCGGGCTCACAAACGCCCTTATATGGGGACGGTTCTTCATGCGGCGGGCCCGTTTGAAGGCAAAAAGAGCTGGAATCTCGTCCCAAGGTATCTAGGATTGTGGCAAACACGATCGTGCTGGGCGGTCCATGATCCGAGTAACATTGCTTCACATTTTGTACCGGTACGGATTTCGCAGCTTCCCGGGCTCACAAACGCCCTTATATGGGGACGGTTCTTCATGCGGCGGGCCCGTTTGAAGGCAAAAAGAGCTGGAATCTCGTCCCAAGGTATCTAGGATTGTGGCAAACACGATCGTGCTGGGCGGTCCATGATCCGAGTAACATTGCTTCACATTTTGTACCGGTACGGATTTCGCAGCTTCCCGGGCTCACAAACGCCCTTATATGGGGACGGTTCTTCATGCGGCGGGCCCGTTTGAAGGCAAAAAAGAGCTGGAATCTCGTCCCAAGGTATCTAGGATTGTGGCAAACACGATCGTGCTGGGCGGTCCATGATCCGAGTAACATTGCTTCACATTTTGTACCGGTACGGATTTCGCAGCTTCCCGGGCTCACAAACGCCCTTATATGGGGACGGTTCTTCATGCGGCGGGCCCGTTTGAAGGCAAAAAGAGCTGGAATCTCGTCCCAAGGTATCTAGGATTGTGGCAAACACGATCGTGCTGGGCGGTCCATGATCCGAGTAACATTGCTTCACATTTTGTACCGGTACGGATTTCGCAGCTTCCCGGGCTCACAAACGCCCTTATATGGGGACGGTTCTTCATGCGGCCGGGCCCGTTGAAGGCAAAAAAGAGCTGGAATCTCGTCCCAAGGTATCTAGGATTGTGGCAAACACGATCGTGCTGGGCGGTCCATGATCCGAGTAACATTGCTTCACATTTTGTACCGGTACGGATTTCGCAGCTTCCCGGGCTCACAAACGCCCTTATATGGGGACGGTTCTTCATGCGCCGGGCCCGTTTGAAGGCAAAAAGAGCTGGAATCTCGTCCCAAGGTATCTAGGATTGTGGCAAACACGATCGTGCTGGGCGGTCCATGATCCGAGTAACATTGCTTCACATTTTGTACCGGTACGGATTTCGCAGCTTCCCGGGCTCACAAACGCCCTTATATGGGGACGGTTCTTCATGCGGCGGGCCCGTTTGAAGGCAAAAAGAGCTGGAATCTCGTCCCAAGGTATCTAGGATTGTGGCAAACACGATCGTGCTGGGCGGTCCATGATCCGAGTAACATTGCTTCACATTTTGTACCGGTACGGATTTCGCAGCTTCCCGGGCTCACAAACGCCCTTATATGGGGACGGTTCTTCAGTGCGGCGGGCCCGATTTGAAGGCAAAAAGAGCTGGAATCTCGTCCCAAGGTATCTAGGATTGTGGCAAACACGATCGTGCTGGGCGGTCCATGATCCGAGTAACATTGCTTCACATTTTGTACCGGTACGGATTTCGCAGCTTCCCGGGCTCACAAACGCCCTTATATGGGGACGGTTCTTCATGCGGCGGGCCCGTTTGAAGGCAAAAAGAGCTGGAATCTCGTCCCAAGGTATCTAGGATTGTGGCAAACACGATCGTGCTGGGCGGTCCATGATCCGAGTAACATTGCTTCACATTTTGTACCGGTACGGATTTCGCAGCTTCCCGGGCTCACAAACGCCCTTATATGGGGACGGTTCTTCATGCGGCGGGCCAGTTTGAAGGCAAAAAGAGCTGGAATCTCGTCCCAAGGTATCTAGGATTGTGGCAAACACGATCGTGCTGGGCGGTCCATGATCCGAGTAACATTGCTTCACATTTTGTACCGGTACGGATTTCGCAGCTTCCCGGGCTCACAAACGCCCTTATATGGGGACGGTTCTTCATGCGGCGGGCCCAGATTGAAGGAAAAAAGAGCTGGAAATCTCGTCCCAAGGTATCTAGGATTGTGGCAAACACGATCGTGCTGGGCGGTCCATGATCCGAGTAACATTGCTTCACATTTTGTACCGGTACGGATTTCGCAGCTTCCCGGGCTCACAAACGCCCTTATATGGGGACGGTTCTTCATGCGGCAGGGCCCGTTTGAAGGCAAAAAGAGCTGGAATCTCGTCCCAAGGTATCTAGGATTGTGGCAAACACGATCGTGCTGGGCGGTCCATGATCCGAGTAACATTGCTTCACATTTTGTACCGGTACGGATTTCGCAGCTTCCCGGGCTCACAAACGCCCTTATATGGGGACGGTTCTTCATGCGGCGGGCCCGTTTGAAGGCAAAAAGAGCTGGAATCTCGTCCCAAGGTATCTAGGATTGTGGCAAACACGATCGTGCTGGGCGGTCCATGATCCGAGTAACATTGCTTCACATTTTGTACCGGTACGGATTTCGCATCTTCCCGGGCTCACAAACGCCCTTATATGGGGACGGTTCTTCATGCGGCGGGCCCGATTTGAAGGAAAAAAGAGCTGGAATCTCGTCCCAAGGTATCTAGGATTGTGGCAAACACGATCGTGCTGGGCGGTCCATGATCCGAGTAACATTGCTTCACATTTTGTACCGGTACGGATTTCGCAGCTTCCCGGGCTCACAAACGCCCTTATATGGGGACGGTTCTTCATGCAGCGGGCCCGATTGAAGGAAAAAAGAGCTGGAAATCTCGTCCCAAGGTATCTAGGATTGTGGCAAACACGATCGTGCTGGGCGGTCCATGATCCGAGTAACATTGCTTCACATTTTGTACCGGTACGGATTTCGCAGCTTCCCGGGCTCACAAACGCCCTTATATGGGGACGGTTCTTCATGCGCCGGGCCCGATTGAAGGCAAAAAGAGCTGGAATCTCGTCCCAAGGTATCTAGGATTGTGGCAAACACGATCGTGCTGGGCGGTCCATGATCCGAGTAACATTGCTTCACATTTTGTACCGGTACGGATTTCGCAGCTTCCCGGGCTCACAAACGCCCTTATATGGGGACGGTTCTTCATGCGCCGGGCCCGTTTGAAGGCAAAAAGAGCTGGAATCTCGTCCCAAGGTATCTAGGATTGTGGCAAACACGATCGTGCTGGGCGGTCCATGATCCGAGTAACATTGCTTCACATTTTGTACCGGTACGGATTTCGCAGCTTCCCGGGCTCACAAACGCCCTTATATGGGGACGGTTCTTCATGCAGCGGGCCCGTTTGAAGGCAAAAAGAGCTGGAATCTCGTCCCAAGGTATCTAGGATTGTGGCAAACACGATCGTGCTGGGCGGTCCATGATCCGAGTAACATTGCTTCACATTTTGTACCGGTACGGATTTCGCAGCTTCCCGGGCTCACAAACGCCCTTATATGGGGACGGTTCTTCATGCGGCGGGCCCGTTTGAAGGCAAAAAGAGCTGGAATCTCGTCCCAAGGTATCTAGGATTGTGGCAAACACGATCGTGCTGGGCGGTCCATGATCCGAGTAACATTGCTTCACATTTTGTACCGGTACGGATTTCGCAGCTTCCCGGGCTCACAAACGCCCTTATATGGGGACGGTTCTTCATGCGGCGGGCCCGTTTGAAGGCAAAAAGAGCTGGAATCTCGTCCCAAGGTATCTAGGATTGTGGCAAACACGATCGTGCTGGGCGGTCCATGATCCGAGTAACATTGCTTCACATTTTGTACCGGTACGGATTTCGCAGCTTCCCGGGCTCACAAACGCCCTTATATGGGGACGGTTCTTCATGCGGCGGGCCCGTTTGAAGGCAAAAAGAGCTGGAATCTCGTCCCAAGGTATCTAGGATTGTGGCAAACACGATCGTGCTGGGCGGTCCATGATCCGAGTAACATTGCTTCACATTTTGTACCGGTACGGATTTCGCAGCTTCCCGGGCTCACAAACGCCCTTATATGGGGACGGTTCTTCATGCGGCGGGCCCGTTGAAGGCAAAAAGAGCTGGAAATCTCGTCCCAAGGTATCTAGGATTGTGGCAAACACGATCGTGCTGGGCGGTCCATGATCCGAGTAACATTGCTTCACATTTTGTACCGGTACGGATTTCGCAGCTTCCCGGGCTCACAAACGCCCTTATATGGGGACGGTTCTTCATGCGCGGGCCCGTTTGAAGGCAAAAAGAGCTGGAATCTCGTCCCAAGGTATCTAGGATTGTGGCAAACACGATCGTGCTGGGCGGTCCATGATCCGAGTAACATTGCTTCACATTTTGTACCGGTACGGATTTCGCAGCTTCCCGGGCTCACAAACGCCCTTATATGGGGACGGTTCTTCATGCGGCCGGGCCCGATTGAAGGCAAAAAGAGCTGGAATCTCGTCCCAAGGTATCTAGGATTGTGGCAAACACGATCGTGCTGGGCGGTCCATGATCCGAGTAACATTGCTTCACATTTTGTACCGGTACGGATTTCGCAGCTTCCCGGGCTCACAAACGCCCTTATATGGGGACGGTTCTTCATGCACCGGGCCCGATTGAAGGCAAAAAAGAGCTGGAATCTCGTCCCAAGGTATCTAGGATTGTGGCAAACACGATCGTGCTGGGCGGTCCATGATCCGAGTAACATTGCTTCACATTTTGTACCGGTACGGATTTCGCAGCTTCCCGGGCTCACAAACGCCCTTATATGGGGACGGTTCTTCATGCGGCGGGCCCGTTTGAAGGCAAAAAAGAGCTGGAATCTCGTCCCAAGGTATCTAGGATTGTGGCAAACACGATCGTGCTGGGCGGTCCATGATCCGAGTAACATTGCTTCACATTTTGTACCGGTACGGATTTCGCAGCTTCCCGGGCTCACAAACGCCCTTATATGGGGACGGTTCTTCATGCGGCGGGCCCGTTTGAAGGCAAAAAGAGCTGGAATCTCGTCCCAAGGTATCTAGGATTGTGGCAAACACGATCGTGCTGGGCGGTCCATGATCCGAGTAACATTGCTTCACATTTTGTACCGGTACGGATTTCGCAGCTTCCCGGGCTCACAAACGCCCTTATATGGGGACGGTTCTTCATGCGGCGGGCCCGTTTGAAGGCAAAAAGAGCTGGAATCTCGTCCCAAGGTATCTAGGATTGTGGCAAACACGATCGTGCTGGGCGGTCCATGATCCGAGTAACATTGCTTCACATTTTGTACCGGTACGGATTTCGCAGCTTCCCGGGCTCACAAACGCCCTTATATGGGGACGGTTCTTCATGCGGCGGGCCCGTTTGAAGGCAAAAAGAGCTGGAATCTCGTCCCAAGGTATCTAGGATTGTGGCAAACACGATCGTGCTGGGCGGTCCATGATCCGAGTAACATTGCTTCACATTTTGTACCGGTACGGATTTCGCAGCTTCCCGGGCTCACAAACGCCCTTATATGGGGACGGTTCTTCATGCGGCGGGCCCGATTGAAGGCAAAAAGAGCTGGAATCTCGTCCCAAGGTATCTAGGATTGTGGCAAACACGATCGTGCTGGGCGGTCCATGATCCGAGTAACATTGCTTCACATTTTGTACCGGTACGGATTTCGCAGCTTCCCGGGCTCACAAACGCCCTTATATGGGGACGGTTCTTCATGCAGCGGGCCCGATTGAAGGAAAAAAGAGCTGGAAACTCGTCCCAAGGTATCTAGGATTGTGGCAAACACGATCGTGCTGGGCGGTCCATGATCCGAGTAACATTGCTTCACATTTTGTACCGGTACGGATTTCGCAGCTTCCCGGGCTCACAAACGCCCTTATATGGGGACGGTTCTTCATGCGCCGGGCCCGTTTGAAGGCAAAAAGAGCTGGAATCTCGTCCCAAGGTATCTAGGATTGTGGCAAACACGATCGTGCTGGGCGGTCCATGATCCGAGTAACATTGCTTCACATTTTGTACCGGTACGGATTTCGCAGCTTCCCGGGCTCACAAACGCCCTTATATGGGGACGGTTCTTCATGCGGCGGGCCCGTTTGAAGGCAAAAAGAGCTGGAATCTCGTCCCAAGGTATCTAGGATTGTGGCAAACACGATCGTGCTGGGCGGTCCATGATCCGAGTAACATTGCTTCACATTTTGTACCGGTACGGATTTCGCAGCTTCCCGGGCTCACAAACGCCCTTATATGGGGACGGTTCTTCATGCGGCCGGGCCCGTTTGAAGGCAAAAAGAGCTGGAATCTCGTCCCAAGGTATCTAGGATTGTGGCAAACACGATCGTGCTGGGCGGTCCATGATCCGAGTAACATTGCTTCACATTTTGTACCGGTACGGATTTCGCAGCTTCCCGGGCTCACAAACGCCCTTATATGGGGACGGTTCTTCATGCGCCGGGCCCGTTTGAAGGCAAAAAAGAGCTGGAATCTCGTCCCAAGGTATCTAGGATTGTGGCAAACACGATCGTGCTGGGCGGTCCATGATCCGAGTAACATTGCTTCACATTTTGTACCGGTACGGATTTCGCAGCTTCCCGGGCTCACAAACGCCCTTATATGGGGACGGTTCTTCATGCGGCGGGCCCGTTTGAAGGCAAAAAGAGCTGAAATCTCGTCCCAAGGTATCTAGGATTGTGGCAAACACGATCGTGCTGGGCGGTCCATGATCCGAGTAACATTGCTTCACATTTTGTACCGGTACGGATTTCGCAGCTTCCCGGGCTCACAAACGCCCTTATATGGGGACGGTTCTTCATGCGGCCGGGCCCGATTGAAGGCAAAAAGAGCTGGAATCTCGTCCCAAGGTATCTAGGATTGTGGCAAACACGATCGTGCTGGGGCGGTCCATGATCCGAGTAACATTGCTTCACATTTTGTACCGGTACGGATTTCGCAGCTTCCCGGGCTCACAAACGCCCTTATATGGGGACGGTTCTTCATGAGGCGGGCCCGTTTGAAGGCAAAAAGAGCTGGAATCTCGTCCCAAGGTATCTAGGATTGTGGCAAACACGATCGTGCTGGGCGGTCCATGATCCGAGTAACATTGCTTCACATTTTGTACCGGTACGGATTTCGCAGCTTCCCGGGCTCACAAACGCCCTTATATGGGGACGGTTCTTCATGCGGCGGGCCCGATTGAAGGAAAATGGCAAACACGATCGTGCTGGGCGGTCCATGATCCGAGTAACATTGCTTCACATTTTGTACCGGTACGGATTTCGCAGCTTCCCGGGCTCACAAACGCCCTTATATGGGGACGGTTCTTCATGCGGCCGGGCCCGTTTGAAGGCAAAAAGAGCTGGAATCTCGTCCCAAGGTATCTAGGATTGTGGCAAACACGATCGTGCTGGGCGGGTCCATGATCCGAGTAACATTGCTTCACATTTTGTACCGGTACGGATTTCGCAGCTTCCCGGGCTCACAAACGCCCTTATATGGGGACGGTTCTTCATGCGGCGGGCCCGTTTGAAGGCAAAAAGAGCTGGAATCTCGTCCCAAGGTATCTAGGATTGTGGCAAACACGATCGTGCTGGGCGGTCCATGATCCGAGTAACATTGCTTCACATTTTGTACCGGTACGGATTTCGCATCTTCCCGGGCTCACAAACGCCCTTATATGGGGACGGTTCTTCGTGCAGCGGGCCCAATTGAAGGAAAAAAGAGCTGGAATCTCGTCCCAAGGTATCTAGGATTGTGGCAAACACGATCGTGCTGGGCGGTCCATGATCCGAGTAACATTGCTTCACATTTGTACCGGTACGGATTTCGCAGCTTCCCGGGCTCACAAACGCCCTTATATGGGGACGGTTCTTCATGCGCCGGGCCCGATTGAAGGAAAAAAGAGCTGGAAATCTCGTCCCAAGGTATCTAGGATTGTGGCAAACACGATCGTGCTGGGCGGTCCATGATCCGAGTAACATTGCTTCACATTTTATACCGGTACGGATTTCGCAGCTTCCCGGGCTCACAAACGCCCTTATATGGGGACGGTTCTTCATGCGGCAGGCCCGTTTGGGCGGGCCCGTTTGAAGGCAAAAAGAGCTGGAATCTCGTCCCAAGGTATCTAGGATTGTGGCAAACACGATCGTGCTGGGCGGTCCATGATCCGAGTAACATTGCTTCACATTTTGTACCGGTACGGATTTCGCAGCTTCCCGGGCTCACAAACGCCCTTATATGGGGACGGTTCTTCATGCGGCGGGCCCGTTTGAAGGCAAAAAGAGCTGGAATCTCGTCCCAAGGTATCTAGGATTGTGGCAAACACGATCGTGCTGGGCGGTCCATGATCCGAGTAACATTGCTTCACATTTTGTACCGGTACGGATTTC
This sequence comes from Closterium sp. NIES-65, assembly GCA_948144175.1. Taxonomy (NCBI): domain Eukaryota; kingdom Viridiplantae; phylum Streptophyta; class Zygnematophyceae; order Desmidiales; family Closteriaceae; genus Closterium; species Closterium sp. NIES-65. The sequence continues at coordinate 1,582 of CANXME010000380.1, read as the reverse complement.
GCAGCTTCCCGGGCTCACAAACGCCCTTATATGGGGACGGTTCTTCATGCGGCGGGCCCGTTTGAAGGAAAAAGAGCTGGAAATCTCGTCCCAAGGTATCTAGGATTGTGGCAAACACGATCGTGCTGGGCGGTCCATGATCCGAGTAACATTGCTTCACATTTTGTACCGGTACGGATTTCGCAGCTTCCCGGGCTCACAAACGCCCTTATATGGGGACGGTTCTTCATGCGGCGGCCCGTTTGAAGGCAAAAAGAGCTGGAATCTCGTCCCAAGGTATCTAGGATTGTGGCAAACACGATCGTGCTGGGCGGTCCATGATCCGAGTAACATTGCTTCACATTTTGTACCGGTACGGATTTCGCATCTTCCCGGGCTCACAAACGCCCTTATATGGGGACGGTTCTTCATGCGGCGGGCCCGTTTGAAGGCAAAAGAGCTGGAATCTCGTCCCAAGGTATCTAGGATTGTGGCAAACACGATCGTGCTGGGCTGTCCATGATCCGAGTAACATTGCTTCACATTTTGTACCGGTACGGATTTCGCAGCTTCCCGGGCTCACAAACGCCCTTATATGGGGACGGTTCTTCATGCGGCGGGCCCGATTGAAGGCAAAAAGAGCTGGAATCTCGTCCCAAGGTATCTAGGATTGTGGCAAACACGATCGTGCTGGGCGGTCCATGATCCGAGTAACATTGCTTCACATTTTGTACCGGTACGGATTTCGCAGCTTCCCGGGCTCACAAACGCCCTATATGGGGACGGTTCTTCATGCGGCGGGCCCAGTTTGAAGGAAAAAAGAGCTGGAATCTCGTCCCAAGGTATCTAGGATTGTGGCAAACACGATCGTGCTGGGCGGTCCATGATCCGAGTAACATTGCTTCACATTTTGTACCGGTACGGATTTCGCATCTTCCTGGGCTCACAAACGCCCTTATATGGGGGACGGTTCTTCAGGCGGCCGGGCCCGTTGAAGGCAAAAAAGAGCTGGAATCTCGTCCCAAGGTATCTAGGATTGTGGCAAACACGATCGTGCTGGGCGGTCCATGATCCGAGTAACATTGCTTAACATTTTGTACCGGTACGGATTTCGCAGCTTCCGGGCTCACAAACGCCCTTATATGGGGACGGTTCTTCATGCGGCGGGCCCGTTTGAAGGCAAAAAGAGCTGGAATCTCGTCCCAAGGTATCTAGGATTGTGGCAAACACGATCGTGCTGGGCGGTCCATGATCCGAGTAAATTGCTTCACATTTTGTACGGTACGGATTCGCAGCTTCCGGGCTCACAAACGCCCTTATATGGGGACGTTCTTCATGCGGCGGGCCGTTTGAAGGCAAAAAGAGCTGGAATCTCGTCCCAAGGTATCTAGGATTGTGGCAAACACGATCGTGCTGGCGCGGTCCATGATCCGAGTAACATTGCTTCACATTTTGTACCGGTACGGATTTCGCATCTTCCGGGGCTCACAAACGCCCTTATATGGGGACGGTTCTTCGCGGGGGCGTTGCAATTGGCAAATGAGCTGGAATCTCGTCCCAAGGTATCTAGATTGTGGCAAACACGATCGTGCTGGGCGGTGCT
>CANXME010000379.1:0-104300 GCA_948144175.1 Closterium sp. NIES-65 | reverse complement strand
AGGGAATGGGTCAAGGGACTAAGGGAATGGGTCAAGGGACTAAGGAATGGGTCAAGGACGAGGGAATGGTCAAGGGACTGAGGGAATGGGTCAAGGGACTGAGGGAATGGGTCAAGGGACTCAGGGAATGGGTCAAGGGACTCAGGGAATGGGTCAAGGGACGCAGGGAATGGGTCCAGGGACTGAGGAATGTCTCAGGGGACTGAGGAATGGGTCAGGGGACTGAGGGAATAGGTCAGGGGACTGAGGGAATGGGTCAGGGACTGAGGGAATGGGTCAAGGGACTGAGGGAATGGGTTCAGGGACTGAGGGAATGGGTCAAGGGACTGAGGGAATGGGTCAAGGGACTGAGGGAATGGGTCAAGGGACTGAGGGAATGGGTCAGCGATTTAGGGAATGGGTCAAGGGACTGAGGGGGAGGAAATGGGTCAAGGGACTGACGGAATGGGTCAAGAGACTGAGGGAATGGGTCAAGGGACTGAGGGAATGGGTCAAGGGACTGAGGGAATGGGTCAAGGGACTGAGGGAATGGGTAAAGTCAAGGGACTGAGGGAATGGGTCAAGGGACTGAGGAATGGGTCAAGGGACTGAGGGAATGGGTCAAGGGACTGAGGGAATGGGTCAAGGGACTGAGGTCATGAGTCAAGAGAGCGAGAGAATAGTCAAGGGACTGAGGGAATGGGTCAAGGGACTCAGGGAATGGGTCAAGGGACTGAGGGAATGTGTCAAGGGACTGAGGGAATGTCTCAGGGGACTGAGGGAATGGGTCAAGGGACTGAGGGAATGTCTCAGGGGACTGAGGGAATGGGTCAGGGGACTGAGGGAATGGGTCAAGGGACTGAGGGAATGGGTCAAGGGACTGAGGGAATGGGTCAAGGGCCTGAGGGAATGGGTCAAGGACTCAGGGAATGGGTCAAGGGACTGAGGGAATGGTCAAGGGACTGAGGGAATGGGTCAAGGGACTGAGGAATGGGTCAAGGGACTGAGGGAATGGGTCAAGGGACTCAGGGAATGGGTCAAGGGACTGAGGGAATGGGTCAAGGGAGTGAGGGAATGGGTCAAGGGACTGAGGGAATGGGTCAAGGGACTGAGGGATGTCTCAGGGGACTGGAGGGAATGGGTCGGGGACTGAGGGAATGGGTCAAGGGACTGAGGGAATGGGTCAAGGGACTGAGGGAATGGGTCAAGGGCCTGAGGGAATGGGTCAAGGGACTGAGGGAATGGGTCAAGGGACTGAGGGAACGGGTCAAGGGACTGAGGGAATGGGTCAAGGAACTGAGGGAATGGGTCAAGGGACTGAGGGAATGGGTCAGGAGGCTCAGGGAATGGGTCAAGGGACTGAGGGAATGGGTCAAGGGAGTGAGGGAATGGGTCAAGGGACTGTGAGTACGTGACAAGGTGTTGAGGGAATGGGTCAAGGGACTCAGGGAATGGGTCAAGGGACTGAGGGAATGGTCAAGGGACTGAGGGAAATGGTCAAGGGACTGAGGGAATGGGTCAAGGGACTAAGGGAATCGGTCAAAAACTGAGGGAACAGGTCAAGGGACTGAGGAATAGGTCAAGGGACTCAGGGAATGGGTCAAGGGACTGAGGGAATGGGTCAAGGGACTGAGGAAGGATGGATCAAGGGACTGAGAGAACGGGTCAAGGGACTGAGGGAATGGTCAAGGGACTGAGGGAATAGGTCAAGGGACTGAGGGAATGGGTCAAGGGACTCAGGGAATGGGTCAAGGGACTGAGGGAATGGGTCAAGGGACTGAGGGAATGTCTCAGGGGACTGAGGGAATGGGTCAAGGGACTGAGAAAATGTCTCAGGGACTGAGGGAATGGGTCAGGGGACTGAGGGAATGGGTCAAGGGACTGAGGGAATGGGTCAAGGGACTGAGGGAATGGGTCAAGGGCCTGAGGGAATGGGTCAAGGGACTCAGGGAATGGGTCAAGGGACTGAGGAAATGGTCAAGGGACTGAGGGAATGGGTCAAGGGACTGAGGGAATGGGTCAAGGGACTGAGGGAATGGGTCAAGGGACTCAGGGAATGGGTCAAGGGACTGAGGGAATGGGTCAAGGGAGTGAGGGAATGGGTCAAGGGACTGAGGGAATGGGTCAAGGGACTGAGTGAATGTCTCAGGGGACTGAGGGAATGGGTCAGGGGACTGAGGGAATGGTCAAGGGACTCAGGGAATGGGTCAAGGGACTGAGGGAATGGGTCAAGGGACTCAGGGAATGGGTCAAGGGACTCAGGGAATGGGTCAAGGTACTGAGGGAATGGGTCAAGGGACTGAGGGAATGGGTCAAGGGACTGAGGGAATGGGTCAAGGGACTGACGGAATGGGTCAAGGGCCTGAGGGAATGGGTCAAGGGACTGACGGAATAGGTCAAGGGACTGAGGGAATGGGTCAAGGGACTGAGGGAATGGGTCAAGGGACTGAGGCAATGGGTCAAGGGACTGAGGGAATGGGTCAAAGGACTGAGGGAATGGGTCAAGGGACTGAGGGAATGGGTCAAGGGACTGAGGGAATGGGTCAAGGGACTCAGGGAATGGGTCAAGGGACTCAGGGAATGGGTCAATGAACTCAGGGAATGGGTCAGGGGACAAAATTAATGGGTCAAGGGACTCAGGGAATGGGTCAAGGGACTCAGGGAATGGGTCAAGGGGCTCAGGGAATGGGTCAAGGGACTGAGGGAATGGGTCAAGGGACTAAGGGAATGGGTCAAGGGACTTAGGCAATGGGTCAAGGGACTGAGGGAATGGGTCAAGGGACTGAGGGAATGGGTCAAGGGACTCAGGGAATGGGTCAAGGGAGTCAGGGAATGTCTCAGGGACTGAGGGAATGGGTCAGGGGACTCAGGGAATGGGTCAAGGGACTGAGGGAATGGGTCAAGGGACTGAGGGAATGGGTCAAGGGCCTGAGGGAATGGGTCAAGGGACTCAGGGAATGGGTCAAGTCAAGGGACTGAGGGAATGTCTCAGGGACTGAGGGAATGGGTCAAGGGACTGAGGAAATGGGTCAAGGGACTGAGGGAATGGGTCAAGGGACTCAGGGAATGGGTCAAGGGACTGAGGGAATGGGTCAAAGGAGTGAGGTAATGGGTCAAGGGACTGAGGGAATGGGTCAAGGGACTCAGGGAATGGGTCAAGGGACTGAGGGAATGGGTCAAGGGACTCAGGGAATGGGTCAAGGGACTCAGGGAATGGGTCAAGGGACTCAGGGAATGGGTCAAGGGACTGAGGGAATGGGTCAAGGGACTGAGGGAATGGGTCAAGGGACTCAGGAATGGGTCAAGGGACTCGGGGAATGGGTCAAGGGACTCAGGGAATGGGTCAAGGGACTGAGGGAATTAGTCGAGGGACTGAGGGAATGGGTCAAGGGACTCAGGGAATGGGTCAATGAACTCAGGGAATGGGTCAAGGGACAATGATGGAATGGGTCAAGGGACTCAGGGAATGGGTCAAGGGACTCAGGAATGGGTCAAGGGGCTCAGGGAATGGGTCAAGGGACTGAGGGAATGGGTCAAGGGACTAAGGGAATGGGTCAAGGGACTTAGGCAATGGGTCAAGGGACTCAGGGAATGGGTCAGGGACTGAGGGAATGGGTCAAGGGACTCAGGGAATGGGTCAAGGGACTCAGGGAATGGGTCAAGGGACTGAGGGAATGGGTCAAGGGACTCAGGGAATGGGTCAAGGGACTCAGGGAATGGGTCAAGGTACTGAGGGAATGGGTCAAGGGACTGAGGGAATGGGTCAAGGGACTGAGGGAATGGGTCAAGGGACTGAGGGAATGTCTCAGGGGACTGAGGGAATGGGTCAGGGGACTGAGGGAATGGGTCAGGGGACTGAGGGAATGGGTCAAGGGATAGGGGGAATGGGTCTGAGGGAATGAGTCAAGGGACTGAGGGAATGGGTCAAGGGACTGAGGGAATGGGTCAAGGAGGGGTGGGGGGGAGGAAGAAGGGGATATGGACCAGCAGTGCAGCCACCGGTGCTCCGAGTGGGTTTTAGCATTCACCTGGAGGGCACACCTGCAGTCACCTGGAGGGCACACCTGCAGTCACCTGGAGTGCACACCTGCAGTCACCTGGAGTGCACACCTGCAGTCACCTGGAGTGCACACCTGCAGTCACCTGGAGGGCACACCTGCAGTCACCTGGAGTGCACACCTGCAGTCACCTGGAGGGCACACCTGCAGTCACCTGGAGTGCACACCTGCAGTCACCTGGAGTGCATGGCTGGGAAGAGGCAATGGCGGCGGAGTGTGGGCGAACGGTGAGGGTGCGGCTGAGACTATGGTTCAGTGATCGATCCTCCTGTGGAAGGATTCCTCCTTGCTGCTCTTCTCCTAACCCTCTGAGGACCTCAAGTTCGTGGGAGACGCCTAACCTGCTGCATGCCCAACCTGCTGGCTTGCCTAACCTGCTGCTTGCCTAACCTGCTGCTTTGCCTAACCTGCTGCTTGCCTAACCTGCTGCTTGCCTAACCTGCTGCTTGCCTAACCTGCTGCTTGCCTAACCTGCCTGCTTGCCTAACCTGCTGCTTGCCTAAACCTGATGCTCGCCTAACCTGCTGCTTGCCTAACCTGCTGCTTGCCTAACCTGCTGCTTGCCTAACCTGCTGCTTGCCTAACCTGCTGCTTGCCTATCCTGCTGCTTGCCTAACCTGCTGCTTGCCTAACCTGCTGCTTGCCTAACCTGCTGTTTGCCTAACCTGCTGCTTGCCTAACCTGCTGCTTGCCTAACCTGCTGCTTGCCTAACCTGATGCTCGGCTAACCTGCTGCTTACCTAACCTGCTGCTTGCCTAACCTGATGCTCGCCTAACCTGCTGCTTGCCTAACCTGCTGCTTGCCTCACCTGATGCTGCCTTTTCATCACGCTGCCTTCTTCCCTGCACTTCTCCTCCTCTCATCTCTTCTCCTCCCCTCCGTGCTCTCTCCCTTCCCCCTTCTCCCCTCCCTTTCTCCTCCCTCGCCTACCAACTCTTTTCCATCCACCTCCCTCTCCTCCACTCTCTGCCCCTCCTCCCTCGCCTCTACTTCCACCTCTCTCGGCGACCTCCCATCCTTCCCCTGCCCTCCCTCTCACTCTCCCCTGACTCCTCCCTCGCCTCTCCCCCCTCTGCTTCCCTTCTCGCCTCTCCCCCCTCTGCCTCCAATCTCGCCTCTCCCCCCTCTGCCTCCCATCTCGCCTCTCCCCCCTCTGCCTCCCATCTCGCCTCTCCCCCTCTGCCTCCCGTCTCACCTCTCCCACCCTCACTGAAATGACAGAACACTCCTTCTCGCCACTCATGCTCCAACCATTTCGTGCCTCCTCCACACCTCCCTCCACCCCCATGCACCACACGCCCTTCTTCCTCCCCACCCCCCTTCTCCGCATCCCCCTCAACTCCCTCCCCACACGCCTGTCTATCCTGCAGCACTATTCTCGTCAATCCACTAACACGCTTTTGCTTCGGGGTCTGCCTCTCCATTTCCCGCCTCACATCCATGCTCTCCCTGGTTGCTGGCTTCACCTGCACCCGCGCCCCACTCCTCCGCCTGCCCATTCGCCCTTCCTCCGCCCTCCTGCTCCCCCTTCTCCCACTCCTCGCCTCGTTTCTGCCAAACCAAACCCACGCGCGCCCGCATTCTCACTCCCCCTTCCCCTCTCGATCCCTCCCCTCAACACTCCGCCTACCCTTCCCCCTCCGCGCGGCAGCCCGTCATTGTCACCCTCATATGCGCTCCCCATCCCACTGGCGCGCAAATCATTCTCCGCTGACTCTCAACGGTAGAGGCTCACGCGTAGCAGGAGTGGCGGCGGCGGTGGCAGCGGCAGCGGCGGCGACGACGACGGCGGTGGTGACGGCGGAGCGTGACCTACACCGCATTCTACCGCCACTTCGCGCCGCCGCCGCCACCACTCCAGCCTGTGCTGCTCGCAGAGACACTCCAACCCTAAATCCCACTAGGCTTCATTTCGGGCATGACAGATATGGTGGTGGGAGTGAGACGGTCCATCCATGTGTCCCTCTCTTCACCCATCATCGCCCCATCCATGTGTTCCTCTCTGCCCTAATCATCTCCCCATGGAGTGAGTGTGTCGCCGGGGTGAGAGGCAGGAGGTGAGCACAAGGACAGAGTCAGGCCATGGAAGTGAGATGGCGGTGGGAATGAGATGGTGGTGGGAGATGGTCGCACTATCCATCTGTTCCTCTCTGCCCCCATCATCTCCCCATGGAGTGAGTATCATCTCCCCATGGAGTGAGTATCATCTCCCCATGGAGTGAGTATCATCTACCCATGGAGCGAGTGAGTATCATCTCCCCATGGAGTGAGTATCATCTCCCCATGGAGTGAGTATCATCTTCCCATGGAGTGAGTATCATCTCCCCATGGAGTGAGCGAGTATCATCTCCCCATGGAGTGAGTATCATCTCCCCATGGAGTGAGTGAGTATCATCTCCCCATGGAGTGAGTGAGTATCATCTCCCCATGGAGTGAGCATCATCTCCCCATAGAGCCCCACCCACTGCCGTCCTGAACCATTAACTCCTGAATCGTTGACTCCCCATGGCACACATGCGACAGCGCGGAAATGGAGCCGTGCTTGCATGAGTCAAGCCAAGCCAAGGCGACTCGAGGCCGAGTCCCCACCCCACCTCACAGCCTCTAGTCATCTTGGGCAGGCGACGGCGGAAAAGAACCACAAGGTTTGTTCGTGGGCAACAATGGGAAGAAAACAGTGTGCGTTACCCATCACGTAAGCACTCCCACTGTTACCCACCTCACTGTGTGCTACCTCACAGCACGGCATCCCACCCCACCGCATTCAACAGCTGCACTCACCTTGCCCAGGCGGAGTCGCGAGAGAGCAATGAGTACGGGAATGCTGCAAGCACTCCCCTGTGTGCTGGTTCCCGGCCTTCCCGTGTGCTACCTGATAGCACCACACCCCACCTCAGCCTCTAACCACCTCAACGTCTAGCCCCCCACGCTTCTAACCACCTCAACGTCTAGCCCCCCACGCTTCTAACCACCTCAGCATATAGGCACCTCAGAAACTAGCCACCTCAGCCTCTAGCCACCCTCTAACCACCTCAGCATCTAGCGACCTCAGCATCTAGCGACTTCAGCATATAGCCACTTCAGCATATAGCAACTCTCCATCTACCCACCTCAGCATCGAACCACCTCAGCATATATCCACCTCAGCAACTAGCCACCTCAACATCTAGCCACCTCAGCAACTAGCCACCTCAACATCTAGCCACCTCAGCAACTAGCCACCTCAACATCTAGACACCTCAGCTTGCAATCGCGTTGAGCTCTACTCACATTGGCGAGGCAGTGCTGAGATAGAGCAAAGTGCACGGGACTGCCACGTGCAGTCTATTTCACACTTGCACCCCCCCCCATGTGCTGGTTCCCAGCCTCCGGTATGCTACCGAATAGCACCAGCACCCACCACATTCAACACCTGTGATCACCTTGCACTCCCTGTATGTTACCTAATAGCACCAGCACCCCACCAGCACTCACCTTGGCCAGGCGGCGTCTGGAGAGAGCCACAACCACGGGAGTGTTGCGAGCATTATCCCACCCACACACATGCACTCCCACCACACCACACTGAACACCTGCAGGCACCTTGGCCAGGCGATGTCTGGACGGAGCCAATCCCTGCTCTCATGCGTGCGTGGAGAAGTTTGAGGGGGACATGGGTGGGCGAGGAGAGAAGGGGGGTTTCCTCCTACCATTCACCGCCTGCCCCAGCTTTGAGAAATTCTCAAAAGTGACTCGCACCACTTTCAGCCCTGCTAGCACCCGCCGCCGCATTGTTCCCTGGGCGTGGAGGGTTGAAGTAGAAAGGGGGTTGCGGAGGGGGAAAAGCGAAATCTCCTTCAGCCCTGGCAGCACGCGCTGCCTCATGGCTTCCTGTGCATGGGGGGAGTTGAGGGGGGGAAGGGGGAGCCTTCAACATGGAGGGGAAAGAAGGGATCATCTTTAGCCCTGCCAGGCCAGCACGCGCCGCCTCATGGCTCCCTGCTCCCATGTGTAGGGGAGATGGAGGGAGATGGCGCAGGGGGGACAGGCGGAGGGGGAATGGGGAAGGGGAACGATGGGTCTCTTGCAGTGCTGGTAGCACCGCTGCCGCATTGCGTGGAGGGAGAAGGGTGCAAAGGCGGGAGGGGTGCGTGGGAATGAGTAGGGGGGAAGTGGGGGTGTGTAGGGGGAAAGAATGGCCCCCTTCAGCCTCCTTAGGGGGGACATCGATCCCTGTGCGAGGAGCAGAAAGGTAAAAGGTAGGATTTAAGTGGGGTGGAGTGGAAGGAGAGGGGCCGTCGAGGAAAAGGTGGGATGTGGACGAGAAGGAGGGAAAAGAAGGGGGAAAGTAGGGGTCCAGGGGAGAATGAGGAGGCCGGAGGGGATGGGAAAGGCAAGGGGAGATAAAGAGAGGGGAGCAGGGGTGGAAGGGAGAGGGAAAAGGGTTGATGAGAAGGAAAAAGGGGGGTTGAAAACGGGCAAGGGGACCTCACCTCAGCATCCCTTCTGCTCCCCTCCTTGCCCCCTCGCTTGCCCCTTCTCTCTGTCCCCCTTCCCTCACCTCTCCCATGCACTCCGCTTCCTCCTCCCCCTTGCCCTCCATCCCACCCTACCATGACTCCGTCCCCTCTTCTCCCCTCCCTATACCCCCACACCCACTCGCCTCTCCCCCCTCTGAACTCCCCCTCGCCTCTCCCACCCCCACGAGTGTGGCACAGTCCACTTCACGCCTCTTATGCCTCCTCCATACCTCCCACCATCCATCGCCATGAGTCCCGTCCCCCCAACCCCATGATCCACACGCCCGTCTTCTTCTCCCACCCTCTCCCGTTCCCTCACCCCCTACCTCGCTCCCTTCCCATTCCCCTTCTCCCCCTCCCCCGTCTCCCGCTTCTCCCCGTCCCCCTCCCCATTACCCGTCTCCCCCATCTCTCTCCCCCCCGCCCGCCTGTCTCACCAGCACCTCCCCTCCCCATTCTCTTCTGCTTCAGCGTCTGCCTCTCCTTCCCCCTGCCTCACACCCATGCTCTCCCACGTTGCTAGGTTTCACCCGAACCTGCCTCCTCCCACCGATTCCCCCCGGGACCCCTCCGCGCCCCTCCCAGCGTCCTCCCCCAATCGCTCGCGCCCCTCTACCCGGTCCCCCTCGCATCCCCCTTCTCATCCCTCTTGCCCCTTCCCACTTCCCGCCCTTCTCCAGCCCTCTGCCTGCCCTTTCTCACCTCCTCCCCCATTCTGCTCCGCCTCCTGCGGCTTGAGTCCTGCCCCGCTTTCTCCCACCCCTTGCCTCGTTTCCGCCAAATCCAAGCCACGCGCGCCCGCAAGCTCACTTCCCCCTCCTCTCTCTGGCCAACCCTCCTCGTTCCGGCCCCCCCTTCTCACTCCGCGTTACCACCCGTCACTGTTCCCATCACTTCTGATCCCATCTGCGCTCCACCTCTCCCTGGCGCGCAAACTGATTTCCGCGGACTCTCGCGAATGCGGCGGTAGAGGCGCACGCGCAGCGGCGATGGCGGCGGTGGAGGTGGCGCCGGCGGCGGGGGCCGCGGCGGTGGCGGTCGGTGCTGCTCGCAGTAACGGTGCTGTCTTGGCAGCCCACCCCCGCCGGGAGCCCCGCCTGCGCTCCCGTGCTTGCCCCATCCGCTATTGCTGCTGCTCGCCTCTGCTGTCGCGGCTCTCCGCCATCGCGAATCGCTTTTTATCGCTATCGTCGTCTACTGTTGCCTTTTCGCCGCAGACAGTCGCGGTTTCGTCGCCGTCCGTCGCTCTCTCATCGTAGTCCGTCGTTCTCTGTCGCGGTCTGTCGTTCTCGCGTCGCAGTCCCTCGCTCTCGCGTCGCGGTCCGTCGCACTCTCATCCCCGTCGCCATGTGTCGTTGCCTATCTGTCGCGCTGACGCAGTAGCATTTGCGCCAATACCTGACGCTCTAAACGACCTTCGATTGCCAACGCAGTATCGCAATGTCTTATCATGTCTCTCATCGAATGTCAGGCTTTTCTGTTTGCCCACCCGCCATTGCTGCTGCTCCTCGCGCCTCTGCTGTCGTATCTCTCTTCTCGCTCAAGTCGCCCTGTCTGTCGTTTCGACGCGACGACTATTGAGCCACCTATTCGACGCTCCACTGCTGCCTACCCAGCTTTCACTTCCTGATCCTGCTGTGTGACTCCTACAGACTGTTAGGAATTCGCAAGTTTTCCAGACAGAAACGCTACAAGATACAACAGAGTATCCCGGGAATGTCTAAAACGAGGTACAAATTGGCTGGGTCGAGCTAGGCGAAGACCTCGGCGTGAACGAGGCTCGGAAGTTTGGCGAAAAGTGCGGCTGCGACTCGGAATTGGTTCGGAGCGGAATTTTAGGCCGAACCAGTAGAAGCGAACTCGACGGAAGAGAAAGGATAGAGTAACCCTACAGTAATAAACAATGAACTCTTATACGCACACAAAGGAAAGAAACGAGTTGTAGGTAAAAAATTGAAACAACGACAGTTGATTTCTCCACAAGTTGTACAAGATTACTATTCAAAGTTCAACCACTGCGGATGATCGCTTATGCGCTACAACACGTACGAACTTGGCTAGTGCTCTGAAATTACGAGTTTCCACTTAACTATTTATAGATTGGATGTGTCGGGTTGTAATTCTCCGCCCCCTCCCCCCCCATAACTCGGCATTTGACTGTAGCAAGTCTTCGCTCCAGCGTGCCTGGTGGACCTCTTGCTGCTCCCACCAGGCTTCATTTGTTACATAAGGTAGCGATAATGGCGGTGGGAGTAGAGGGCAGTGGGAGCGTGAGAGCGAAGGGAGCAAGAAGGCAGTTGTTGCCAGATCCCTCGTTTTACGACTTTGTTGCGTTTGACCTTGAAATTCTTGGTTCAAAACAAGAGTAACAGTTCTCAGGTTGATCGTGTCGCTGATCTCGCCACCGAAGCACAGCTTGATTCGCAAGCTTGTAACTCTTGCGCTACCCCCAGCATGGCTCGAGCAGCAGCCTCGTTGACATGACTTCTTGATCCTCCACCTGCCCTTTCTGCTAAAGATTTCTCCCCTAATCTGTCTGCCCCTCCAACAATCACAAACTATGCGAGAACACTCCTCAGCAGGCTGTGCACCGCGTCGGCAGTGCACCCCAACTGTGTGTGCAACTTACAACCCCTTATGGTCATGCTTCCTCGATTTCCCACCTTCGTGCTCACCATAGACAGCCAAATAAGCATGCACAACCTCCCACCTTATATTGACCTGTACTCCCCAATAAGAGCCAACACCCACTGCAGCTTGCACTCAGCTTGCCCAGGCGGCGCTGAGACTGATAGAGCCACAACCACAGGGATGCTGCGTGCATTAATCCTCATTCATGCACCCCCCATTCACTACCTTTACCTTGTGTTAGCTGATAGCAGTAGCACTCCCACCTCAGCCTGCTTGCACCCACCTCACCGCATGTTACCTGATAGCACAACCATCGAACCTCACCCTGCCCTCACCTTGGAATGGCGACGTCTGGTGAGAGTTATGACCATGGGAATGTTGCGTGTATTACCACTCCCATGCACCTCAGCCACTACTCTACTCACCTTGCCACATGGGGACAGCGCACCCGGCATCGTGGGCGGTTCAAGGCCTGGCAGCATGAAAGGTGAGGTTAGCAAATGGTGTTGCTCAGAGCAACACAGCACAATGGAAAGAGTTGACGAGAGGCTGAGGGAACTGCAATGCAAGCACGGAATCACTGTGTGCGTCACTTTCGAGAAGTGACTCGAACATCATATGGACTCATTGTCGTCCATATTACCACGGCACTCACACGGCAGCGCAGCCAGTGTAGTATCTGGGTGGCAGGGAGAAAGGAGATGGGAGGATGCAATAAGACGAGGTCAAGAGTGGGTGCAATGCAATGCGCTGGGGACTATGCATGCATCTCCCCCATTGCAGTCATCAGAGCTGATAAACATGGGGGTTGATGCATACGGCATGGGAAATGGTGCATGCAGCATGGGGGGTGATGCATGCAGCATGGGGGTTGATGCATGCAGCATGGGGGGTGATGCATGCAGCATGGGGGTTGATGCATGCAGCATGGGAAATGATGCACGCAACATCCCCATCAGAGTGTGGTCTCCAGAGCTGATAAACAGCCAAGACGGGGTAGGCATGAAGGTGGAAGGGCCGAGTGGGGAAAAGAAAGTTATTGCAAGCGAGCAAGCATGCGCCTTGTGCGTCATCGCCGCAACCGACTTACTTCCCTCTCACATCCCCTCCAGATTTTTGAAGCGCCTCAGAAATCGAGTAGTGTACACGAGAAAATGAGCGCTCGTGCTGCTTCACAGCAACCGCTTACTCCCCTCCCCACTCACATCCCCTCCAGATTCCGCCTGGTGCTGCTGCCTCCCTTCTGCCACCTAAGTCAGCACCACTCTCCCATCACCTCACGCACAGACCACCATGATACCTGATAGATACAACATCTATAGCCCACACACCTCTTCCGTCCCAGCCTTCCCCCATCCACCTGGTCACAGGACTTCCCCTTAAGCAGTTCCTCGCCCCCCACCTTCACCTGCAGACGCCTTAGTCATGGGGCATCTGGAGAGAGGCAGTCACCAACCTCGTGGATTCCGCATGCATTGCGCCTCACACACGCATGCCAATAGCTCACCGCGACCTGATTCCTCCAATCCTCTCTTCCCCACTTTACCGTGCGTTACCTGATTGCACCGCAGCCTCTAGCCACCTCACCCAATAGCCAACTTACCTTTGCAAGGGGGCATCAGAGAAAGGCACAAGCTCAGGAATGCTGTGTACACTACTCCCCACACATGCAAGCCCCCCGCCCCCACCACAGTGTGCTACATGAAGCACCAACACTCCGCCTCAACCTCTACAACTTCTCCACCCTATCTTAGCCAGGCGGTGTCAGGACAGAGCCACAACCACAAGAATGTTGCGAGCCGAGCATTACCCCGCAGGCATTCACTTCCCCCCAAATCCAGCTCACCATGTGCTACCTGATAGTACCAACGCCCCACTTCAGCCTCTAGCAACCTGGACCTGCACCCACCGTGTGCTACCTGCAAGTGTTGGGATGAGTGGTGATGTGTTGGGATAGGGGCAGCGTCAAGGCCACCTGGGGAGACGACAGAGGAGGGGGTGGGGTAGGTGATGGTGGTGAGGCTGGTTGCAAAGGGATACGTGGAACTTTGAATGCTGCATGCGGCAGCTTCTGATGGGGTGGATGTGAGGGCTATCTCAAGACCACCTGGAGATTGGGTGGAAGAGGGGTGGGGAGGGTGGGTGGGGGTGGTTTAAACATTGAGTGGTGCATTCACACACAGCCCACCTCAAGACCATCCAACAGAAGCGATAAACGATGGTGCAAATTCACGGGAATGTTTTGCATAATAATAAACCCCCCAATCTCCTCTCCCACTCCATTCTCCTCACCCTTCCCCCCATTCTCCTCTCAATTCCCCCCAAATACTCACCTCTCTCAGGCACCTCCGCATCAGGCGCCAGCACCATACACTTGGCTCCCCATCGTTGCACACCATTCACTGTCACCACTCCCTCCCGCTCCCCCACCTGCCCCAGGCACCCCTTCCACTTGGTGGTAAGCAGCACGCCCATTGGAGCAGCGCGGTGAGCTCGGGAGTGAGCACCTGATGAGCACCTGGTGAGCACCTGGCGAGCACCTGGCGAGCACCTGGCGAGCACCTGGTGAGCACCTGGCGAGCACCTGGTGAGCACCTGGTGAACGAGGAGTTTGAGGTGGGGAGAGAAAAGACGTGAGGAGGGGGGGTGCGGAAATTTGACGTGCTGAAACCTCCTCGACTCACCTGCTGCATGCCTCCACGCCAATGTAAGTGGTCGGCTGAGCCTGCCACATTCGTCTCCTCCTTTCACCTCCCCGTCCTTCTTCTCCCATCCCTCTTCCTTCTCTCCCTCCTCTTCCTTCTCTCCCTAGTTTTCCTGCTCCTCACCTTAGTGGGAATATACGCTCAAACCTGTTTGCGTTTAGCGTATACACGCTATCGTGTATACGCAAAACGCTAAACGCTATCGAATACGCTATACGCTCGCCAATTTTTTTTTGGGGCAGCCCGGCCAGAAAATTTCAACCTATACGGTTCGCTTCGGAATTGCATGACGAAGACATTGGCGGGGTCAGATGGCACGTCCGCGCTGTGTGCTAACGTGGACGTGGGTTGAAAGTTCGTGTTGCAAATGGAAAGTCAAGTTCGTCAAGTCGCGCTTGCACGTTCCTTCACATTTTGGTGTTCAATATCAGTAACGCATTCAAACCCTTCGCAACCAACACCTCTCCAATTTTTGTTGGCCATCTTCCCACTCCCACAATCAACTCGCTATAAAACAACCACGCCCCCAACATCCAACTCATTAGGTCTTCTCTCGCTACCAGCAGAGCACTAGGCATTCCCTAGCGCATGGTGCCTATGTCGACGACTACTACCTCTCCTCTAACGCCACCGTCAGTTACCACCGTTGGCAGTTCACAAACTCTTCTAACCGAGGCACGGGAGTATCTACCCGATGTTGACCATGGCGTCTTCAAGCACTTCCGCATTATCAAGAGGGTCGAGGAAAAAGCTCAGCAGTACGAGTGCAAGTTCTGCAACAACGTCTACACTGGTGCTGCCATCCGATGCGCGCAACACTTTACGTCGTGGAAGGGGATGAAACGCCGTGAAGTGGTGCTTTGCAAGGATGCGCCGCAAGATGTGCGCTTGGCCATGCGCGCGAAATACGAGGCAAAGGCTGCTGCGGCCGAATAGAAGAGGCGGGCAGCAGCTGAAGCGGTTGCCGCGGTCAAGGCTAATGGTGTGAAGCGGGCGCGCATCACCGATTACCTTGAGGGGGATGCGACTGCAAGAAAGAGAGAAGCGGACGAGGCACTTGCGCTTGCTTGGGCCGCCCTCCATATCCCCGAGCGCCACATTGACCATCCTCTGATGGTCAATGCATTGAACCTCGTCAAGCGCGTCGGCGTCGACTACGTCCCTCCCAAGAGGAAATACATCGGTGGTGCTGGCCTTCTCTCGTGTCGCAACGGAATCGAGCAGGATTTGGTGGGCATTAAGGCAAGCTGGAAGAGGACGGGCATGACGGTTTCGTCCGACATGATGACGGACCGCAACGGCAGGCCGCAGGCGAACGTGCTTATCGTAAACGATTCCAGCGCCGTCTTCACCGACTGTATTGACTGCAACATGGAGAGGAAAACCGGAAGTTACGTGGCGAGGATTCTTAGGCCCGTGGTGGAGGAAGTGGGTCCAGAGAACGTTGTTGCGTTCTGCATGGACGGGGGGTCGAACTATGCGGTGGCGGTGAAGCAGCTCATATGGGAGTGGCCGCACATTCAGGATGTGCCGTGCGCCCCTCACGTATTGGATCTTCTCATGGAAGATGTCGGAAAGATGGGATCGGCTAAGCCGGTGGTCGACAAGGGAGGGGAGATATCTAGCTTTGTCCGCAACCACCACTGGACCCGAGGGTACCTGTGGAAGCCGGAATTGGTGGAGGGGAAGGTTCTGCAGGCGCTGAAGCCGGCTGGGACCCGATTCGAGACCAACTACATAGCCATATCCCGGCTATGTGCGATGCGCGGCAGCCTTACCAACATGGTGACGAGCGAGGGCTAGAAGGAGTGGGCGGTAGGGGACCGGAAGAAATCGTGTAACGGGTTCAGTGCGCTGATCCATGATGCCGCCTGGTGGAAGACGGCCGAGTTCTTTGTCGCCCTGCTGAAGCTGCCCTTTAAGGTGATGAGGCAGACGGACGGGCATGCCGTGGGGATGATGGGGAGGCTGTACGATTTGATGCTGTAGTTGACTGAGGACGTGGGGGGCTTGCTCGATGCGGACGAGGAGCAGCTGAGCGACGGGGACAAGGACAAGATCCGCCGCATCCTCAGAGACGGCTGGGACGGCAGCCTCGCATGCGCCACGCATGTCGCTGGCGGCATCCTCAACCCCGCGAATCAGGAGGAAGATATTTTCGGCATTGATCCCGAGTGCACGAAAGTCTTCAAGGCGTTCATCAGCCAGCAGGCCGAGTTCCTTGCGAGCCGCGGGGATGGGGGGGATGACGCGTGCGACATCTTGCTTGAGCTGGGGGACGGGCTGAGGGCGTTCCTTGACATGAAGGGTTCTTTTGGGATGCCGGAAGCCGTGGCACAGAGGAAGCTGGTGAAAGAGGGAAAGTATAGCATGGTGAAGTGGTGGCAGTGGAATGGGACTGATGCCCCTCGAGTGGCAGAGCTCGCGGTACGGGTGTTGTCTCAAGCCGTGTCAGCCTCACCTTGTGAGCGTGGATGGTCCTCGTGAGATGCCGTCCACACCGCACGTCGAAACAGGCTCAGATCCGCCAAGTGCAGGGACTTGGTCTATGTTGTGCACAACTGGAATGTTGTGCGCAACTGGCATACGCGCGCCGATGTCTTGCCACATGTGGTGCCCGGGATTGGAGCGGAGCCTCCAATCCCAGCGGGATACAATGGGCTGGAAGACGAGACGAAGGGAGAGGATGAGGAGGAAGGCAAAGACGACATCCTTGAAGACGAGTACGCTAACTAGAGGGGGCAAATGTGGCTTGTTGTAGGCGACTAGTCCTAAGGAGTAGTACGTAGCTTGTCTTAGAGAGAAGTGATGGTCGTGATGGAGTAGTGATGATAGTAGTGATGGTAAGTGATGATGGTAAGTGATGATAGTAGTGATGGTAGTGATGATAGTAGTGATGACACTACTTATGTGTAGGCCGTGGTATATGTGTAATGTGGAAAAAAAAAATCTCTGAAACTTCAGGCCCCATACCCCCCCCCCGGCTTTTTTTGACCCTGCCCGGGAAGTTTTTTTTCTGCCTGAAAAAGCGGATTTCCAAACCCGTCCCTACAGCGTACAGCATATATAAGATTGCGTATATACGATAAGCGTTTATACGCTTGAGGCTTGCACTTGGATGGTGGGGTTCACTTGTGTAGAGGCGACCTGACTGCTCGAGGGTCGAAGCTACCGCTTCGTTGTTGTTGATTGTTGTCGGTTGGGGCAGTGCGTGCGTGGGTGTCCTCACGTCTTACAGATGTGGCAGAACGGAGGTAGAGACTTTGGTTGGTGTCGGTTGTTGTTGTTGTTATAGTGTCGCTGAGTGTGGAAAGCGAATTCCGGTGCTGACGTCTTCCTCTTGTATCTTTCTTCTTGCAGCTCCATGTCTTGTTGGTTGGCATGAACTTCAGAGCAAAGTGCTGCTTCGGAGATTCTTCCGTGAGCTCGGAGAATGGCTTTTGTGGCGCGCCATTGAGGACCGAGGCCGCCAATGATGACTGTCACGAAGGCGTCTTCAGATATCGACCCTCCGCATCGAAGGAGTTTGTCGCGCAATTCGCGACAGCGACTGATATACGCCATCCCCTTTTCCCCTGGTTTCATTTCGACCGCTGTCAGTTGCGCCATTAGTCGACTCTGACTTACGCTGTCTGTTGCTTGGTACAGGCTTTTCAAGTGGCTGTATGCGAGCTCGACGGAGTTGCCGTATCCCCGGTAAGACCGTATATTCTGTTGTTGAGTCGGGGTGATATTCCTCAGTAGGATTGTGTATGCCATCATTGACTGATAGGTGTACTGCTGCTTCTCGTACTGTGTGCCGTTTGTTATGTATGGCAGGGATCCGTCGAAGAAGCCGAGGATTTGCGCGCCTTCCATCATCAGCTCGAACTCGAATCACCAGGTAAAAAGGTCCTTTCCGTCGAAAGGTCTTGATGTCTGCAGCTTCAGAACGTGCGTGAACTGCGACTGAACTTGTAGCACATCCAGTGTCTTCTCTTGTCCAGGTGCAGGCTGCGCTTGTGGCATAAAGCTGATGGAACCGCGCTGGGGCTCGTACGGAGCAAAGGTAGGTTGCTGCTGTTGATTTCCACGTGCGTAGGATGAACCATCAAGGCTCATTAGAGACACGTCATTGTTGTTGTTGCTGTTGTGTGACTGCGCAGGTGCCAATTGCTGGTGTTGCTCCCAGAAGGACATGAAGGAGAAAAACTTATGCTCTGGTCGAAACCTGCAGGTTGATTTGCAGGAGTCTCGGTGGATGTTGCCCTTGGTCTTCTTGCCGTACCCTCCTCTGTCTGTAGGCCAGAGGCAGGAGGTGGAGTAGGAGTAGTACCGGGAGAACCAATAGAGGAACTCCTTTCTTTATGAGTAGCCATGTCTTCTGATGTTGTAGGTGTTTTGATAGTTGAATTCCCCTTGATAGCTCTCATACCATGTTGGGCTGAGAAAAATAGCCCTTGGGATCTTTGCAGGGGTGAACTGTGGGTATAACTGATGTAATAGCGGAAACGTTTAATGAAGGGTTGTGAACCACCTTGCGCTAGTATGTGAGGGCAAAATTGATTGATTAAAGCAAAGAGATACAAGATTATATAGGGTACAGGGAATATGAAGAGATACAGTTATAACTACTTTACTGTTGCTGTTGCGGTTCGATACAGTGACGACTCGGGCAACTGCTCTGTAATGAGTCAGTTGTGTGTCCTTGCTGTCGCGCTGTACTTGTCAGGTCAAAGGTCGCTGACCTTTGACTTTCGCGTAACCTCCAGCAACTGCACAACCTCCGAGGGTTGACTCGCCAGTGCTTCGACATGCTTTGCTTCGCTTCTGACTTGGTGTTTCGACACGACAGAGGCGCGTAGAGTTAATTGTTTCCAACATTACACAACCATATAGCTAACTGAACGTGATGAACACGTTTCTACAAAATAATCATAAAGTGAACCCAATTAATCTCTCCACAAATGCTAACATGATGATTGTGAATTTAAAATATCGTGGGTGAATAATACTCATGCGCTACAGCGCATACTAACAAACCTAGCTAGTGCAGTACATCGACGGGATTTAATATACCTAAACGGTACAGTTTTAAACATCTTGTGAAGGGGCACACAACACAACCCAAGCTGCCTGCTACAATTGGGTTGTTGGAGATTCTCCCTTGTGGCAGGACTCCGCATTTGACTGCAGTAAGTGTTGACTGCAGTCTGGCTTCCTTCCCAGGGGAAGCGTGGGAGTGAGATGGTGGTGGGAGTGAGATGGCGTTGAGAGTGAGATGGTGGGGGAAGAATGGGGTGGATTGATTTCTCCGCACAGCTGGCTGGACTGATGCATCCGATCAAGTTATGGTCCAAAGCGACCCTCTATTTCCAGGACCCCCCCCCCCCCCCCCCCCCCCCCCCCCCCCCCCCTCCACCCCTCCTCCACCCCCACCAGAGGCTCAAGATCCAGACGGCATGATCCAGAGTGTCACCTGTTACACCTACCTGCCACCTTGAGCTTCGTTTCTTGCATGGCAGGGATGGCCGTAAGTGAGAGGGCGGTGGGAGGGAGCAAGAGGGTGGCTGTCGCCAGGACGCCGTCGCGTTTGACCGTAGCGAGTCTAGGTTCCAGCCTGGTTGACTGGACCTCTTGCTGCCCCTTCAGAGTCTTCTGCATAGCAGAGGTGGTGGTGGGAGTGAGGAGGTGGTGGGAGTGAGGAGGCGGTGGGAGTGAGGAGGTGGTGGGAGTGAGGAGGTGGTGAGAGTGAGGAGGAGGTGGGAGTGAGGAGGTGGTGGGAGTGAGGAGGTGGTGGGAGCGAGGAGGTGGTGGGAGTGAGGAGGTGGTGGGAGTGCGGAGGTGGTGGGAGTGAGGAGGTGGTGGGAGTGAGGAGGTGGTGGGAGTGAGGAGGTGGTGGGAGTGACGAGGTGGTGGGAGTGACGAGGTGGTGGGAGTGAGGAGGTGGTGGGAGTGAGGAGGTGGGGAGTGAGGAGGAGGTGGGAGTGAGGAGGTGGTGGGAGTGAGGAGGTGGTGGGAGTGAGGAGGTGGTGGGAGTGAGGAGGTGGTGGGAGTGCGGAGGTGGTGTGAGTGAGAGGGTGGTGGGAGTGAGGAGGTGGTGGGAGTGAGATGGTGGTGGGAGTGAGATGGTGGTGGGAGTGAGATGGTGGTGGGAGTGAGGAGGTGGTGGGAGTGAGATGGTGGTGGGAGTGAGATGGTGGTGGGAGTGATGAGGTGGTGGGAGTGAGGAGGTGGTGGGAGTGAGATGGTGGGAGTGAGAGGGTGGTGGGAGTGAGATGGTGGTGGGAGTGAGAGGGTGGTGGGAGTGAGATGGTGGTGGGAGTGAGATGGTGGTGGGAGTGAGATGGTGGTGGGAGTGAGATGGTGGTGGGAGTGAGATGGTGGTGGGAGTGAGATGGTGGTGGGAGTGAGGTGTTCACTTCATCTACATCCACCTCGCCCAGGCTGGGTGGGGATGTGCTGCCCCTATCGGTTCCCATCATTCCCCCATCCATTCGCCTGAATTGCTAAGAACCGTGTGTGCGCACCTTCGGCTGGTCCCACTAAAACCAATCTGAGCCTCAATAATGTTGGAAATGCCCATCACTCATGCCCATCACTCATGCCCATTACTCATGCCCATCACTCATGCCCATCACTCATGCCCATCACTCATGCCCATCACTCATGCCCATCACTCATGCCCATCACTCATGCCCATCACTCATGCCCATCACTCATGCCCATCACTCATGCCCATCACTCATGCCCATCACTCATGCCCCATCACACTCATCACCCTTCACCCATGCACCCTTCCCCACCCTTCCCCACCGCGTGTTACCCGTACCACATCCCATCTCAACCTCTCGTCACCTTCCCCACCTTACCTTGGCCAGTGAGCGTTCTTCAGCAGCCAGGCAGCCTGTGCGCCCCATTGTCGTCCAGAGGGGATGCCCACGGCACGCCACTCACCCGCCACTCACCCGCCACTCACCCGCCACTCACCCGCCACTCACCCGCCACTCACCCGCCACTCACCCGCCACTCACCCGCCACTCACCCGCCACTCACCCGCCACTCACCCGCCACTCACCCGCCACTCACCCGCCACTCACCCGCCACTCACCCGCCACTCACCCGCCACTCACCCGCCACTCACCCGCCACTCACCCGCCACTCACCCGCCACTCACCCGCTACTCACCCGCTACTCACCCGCCACTCACCCGCCACTCACCCGCCACTCACCCGCCACTCACCCGCCACTCACCCGCCACTCACCCGCCACTCACCCGCCACTCACCCGCCACTCACCCGCCACTCACCCGCCACTCACCCGCTACTCACCCGCTACTCACCCGCCACTCACCCGCTACTCACCCGCTACTCACCCGCTACTCACCCGCCACTCACCCGCCACTCACCCGCCACTCACCCGCCACTCACCCGCCACTCACCCGCCAGTCACCCGCCAGTCACCCTACTCACCCGGCAGCGCGGGCGGTTCAAAGACTGGCACGATGAATGAGACATGGCAATCGCTGTCCATCATCTTCTGGCTCATAATGGGGAAAGTGCAGTGCAAGCAAGAGGGTATGCATGAAGCGACTTGACCTTCGTCATAGCAACTGCTTACTCCCTACTTGCATTTTCTCCGGATTCAACCCCACTCACACCACCTCCCGCTTCCGCCTGGTCTCGCCTTCCTTCCACCACCACAGTCAGCACCGCTCATTCCCCACTACACATTTACCACATGAATGAATCACCATCTATAACACACACACTTCTTGCATTCCCCTCCCACCCTTCCCTCCATTTTGCCAGGTCACTCGCGTGGAGTCACCTTGACCAACCCTTCACTAACCTGCACTCACCTTGGCAAGGCAACATTTGGAAAGAAACCATTTCCCACCTCAGCCTGCACTCACAACAGCCAGGAACCTCATTCCTCACCTCACCAGCCGAACCACCATGAACACTCCCATTTGCCCCCCCCATTCACCTCAGCCAGCACTCACCCCTCACACATGGACATCCAGAATACAAGACAGCTGAGCCATGCCCCCCCATTCACATCTTCCTTTTCCCCTGTCTTTTCTGAGCCGACTCAGAAACCATGCTCGATGGTGCTGTTGAATGGCGAGTGATCGACTCACCGCCTCACCTGCTGCATGCCTCCACCTCTGCCATTTCACCGCGCTGCCTTTTTGCCCTATCTTCTTTTCCCTCCAATCACCTCCCGTTCCTTATCCTCCCCTCCCTTCTCCCCTGCTTGCCCCTTCTCCCCTCCAATACCTCCTCCCTTTCTCCTCTCTCGCCTTCGCCTACCCACTCGTTCTCCATCCACGTGCCTCTCCTCCACTCTCCCCTCCACTCCCTGCCCCTTCTCGCGCCTGTTTCCACCCCTCCGCCTGTCCACTGCTTCCCTTGCTCCCACCCCTCACCTCGTTTCCGTCAAACCCAAGCCACGGGCTCCCGCATCCTCACTTACTTCCCCCTCCCCTCTCTGTGCCTCCCCTCGCCGCTCCGCCTCCCCTACTGCACCTACTGCACCTACTGCACCCCCCGTGTTTCGCCTCTCCTACTGCATGCCTCGCCTGCTGCATGCCTCGCCTGCTGCATGCCTCATCTGCTGCATGCCTCATCTGCTGCATGCTTCACCTGCTGCATGCCTCATCTGCTGCATGCCTCATCTGCTGCATGCCTCATCTGCTGCATGCCTCATCTGCTGCATGCCTCATCTGCTGCATGCCTCATCTGCTGCATGCCTCATCTGCTGCATGCCTCATCTGCTGCATGCCTCACCTACTGCATGCCTCACCTGCTGCATGCCTCACCTGCTGCATGCCTCACCTGCTGCATGCCTCACCTGCTGCATGCCTCACCTGCTGCATGCCTCCGCGCCTACATGTGTCTGAGGTCGCCTGTATTCTGCAGGGTGTTCTTGAGGATTCTGAAACCTCCTCGCCTTACCTGCTGCATGCATGCATGCCCATGCCACATTCGTCTCCTCCACCTCCCCGTCCTTCTCCTCCAACCGCTCTTCCTTCTTTCCCTCCTCTTCCTTCTCCTCACCCACTGCACTCTTCCACCTTGCCCTCCTCATCACCTTTGCTCCTCTCAGCCCTCGTCATTTCTTCCTCTTTCCATTGCTGCTCCATCTCTCCACCCTTGTCCTCGCCTAACCACTGGTTTCCATCCACCTCCCTATCACCCACTGTCCTGACCACGCTCTTCCCCCACTCTTGCACCTCTTCTCCCACTCCTGCACCTCTTCCCCCACTCCTGCACCTCTTCCCTGCATGCTTCCTACTCTACCCCCGCCCGCCCCTCCTCCCCCCTACCCTCCATCCCACCTTCCCTGCGGTTGGGATGGGATGGGCGGTTGGGAATGGGTAGATAGGGGTGCTGCGTGCAGTGGCGGCATCTGATGGGATGCGTGGTGATGTGTTGGGATAGGGGCAGCGTCAAGGCCACCTGAGGAGACTGCAAAGGGTTGGGATGGGATGGGTGGTTGGGATGGGATGGGCGGTTGGGAATGGGTGGATAGGGGTGCTGTATGCAGTGGCGACATCTGATAGGATGGGTGGTGATGTGTTGGGATAGGGGCAGCGTCAAGGCCACCTGGGGAGACGACAGAGGAGTGGGTGGGGTGGGTGGTCGTGGTGAGGCTGGTTGGATAGGGATACGTGGAACTTTGAATGCTGCATGCAGCAGCTTCTGATAGGGTGGATGTGAGGGCTATCTCAAGACCACCTGGGGATTGGGCGGAAGAGGGGTGGGGAGGGTGGGCGGGGGTGGTTTAAACATTGAGTGGTGCATTCGCACACAGCCCACCTCAAGACCATCCAACAGAAGCGATAAACGGTGATGCGAAATCACAGGAATGTTTTGCATAATAATCACCCCCCCAATCTCCTCGCCCACTCCATTCTCCTCACCCTTCCCCCCATTCTCCCCATCGTTGCACACCATTCACTGTCAGCACTCCCTCCCGCCCCTTCACCTGCCCCAGGCACCCCTTCCACTTGGTGGTAAGCAGCACGCCCATTGGAGAAGCGCGCTGAGCTCGGGGGTGAGCACCTGGCGAGCACCTGGCGAGCACCTGGTGAACGAGGAGTTTGAGGTGGGGAGAGAAAAGACGTGAGGAGGAGGGGTGCGGAAATTTGACGTGCCGGAGGACATTGATGCGGGGGAGGAGATGGGTGTGAGGGAGGAGATGGGTGTGAGGGAGGAGATGGGTGTGAGGGAGGAGATGGGTGTGAGGGAGGAGATGGGTGTGAGGGAGGAGATGGGTGCAGTGCAGCGAGGGGTGTGGATGCAATCACCAAGGCAAGGTGTCAGGTGCGCGTCACAACCATAACTCAGTGGCGTTGAATGGCAAACAACCGACTCAGCGCCTCACCTGCTGCTTGCCTAACCTGCTGCTTGCCTAACTTGCTGCTTGCCTAACCTGCTGCTTTCCTA
Source organism: Closterium sp. NIES-65 (assembly GCA_948144175.1). Classification (NCBI taxonomy): domain Eukaryota; kingdom Viridiplantae; phylum Streptophyta; class Zygnematophyceae; order Desmidiales; family Closteriaceae; genus Closterium; species Closterium sp. NIES-65. The sequence continues at coordinate 79,994 of CANXME010000379.1, read as the reverse complement.
GCCTGCTGCTTTCCTAACCTGCTGCTTGCCTAACCTGCTGCTTGCCTCACCTGCTGCTTGCCTAACCTGCTGCTTGCCTAACCTGCTGCTTGCATAACCTGCTGCTTGCCTAACCTGCTGCTTGCCTAACCTGCTGCTTTCCTAACCTGCTGCTTGCCTAACCTGCTGCTTGCCTAACCTGCTGCTTGCCTAACCTGCTGCTTGCCTCACCTGCTGCTTGCCTCACCTGGTGCTTGCCTAACCTGCTGCTTGCCTAACCTGCTGCTTGCCTAACCTGCTGCTTGCCTAACCTGGTGCTTGCCTAACCTGCTGCTTGCCTAACCTGCTGCTTGCCTAACCTGCTGCTTGCCTAACCTGCTGCTTGCCTCACCTGCTGCTTGCCTCACCTGCTGCTTGCCTAACCTGCTGCAAGAGGTCGTATGAGTTTCCTTTTTCGCCTCGCTGCCTTCTTTCCCTCTCTTCTCTTCCCCTCCCTTCTCCTCCCCTGCTTACCCCTTCTCCCCTCCAATCTCTCTGTCCTTTCTCCTCTCGCGCCTTCGCCTACCCACTCGCAGCCCCCATCGCGGCTCTCTACAGGCGCTCCTCCGCGGCCCCCTCTTGCGCCCCTCCTCTGGTCCCTGGTGGCGCGCTTTCCCCCTTTCCCTCTCTCCCGCCCTTCCTCACCCCTCCGCCTGCCCCTTCCCCCATCCTCCGCACTCCTGCTCCGCTCCCTGTCGCCTCGTTTCCGCCAAACCCAAACTCCACGCGCCCGCATTCCCCCTTCCCCCTCCCCTACCTACGCCTCCCCTCCCCGCTCCGCCTCCCCTTCCCAGTGAGTGAGGCCGGCCGCCACTGCTAACCACATCTGCGTCCCCCCTCCCACAAGGGCGGAAGCCAATTTGCGTGGACTCTCGCGGAGGCGGGGGTAGAGGCGCGCACGCAGCGAGGATCGCGGCGGCCAATGCCACCGCCGCGTCGGCCTTTGCTGCTCGCAGCGACGCTGCTACTTCCGCTGCTGCCGCCGCCGGGAGACCCGCCTTCGTTTTCGTCGTCTACTGTTGCTCTTTCGTCGTCTACCGCCACTCGTCGTTCGTCGTCTATTATCGCCTGTCGCTCTCTCGTCGTCTACCGCCACTCGTCGTTCGTCGTCTACCGTCGGTCATCGCTCTCTCGTCGTCTACCGTCGCTCGTCAGCTGTTCCGTTTTTGTCGTCCACAGTTCCTTTTTCGCCGTCTCCCTGTCTGCCGCTTTTACACGGCCGCTATCGAGCCACTAACGCAGGTGCTGTGTATTCCTTCGAAAATTTTGATTCAATGAAAAAACTGTTATGAGTGCGAGGCTTTTGCAAACTAGAAACCTACAGAACAGAATGTCCCACGGCTGTTTAAAACAGGGACCAAAGTAGGCATAGCCGAGCTAGGCATGGACCTAGGGAGCGAGGCTCGGAACAAGGCGAAAGGTCCGTAAGCGAGTCGAAAGTGGTTCGGGGCGAATAATAGGCCGAACCAGTTGAAGCGAACTCTTCGGAACATACAAACCAGAGTGATCTACAGCAGAAACTTGTAATTCCTTAAGAAAACTTAACGTAATCAAACGAGTTCGACGTACTATTTTAAATCCCCCCAATCAATCTCTCCGCAAATTCTACGAGATACTTGCTAAGTTCAACCATTGCTGGAAACCATTAACGCGCTACAACGCATGCAAACTACTTAGCTAGTGCGTCTCAATTACGTATCTCAAGCATATAACTTCATTCAAACAATTTCTAGACAGAGGTAGCCTTCCTGGCTCTTGGACCTCTTGCTGCTTGCATGCATGGCAGATATGGTGGTGGGAGTGAGATGATAGTGGGATTGAGATGATAGTCGGGGTGAGATAATAGTGGGAATGAGAAGATAGTCGGGGTGAGATGATAATGGGAATGAGTCAGGGCTGATTTTATCAGACTATTTTAGTTGATTGTCTGAAATCTCAGACTCTTTTTTTCGCCTTTCCTGAAATTTCAGTATTCCTGTATTTTGAACTCTGAAGGCCTCAGACCTGTTAGTTTTTGAACTCTGAAGGCCTCAGAGTACTTCATTGTGCGATATTGAGACTCGAGACTACAGGGAGTATGGCCCCTGAAATTGCCGAATTTCAGTCCTCCCCCCTCCCCCTCTATCGAATTACATTCAATTCCCCCCCTGCCCCCCTCCCCCCTCCCCCTTCCCCCGCCCCCTCTTACTCCTGCTTCTCGCCAACTCCGCAACGTTTTCCCTAGGCCAAACTCACTTGACAGATACTCGCTATTAACCAACTCGGATGTGGTTTTACAAACTTAAAACTTTTCAGACTAATGATTTTTTTCAAACCTGACATTTCAGAGTACTCAGAACTTGGGAAATGACCCTCAGACTAAACGATTTTTTTCCTCCCCTGCTTCAGAGTGGTTTTTTTTTTTTTTTACGTCAGCCCTGGAATGAGATGATAGTTGGTGGGAATGAGATGATAGTGGGAGTGAGGTGGTGGTGGGAGTGAGATGATAGTGGGAGTGAGATGGTGGTGGGAGTGAGATGATGGTGGGAGTGCGATGGTGGTGGGAGTGAGACGGTGGTGGGAGTGAGACGGTGGTGGGAGTGAGATGGCGGTGGGAGTGAGGTGGTGGTGGGAGTGAGATGAAAGTGGGAGTGAGGTGGTGGTGGGAGTGAGATGGTGGTGGGAGCGAGATGGTGGTGATAGCAGGCCCTCAGATTTGTTGTAAGACCTCAAGGCAAACCTTGTGGCCCTCAAGTCAGGCCCCATAGCAGGCCAGACCAGGCCAGACCAGGCCAGACCAGGCCAGACCAGGCCAGACCAGGCCAGACCAGGCCAGACCAGGCCAAACCAGGCCATACCAGGCCAGACCAGGCCAGACCAGGCCAGACCAGGCCATACCAGGCCATACCAGGCCATACCAGGCCATACCAGGCCATACCAGGCGAAACCAGGACACAGCAGGCCAGGGCGGGGCATGCCTGACTAGGCCACAACAGATCGGACGAGATAAGTGCAGGCTCAGACAATGCAAAACCATGCAAGACAAGACGTAAACCCTGATGTTGGAATGCCCATGGCGTCCATCCATGCATTGGAAGAGATGGACGTGATTCAAGTGGCATGCGAGTGGAATGCAGGCAGCGAAGGCATGCATGGGAGGGGAGGGGAGAATATCTCAGAGTGTGCTGCAGTGGTGCTCCTCTCAGCAGGCCGCCCTCCTCTCCTCTCCACCGAGGTCGCTGTGTGTCTCCAGCGCTCACCACAATGTAGTTATGAATTCGGTATAACAAGATCAGACAAAGGCTATTGCAGCTGCACCTTGTCACTGCATGGAGTTGTGACACCAGGCTATTGCAGGTGCACCTTGTCACTGCACCCCCACCACTCTACCCACTTCATGCCCTCCCCCCCCCCCCTCCCCCCCCTCCTCCAACCTCCCTCTGCTTGTTACAGCAGCTGCTATTGTGTGGCATGCTCGTAGTGTTCCAGCGACCTTGAGGGGATTCTGCTGAGTGAAGAACATGCACGGGTGAAGGGCAGGAATGAGTGAATGGCAGGCATGGGTAGGTTCAGAGACGCAAGGGCGGTTCATTGAGGGAAGCAAGTTTGATTCCAAAATGGCAGTGGAGTGGGATGCACACTGTAGCATGATGTATGGGATGAGATGAGGTATGGGACCAAATGCGCCTTAGTGGGATGGAATGGATGTCTAAGTAGTATCTTCTCCAATTAGTCGCACAACATGGCTTCTCTTATATGCTTTCTAAATGAAGCAATCCCATCATAATCTGAATGCCTTTAGGAGAAAGAGGGGGATGGAAGTGGAAACAAATGGAAAAGAAGAGCGGGGATGATTGAGATGCAAGGAGCAACGTGCTCTGCTTGTTCTTTTTTCGGAATTCGACGCTTGCCTACAAAGGAGGGATTCACAAAGTAACAAAATGCAAGTCCTACAAGCAAGTGTGACGGGGTTAATGCAAAAGAGATTGCAAATAGTAGCAATTGCCAACCGCTTTTATACATGCTGATTCAAGGATTCATTCTAAGCGCTGAGGAGAAAGCAGTCCTTCCTTAGATGGCATGTGCTGTCAAGGCATGTGCTGTCAAGTCATGTGCTGTCAAGGCAAGCGTGATGTTCTAAAATGGACTACTTAGTTAACTCTTACATATGCTTAACGCAAGTGCTAGAATGCTTCGAGGTAAAAGTGGTGTTGAAAGAGCATGCAGGGGTTCACGTGTATGCCTCCCTGCAGTGTAGGAATGCCTGTAGAATCAGTTGAATCAATTCAGCTCGCACAGCAGCAATATCCTTGATCACAATTTTCCTCCATTCGCCAAAGCTTTTGAGTCCTTTGACGCTCCGTACCTATGACCCCCCACCATCTCTATTCCATGCTTTCAAAGCTTAGCAAGCACTGTAAACAGTCGTCAAGTCGTGCACGGCGGCGTCACGTCAGGCGTGCACGACTAGACGAGCATTGCGAACTAGATTGCACTTTTGAGGGAATCTGTTGCAAAGTAGTTATTCGACTGCAAAGGAATTGCCAAGAGCATAAAGCGATGACTGCATTGTGATTGCTTGCTATGGCGCTGCTGCTTGTCTGTGTTGGGGGTGCGCTAGTTTGTGCACAAGGTGAACTTTAAGAAAGGAGGTGGATGGCATGATGGGAGCCGGTATCGATGCGTTTATACGATTAGATAATTGACAACAGGAAGGAAGGCGGAGAAGATAGGGGAGAGATGAGCGAAGGCGCTGGATAACCTGATCGGGGTGGCGGGAGAATTGGTTGGATGTTGGGTATGACAATTGGTGACAGATATTGCCACTACATCCTGCGACACTTCTCTTCTCTTACCTCTATCGCCGTGCAGCGCCGCCATGCCACCAGCTGAGAGGCCGGCATCGAATAGCGAGGCCTTGATATCGCAAAGACATCGACCCTGGTACGTGGTTCCCCTCGTGTATCTTGCCACCTTCACAAGCCATGTGTGGTTGAATGCCGACCCTGGCGACATTCTTGAGCCAGTGTGAATGCCGACAAAAGGACACCGTACGTAATCTGAGTAGGGGATGTGCCTGACGAATAGGCGTGTGCCTGACAAATAGGGGTGTGCCTGACGAATAGGGATGTGCCTGACGAATAGGGATGTGCCTGACGAATAGGGGTGTGCCTAACGAATAGGGATGTGCCTGACGAATAGGGATGTGCCTGACGAATAGGTGTGTGCCTGACGAATAGGGATGTGCCTGACGAATAGGGGTGTGCCTAACCTCACCTGTGAGGCCGACCTGGAGTGTGTGCCCATGCGATGCCTCACTTGACCTGTATGAGTATCTGACTGACTTCTGGTGCATGCCTAACACAAAATGGAGTGTGCCTGACCTAGAGTGAATCCTTCGAACCAGTCACCTCGCCGCTGTCTCGAGGTGTGGTTGAGCCGGCCCAGCATGTGAGACTGGTCTGTGCTCGCACCTTTTCATGCTTCACATGCTTCCAAGCCCCGCATCCACCCACTCGTCACTCCTGACTGGCCCCTCGCCACCACGAATGCCGCTGCTGCTGCAACCTGTGGCCAGCGAAGAGAAGGTGATGTTGTTGGTGAGGGAAGGTAAAGGGAGCGGGAGTGAGTGTGGGAGAAGAGAAGGTGGTAGGGGCGTAGTGCTGAGCGAGGAGGGGAAAAGCTTTTGGTAAATCGGTGTAGACGTTCATCCTTCCATAAGCAAACTGGGCGTGGATCAGCTAACAGCCACTCATACAAGCTCTCAAACACGGCTTTTTCTGCCTCCCTCGTTGCCTGCGAGTCCCCGTTTGCATGATCGTACTCAGCCCAGTGCCTTTTGCCCTCCTCACTCTCATCCTTGGCCGTCTAGAACTTCCACCCCCATGCTCTCCAGCCAGCTCCTATAACAACAATACCTGGTGCAAGAGGGAAGCGACACCCAGGAAGATTTGGTCTTTACTTGAGTGGCATGCTGGAGGCATGCATGCGACAAAGACTCGCATGTCAAGTGAAATTATCTCTAAGCAAGCGTGCTGCAATGGTGCAAGAAGCAGAATGGCTTTTGACATTTGAGGCGCCTCAAAGCCTCCTCTCCTCTGGGATCCGCTGTGTGTCGCCAATGCTTAGAAAGGGGCGACTGCAACTGATCCAGTCAGTGCATCCCACACAATCAGATTGCCTCTCTCTGTACCCAATGTCGTCCAAAATGGCCACGGTAGTCACCCAACACAATAGGGTGGGAAGGGGTTGGGCGGGATGGGTGGATAGGGGTGGCTTGAATGTTATGCGTGCGGTGGAAAAAAAAAAAAAAAAATGGATGCAAGGAGACAGTTGTGGAGGGGAAAGTGGGGGGGTGGGTGGGAGAGGGGAGTGAAGGAAGAGAGGGAGCGTTTGGAATGTTGACGTGTCCAGGAATAACATCAAGACAGCCTAGGGCATCTGCTCTGTGCAGAATCATCTCAATAGGATGGACGAGCGAGTTGCATCAAGACAGCGTGGGGGACAGGGCGGAGGGGGGTGTGGGGTGGGGGAATAGGCATGATTTAAACGTTGACAACTGCATATTGGAGAGGGAGACCATGTTCTGTGAATTCTAAAACATGTATCACTTCATCACCCCTGTACAGTCCTCTCCTCTCTCCTCTCCCCCCTCCCCCTACCTATCCACTTTTACCCCCGAAACACTCATCTACTCCGGGCACCTCCCCCAGATTGAGAGCCACCACGACACACTTGGCCTCCTTTTGAGTCGACTCAAAAGCACCACGACACACTTGGCCTCCTTTTGAGTCGACTCAAAAGCACCACGACACACTTGGCCTCCTTTTGAGTCGACTCAAAAGCACCACGACACACTTGGCCTCCTTTTGAGTCGACTCAAAAGCACCACGACACACTTGGCCTCCTTTTGAGTCGACTCAAAAGCACCACGACACACTTGGCCTCCTTTTGAGTCGACTCAAAAGCACCACGACACACTTGGCCTCCCAGCAGCATCCATGCCCCATTCTTCGTCGCGACCTCTCCTCTCCCCCTCACCTGGGGTGGGCGTACCTGGGGTGAGGGGGGAGGGAGTGGAGGGGGGTGCTGGACCAGCAGTGTGAGTGAACCAATTCATTCACTTCCGGTTTCACCGCCTTCTGGGCGTACTTGGGTGGTGGAGGTGGGTACAAGGAGGGGCCATAGGGGGATGGAGGAAGGAAAGAGGGAAGAGAGGGCCGGCCAACGGTCAGTGAGTTCCCACCAGGGGAGCGGACCAAAGCGCGCTCAGCTCAGGAATTTCCACTTGATGGGCGTACCTGGGGTGGAGGAGGTAGAGGCAAAGGGGGTGGTGCCTAGGAGGAAGGAGAGGACGAGGGTGTGGGAGAGGAAGTGGGTGCAGCGAGGGGTGCGGGGCAGAAGAAGGTGCAGCCTCCAGGGAAGGCTCTTGGGACGCTTCAGAAAAAAAGGAGGCCGCCAAAGCTGAGGAGCAGGTGAAATCTCAAGGCAGGGCTGTGAGGAACAATAGATGGCCACTGCTCAAGGCGCAAGGCGCATGGCGCATTGCTCCTCGCCTCACCTGCTACATGCCTCACCTGCTGCATGCCTCCACACCAATGTAAGTGGTCGGCTGAGTTTTGACTTTTCTCCGCGCGCGCTGCCTTCTTGCCCTCTCTTCTCTTCCCCTCCCTTCACCTCTCCTACCTTCACCGCCAATTCCTTCTCCTCCCCTGCTTGCCCCTTCTCCCCTCCAGTCTCTCCTTCCTTTCTCCCCTCTTGCCTTCGCGTACGCACCCCTTGTCCCTCCTCCCGCCTGTCCCCACTTCTTCACCTGCCCCTTCTCCCCACCTCTGCCCTCCTGCTCCGCCCCCTGCCCCCCCTTCTCCTACCCCTCGCCTCGCATCCCCGCTTCCCCTTCCCCTCCCTGCGCCTCCCCTCCCTGCTCCGCCACCCCTTTCCCTTCCACGTGGCCGCCCGTCGCCACTGCCCCCATCTGCGCAAACCGTCCCACTAGCATGCAATGGCGCGGACTCTCGCGGAGGCGGCAGTAGAGGCGCGCGCACAACGCTGGTGATGGCGGTGGCGGTGGCAGCGGCAGCGGCGACCGGGGCAAGCTTTCACGGCCTCGTCGCGTCGCCGCCGCCGCTTCAGCCTGTGTTGCTCGCAACGATGCTGCTATTTTTGCCGCTCCTACTGCCTCTGCTATTGCCGCCACTGGGAGCCCGGGTGCTTGCCCCATCCGACATTGCTGCTGCTCCTCGTACTTCTGCCGTCGCGGCTTTCTGCCATCGCGAATGGGTTCTCCTTTCTTTCTCTCTCTCTCGTATTTCTCCGTTGTCAACAGTCCTAATTCAATGCCGTCAGTCGCTCTCTAATCGCCTGTCTATCGTTTAATGCGATGGTTATTGAGCCACTACTGACAGGTCACTGTTGCCCTTCTAGCTCTTGCTCGCAATCGCCTGCGCGCGCGCTCAGCAGCACATATGTCCCGTAAATAGTACACTCAGGCGGGGGGGTCTTATGGGCCAGAAATCAATGCACACCCCAGCAGTCATGGGTTCTCCATGAAGAGAGCATTCAACTGGCGGACCTGTGAATGACCTGAGACTGACCTAAGACTGAGCTGAGACTGACCTGAAAATGACCTGAGACGGACCTGAGACTGACCAGAGAATGACCTGAGACTGACCTGAGACTGACCTGAGACTGACCTGATAAACATTAGAATGACTTCAAGTGACCTGAGAATGACCAATGACTGACCAGCGACTGACCAGTGACTGACTAGTGAGTGATAAGAAAAGAAGGGGAATGGAACGGGGAGGGGTGGGATAATGGAAACGGGAAGGAGGTAAGGGGAAGAGGGCAAAGGGAGAAGAAAGTAAAGGGAGTGGAGGGTTATGAGGACGGGAGTGGGTAAGAAGAAGGGGAAGCGGGGTACGCGTAGTGGGAGATGGTAAAGGGACGGGAAGAGATACAATAAGGGAAGGCGAGTGAAGGGGAATGGGGTAATGGAAGAGGGATGGTTAAAGCGACGGGAAAGTGAAGGGGGGGGGTTAAGGGTATGGGAGGGGAGAGGAGGGGGGTCAGTGAACGGGGGAGGGTAGTAAGGGTAAAGGAGGGGGTAAATTAAGGGTAAAAAACGGTGGCCTTGTAAGCATTGTACATGTGCGAGTGGATGCCAGTGGGTGCGAATGAGTGTGCGAAGCAAACCGGAGCAAAAAACAGAGCAGGTCAGGAGGGGCAATAAACGAGGGGAACGGCGAAATGAAAGGGAGGGTGGCCTTGAGAGACTCTCACGAACCCCCTGAAACCACAGCAAGCCCTCAGAGTCTCTCTCACACGTGTCTCACCGTGGAGAAAATCCATTTGTCTGATTATACCCCCCTTCTTCTCCCCCCCCATCTGTCATGCTCGTTCCTCAGCAGCAAGGATAAAAAATACGGCTATTGTATTATACGGGCCGTTTTTTTCGATGGTACGGTGTGTTTGGCAAACTTTCGGCCGTTTTTTTGTTGGCCATTTCTTGTCACGGGATTTTTTCCAGAATCTACTAAAATTGCTACAACAATGACTAGGAAGGCAATAACAACCTACTCTAAGGAGAAATAGGCCTGCAAAGGTCTTCTGCTAATGTCGCTACCCTTACTATGCATGCATGCATGCCTACCTAGGCAAGTCCCTGCCTAGGGCCTCTCCCTTCCTCCCTAATCCATCCCCACTATACTCAACCTCCCTTATATTCTTCCTACTCCAGCACCTGGTCCTTCTCTTCCTCCTCCCCACTCAAACCGTCGCTGCAACCGTGGCATGTGGAGGTCCCTTCACTACTCTCAACTCATACTCTTCTTTGTCCTTGTCCTCCTCTTCCTCCTCCCCACTTGAACCGTCGCTGCAATCCCAGGCATATGCATATCGTCCCTTGGGATTGTGGGCAGGCTCTTCCTCCTCCCCACCGCTGTCTTCCGCCTCCTCTTTCCTCTTCCGCATCCCGTGCTTTTCCTTTCCCCTCTCCACTGCATGCACCGTTGCCCTTCCCCTTCTTCTTCCCTTTAGATGACTCACCCGCCTTCCCTTTCCTCTTCTTGCCGATGCTTCCAAATTCCGACCAATCAATGGTGTATTCCTCCTCCTCCACTTGTCCCTCCTCTTCAGCATCCCCTTCCTCCTCCTCCACTTCGGCCGGGTTGATGGCAGCCTCTCTGAGGGTGCCGTTGCCCAGGTCCGAATAGAGCTTGGAGCTCAGCGCTGCCTTTCGCCGTGCCAGCGCTGACCAATAGCGCTCCACCTTGGAGGAGGTGACTGGCTGTGAGAGTGACGTCACAGCCAAGCCTTGGGGCGCATGCACATCCCTACCAAACAGGAACCACCATTCCGCATCCATCATGCGCCCCGCCTCCACCAAGGTCGTTGCTGCCCAACGGGCATTGTGAGAGCCCAGCCTGCCCTCCCCTCGGTCGCTGATTACTATCACTCTTAACGCGCGCTTCACCTCCAGGAACCTGCCGAGCATGATGACCTGGGTGCCGAATCTCGTTGCACCCAGCCGCACCAACGAGAGCTTGGTAAAAAGCTCACGGAACAACACGACGGCTGAAGCGGAGCCTTTGATCATCATCACTACGCTGTGCACCAGCGCAAGGACGTGCTTTATAGCAGGGATTTTGCCGATGTCGTGCAACATGAGATCTAGGCAGTGGGCGGCGCAGTTGGTGAAGAAGATATGCGGATACTCCAGGCGTAGCTTGTTGGCGGCGTTCTTGTTCTTCGAAGCGTTGTCCATCACGACTTGGACGACATGCTTCGGCCCCACCGTCTTGATCGCTCCCTCAATTAGACCCGCCAAGCAGTCCCTGGTTTTTTTCGCGGTCTTCGAATCGACGATGTCGATGATGACGGGTGCAGTGTCATTAAGCGCGATTACACACACCAAACCGCAGGATTCGATGCATGTCCACCCATCGATGGAGAGCGTGCACCCGCTTGTCTTCGAGCTGTCCGTTAGCGGCCGCACAAGGTCCTCCGAGCCCGCCTTCAGCTTCTCGAGCAACGGGCTGGACACCTTGTATGGGGTGGGGAGGGTGTACGGTTTAGCATACACGATCACCGCGTCAACGAAGGCCTGGATCGACTTTGACTTGCTGACGTTGAAGGCGAGGTCGTTCTCGGCAACTGCAGCAGCCCACAGGTATGTCAAACTCATATGCTATAGTCTGTGTAGGCTGTAGTGGGGTAGACAATATGGGGTACAACACTTCTAGGTTTTCCTACTTGTACTCACTTGCTTGCTAGTTCATTCATTCCTCATTCTTCACATGGTATAGAGCAGGTTCCCTAGTGGGAACGCTTCCTTGGGCCCACCACTGAAATTTTCCTCTCTGACCGAAGCGCCAATCGCTCCTGCCCGAGGCGCGCCTTTTTTGCCGCCCTTTCCAGTCCCCTAGTGGCCCCTAGCGGCCTAGTTGCCGCCCTCCACGCGGCCTCGTTGCCGCCCCTAGCGGCCCCGTCGCCGCCTCTTATCCTACGCGGCCCCGTCGCCGCCCCTACGCGGCCCCGTCGACGCCCCTACGCGGCCCCGTCGCCGCCCCTAGCGGCCCCGTCGCCGCCCCTAGCGGCCCGTCGCCGCCTCTTACCCTACGCGGCCCAGTCCCCGCCCCTACGCGGCCCCGTCGCCACCCCTACGCGGCCCCGTCGCCGCCCCTAGCGGCCCCGTCGCCGCCCCTATCGGCCCCGTCGCCGCCTCTCACCCTACGCGGCCCCGTCGCCGCCCATAGCGGCCCCGTCGCCGCCCCCAGCGGCCCCGTTGCCGCCTCCCACCCTACGCGACCCCGTCGCCGCCCGCCCCTAAGCGGCCCCGTTGCCGCTCCTAAGCGGCCCCGTCGCCGCCTCTAAGCGGCCCCGACGCCGCCTCTACGCGGCCCTATCGCCGCCCCTAGCGGCCCCGTCGCCGCCCCCCCTTCCTACGCGGCCCCGTCGCCGCCACTACACGGCCCCGTCTCCGCTCCCCTCCCTAAGCGGCCCTGTCGCTGCCCCTAGCGGCCCCAACGCCGCCTCTACCAAGCAGCCTAGCAGCAGAGCCGCCGAGCCGCCCAGCAGCAGAGTAGCCGAGCCGCCTAGCCGCCGAGCCGCCTGACAGCCGAGCCGCCCAGCAGCCGAACCGCCGGGCCGCCCGACCGTCGAGCCGCCCAGCAGCCGAGCCGCCGAGCCGCCCGATAGCCGAGCCGTCCAGCAGCTGAGCCGCCGAGCCGCCCTGCCGTCGAGGCGCTACCAGTCCTACCAGCGCGCCCCGGCCCTACTTACACGTACTGGTGAGCTCACTCCTTGCTAGACCTCTGCAGTCATGGCTACCCCCAGTGTTCTTACCTTTGACACTGAGGGTCGTGCTGTTGACTTTGAGGTCTGGGTCGATGACATCCAGCTGTTCCTCCAGTGCGATAGGACAGACGACCTCTCTCTGTTCGACCTCACCTCTGGTGCCTCCCCTGCCTCGCCTGCTACTGCTGACAGCACTGTTTGCTCACAGTGGGCGACACGCGATGCTGCTGCCCGTCTTGCTGTGCGTCGCCACTTACCAACCACTTAGCGTGCACACTTTAGCCAGTACAAGAGTGCTCAGACATTGTACGACGTTGTAGCTGCACTGAGCCACCTCATGCTACCGTACCTCTTCCCTGACCTTGCTGCCTTTCCCACAATCGCTGACCTCATTACGCACCTCCGCACTAGTGACACTCACTACCGCGTTGCGCTCCCTGCTGAGTTCTGGGCCAAGAACCCCCCCCCCATGTACATCACCCTCTACTACATAGTCACCTGGCTCCCTGACTCTCTTCGCTTAGTAAGGGACCACATTCTCTCAGTTTGCCCCACCACTCTCACCGCTGACCTCCTCGAGGAGCGCCTCCTAGCAGCAGAGAAGAGAATAGTAGCTGTAGGAGCCTCTCGTGGTGACCCTCGCACCCCCGTCTTTGAGGGGTGTTCCCCTTCCCCCCTCTTGCCCTTTGTTGCTTCTACTGCTGCTGCCGACCTCGTTGGTTTCTACGGGGTCGGCGCTGCGTCTGCCCCTAGCGAGAGGCGCCGCACCGGCAAGGGCAAGGGGGGCAAGGGAGCTGGAGGGGCTAGCAGGGGCGGTGGAGGTGGCGGTGGAGGCAGTGGAGGGGGTGGGGGTGGTGGTGGGAGTGGTGGCGGGGGTGGCGGCGGCGGTGGCAGCAGTGGAGGCGGAGGAGGCGGCGGTGGTGGCGGAGGGAGCGGAAGTGGCGGAGGTGGCGGAGGCGGCGGCGGCGGCGGTGGAGCTGCTCGCGACTCTACGCAGAGGAGTGGGTCTGGTGGTGGTCCGCGCCAGCAGCAGCAGCGCAGTCGTGAGACCCGGTCCCCTCAGCAGCTTCGTGAGTGGTACGCTGCGCGTCAGCGCAGTGGGGGTACTGGTCCCTACACTTACGTTCTCCGTACCGGCGACCGCGTTGGTGAGCAGTGCGGGGGCCCGCACTCCACCCAACGCTGCTTTGGCCGCCTAACGGACGCGTGGCGTCACTAGTTCCCTGAGGCGTCAGAGATCCCTCGCTGGGGAGATCTGTCTAGGGCGGGGGTGGCCATCTTTGATCTTGACTATGATGCTATTCTTGCTGCCATGTATGCTGTGACTATTAGTGATGAGGGTGAGTGTTACCTGTGTGTTCCGCCTGACCCGAGCATTCAGGCTGCTGCTCTAGGTGCTGGTGAGGCTCCTGCCCCAGGTGCTAGTGCGTCTGCTGCCCCAGGTGCTGGTGAGTCTGCTCTCTCAGGTACTACGTCGGCTCAGGCCTTACACACCTTCACCGTTGACTCGGGTGCTTCCCGCTCCTTCTTTCGCGACCGCACCACGCTTACGCCGCTTAGTCGGCCGGTTGCGGTCTCCCTGGCGGACCGCTCTGGGGGTCCTGTCCTTGCTAGCTTCTCCACTGTCTTACCGTGCCCAGCAGCCCCCTCTGGCACCCTGTCAGGTCTCTACCTCCCCTCGTTCTCTACGAACTTGGTGAGTGGAGCTGACCTACAGGATAGGGGGGTTGACCAGTTCACTCTTGCGAGTCAGCGGGTGACCCACTGCACGTGTGCTCGGACAGGCCGACACTTGGCCACGTTCAACCGTCGGCAAGGGTCGAGCCTGTACACAGTTACTACTGAGTCTCCTCCGGCTGCTGCGTCTGGTCAGGTAGCTGCGTCGAGTCAGGTGTTGACAACAGCTACCTCGACAGGCTTGACTGCGTCTACCTGGGACACACCTGACGGGGCAGGACCCCGAGGGGGGAGAGGGACTACCAGGGGAGGACCTGGCGCAAGGAAGAGCGGCGGCGGGGGGAGGGGCGCAGTGCGGTAGGGGAAGAGACGGTAGTAAGGCACCGACTCATCAAAGGTGACGTCCTGGGAGGACAGAACACGGCGCGAGGTGGGGTGGTAAAACTGCCAACCAGGCGCGTCAGGGGGGAAGCCAAGGAAGACGCAGGGAACAGCACGGGGGGGCAGCTTGTCCGCAGACAAGTCGCGGACAAACGCCTGAGATCCCCAGACCCGAAACGCAGACGCATCGCCAACCTTCCCCGTCCATCGCAAGGTGGGGGAGGTCTCTGGCAAGGAGACCCGGGGCTGAAGGTTGAGCTGATGTGCTGCGTACTGAACCGCAAACGGCCACAGAAAATGGGGAGCAGCCGCATGGATCATGGACGTACGAGCGACGTCCATGACCATGCCAATGCGGCGCTCAGCATTCCCATTTTGCTGTGGAGAGGTCGGAAGCGTGAAGGTCTGGCGGATGCCCTGTGCACGACAGAAGGCTCCCAGACGGGCAGAGGAAAACTCCCTGCCTCTATCAGAGTGCAGACGCAGAACTGGAAAGTCCGAGCCGAAACTCTCTCTGAGCTGGAGACGAGCCGCGCGGATCCAGTCGATCAACACCTTAGTGACGTCACCCTTGCTGCGCAAGGGGAACACCGTGGTGTAACGCGAGTAGTCGTCAACCACCAACAGGAAGTAATGCTCGTGACCCTGGCCACGGACGCGGGCGGGGCCCCACACGTTCATGTGAAGAGTCTGGAGGGCAGCCTCTATCGGAGGAGACTCGGAGGAGTGAGGGGCGACGCGCTGCCGCCCCTCGATGCAGGGAACGCAGGTAGGGGCAGGCCCCGGAGGGAGGGGAGGGAGGGACCGGGGGAGACCAGAGACAAGGACACGGGAGGCCATGCCTCGGAGACGAGGCAGGGAGGGGTGACCAAGGCGGTGGTGCCAAAGGAGAGTCTGGTGGGACAGGAGACGACACGAGCAGGGAGCAGACTCAGGACCAGACCTGGACGCTGCAGCAAACACCTGACTCGACTTAGCTACCTGACCAGACGCATCAACCGCAGGAGACTCAGTAGTCAGTGTGTACAGGCTTGACCCCGGCCGACGGGTAAACGTGACCAAGTGTTGGCCCATGCGAGCACACGTATAGTGGGTCACCCGCTGACTCGCAGGAGTGAACTAGTCAACCTCCCGATCCTGTAGATCAGCACCACTCACCAAGTTCGTAGAGAACGAGGGGAGGTAGAGACCTGACAGGGTGCCATAGGGGGCTGCAAGGCATGGTAAGACAGTGGAGAAGCTAGCAAGGACAGGACCCCCAGAGGGGTCCGCCGGGGAGACCGCAACCGGCCGACTAAGCGGCGTAAGCGTGGTGCGGTCTCGAAAGAAGGAGCGGGAAGCACCCGAGTCAAGGGTGAAGGTGTGTAAGGCCTGAGCCGACGTGGTACCTGAGAGAGCAGACTCACCAGCACCTAGGGCAGCAGACGCACTAGCACCTAGAGCAGCAGCCTCACCAGCACCTAGAGCAGAAGCCTCAATGCCCGGGTCAGGCGGAACACACAGGTAACAGTCACCCTCATCACTAGTAGGCAATGCATACATGGCAGTGAAGATAGCATCATAGTCAAGAGTATAGACATCTACCCGCAGCCTAAGAAGCTCCACCCAGTCGGGGAGCTCAGCCGCGTCACCAAACTCCGTACCCAAGGCGTCGCTCAGACGGGCGAAGCAGCGGGACTCTGCGTGACCAAATGTCCCGGAAGGCTGACCAGTCCGAGCACCAGTGCGAATGACGTACGGACAGCGAGCAGTACCCCATGACCCGTCACGCTCAGCGTACCACTCACGAAGCTGCTGGGGCGAAAGGACCGCGCACGGACGACGCTACAGCTGCACCTGGCCACTACAAGCAGCTGCCAAACTACTCACTCCAGGACGACTCCCACTACGGCCACCCCGACAACCCCAAGTAGCGTACCACTCACGAAGCTGTTAGGGCGTGAGGGACTCACGCGGACGTCGCTGGAGCTGCATCTGGCCACTGCCAGGAGCAGCAGGAGCAGTGATAGCCGCAGTAGCAATAGCAGTAGTCGCAGCACGGCCACCCCTATAACCCCAACTAGCGTACCACTCACGAAGCTGTTGGGGGGTGAGGGACTCACGCGGACGACGCTGGAGCTGCATCTGGCCACGCTAGGAGCAGCAGTAGCAGTAGAAAGAGCAGTAGTAGCAAGAGTAGCAGTAACAGCAGTACGGGCAGGGCAGTGCTCACTAGTGGCGAGAAGGGCAGGCGTACGACGGCGGCAACGGCGAGGCCGCTACCACTGTAGGGCGAGGGCTCCGCGGCAGCTGCAGGGGCGGCTGCTCCAGCGGTGGCAGTTGTAGGGGCGGCTGCTCCAGGGGCGGCTGCTCCAGGGGCGGCTGCTGCAGGGGCGGCTGCTCCAGCGGTGGCAGTTGTAGGGGCGGCTGCTCCAGGGGCGGCTGCTCCAGGGGCGGCTGCTGCAGGGGCGGCTACTCCAGGGGCGGCTGCTGCAGTGGCGGCTGGCCCAGAGGCGGCTGCTGCAGGGGTGGCTGCTCCAGGGCGGCTGCTGCAGGGGCGGCTGGGCCAGGGGCGGCTGCTGCAGGGGCGGCTGTTCCAGGGGCGGCTGCTGCAGTGGCGGCTGCTGCAGGGGCGGCTGCTCCAGGGGCGGCTGCTCCAGGGGCGGCTGCTGCAGTGGCGGCTGCTCTAGGGACGGCTGCTGCAGTGGCGGCTGCTCCAGGGGCGGCTGCTACAGTGGCGGCTGCTCCAGAGGCGGCTGCTGCAAGGGCGGCTGCCCCAGGGGCGGCTGCTGCAGGGGTGGCTGCTCCAGGGGCGGCTGCTGCAGTGGGGGCTGCTCCAGGGGCGGGTTAGGGCAGGACGCCGGGGCGGGCAGGGGAGACGCCACGCGGGTCCTGCAGGGGTGTCGCGACGCACAGGAGCCGCGCCTCACGGGTCCCGCAGGGGCGACGCGACGAGGCAAGGGCGACGCGGCGGGGCCGCGACTGGCGACGGGGCGAGGTCGCGAAGGGGCCGTGAAGGGAGCCGTGAGGGGGGGCCGCAAAGGGGCCGCGAGGGGGGCCGCGAGGGGGCCGTGAAGGGGCCGCGAAGGGAGCCGTGAGGGGGGGCCACAAAGGGGCCGCGAAGGGGCCGCAACGGGGCTGTGAAGGGGCCGCGAGGGGGCCGTGAAGGTGCCGCGAAGGGGCCGTGAAGGGGCCGCGAAGGGGCCGTGAAGGGGCCGCGAAGGGGCCGCGAAGGGAGGCCGCAAAGGGGCCACGAGGGGCCTGAAGGGGCCGCGAAGGGCCGTGAGAGGGGCCGTGAGAGGCCGTGAGAGGGGCCGCTACGGGGCCGTAGGGGAGCGCGACGGGCTACTAAGGGCAGGGGACGCGACGGGAGGGTAGGCACATGGGGCGCGACTCGGGCAGGGGCGAAGCGCGCTCCGGGCAGAACGATATTCGGTGGGCCCTAGGAAACGTTCCCACTAGGGAACCTGCTCTATACCATGTGAAAGAACGAGGAATGAATGAACTAGCAAGCAGGTGGGTACAAGTAGGAAAACCTAAAAGTGTTGTACCCCATATTGCCTACCCCACTACAGCCTACACAGACTATAGCATATGAGTTTGACAAGTCGCTCACAGTTTCGTCGCCGCCGTTCGTCGATCTTTCATCGCAGTCCGTCACGTTCTCTGTCGCGGACCGTCCATCGTGTAATAGTCCTTTGCTCTCTCATCGCCGTACGTCGCGCTCTGTTCGTTGCCTGTCGATCGCTCTGACGCTGTAGCAATATCACTACTACTTAAAGCTCCAAACCTCTTTCGATTGCCAATATAGTATCGCCCCCTGTTCGTCGCTTCGACGCAACGTCTATCGAGTAACTACCTGACATACCATTGTTTCCCTCACTTCCCCATCTTGAACGTGGGTGCTTACTCCTACACAACCTAGCCCATGGCGATGCTTGCTGGATGGTGGCGTAACCAACTGATAGGAGCTTACAGACTAGAAAACTACAGAACCGAATGGCCTAGGAAAGTCTAGGAGGGGGGAAATATAGGCAAAGCCGAGCTAGACGAGAATCGCAGGGTAAACCAGGCTCGAAAGATGGCGAAAGGTGCGGTGGCGATTCGGAAGTGGTTCGGGCCAAAATTACAGGCCGAACCGGTTGAAGCGAACTCCTCGTAACATACAAGCCTTTGAAAGCCTACAGTAACAAACTATATTTCCTTATGCAACTCAAAGTAATAAACCGAGTTTTAGGTAAAACTTTGATTTCTCTGCAGACTCTACCATCGCGGGTAGTCATTCACATGCTACAACAAATGCAAACTTATCTAGTGCGTTGAAATTGCGCAACTTACATATATCACCGCATACCGTATCATAGACGAAGTGGCAAAGAACCATAACTGCCTGCATTGACTAGGGATTGGACTGTAGCAAGTCTTGGATGCAACATGCCTGGTGAACCTCTTTTTGCCCTAGCAGAATTCATTTCCTGCATGGCAGAGATGGTGGTGGGAGTGAGACGGCGTGGGAATGAGATGGCCGTGGGGGCATGGCTGCGATTGCCCAGCTCTGACCCCATCATAACCTCATCAGCCCATCATTGCTCTCATATCCCCATCAGCCCATCATTGCTCTCATATCCCCATCATAACCCCATCAGCCCATCATTGCTCTCATATCCCCATTGGCCCATCATTGCTCTCATATCCCCATCAGCCCATCATTGCTCTCATATCCCCATCATATCCCCATCAGCCCATCATTGCTCTCATATCCCCATCATATCCGCATCACCCCATCATTGCTCTCATATCCCCATCATATCCCCATCATATCCCCACCATATCTCCATCAGCCTGTGTGCCCCATGCATGTGCGTACAGCCCCTGCGCAGTCTTCCCGGCACCCACGTGGCAACTGCCTCCTGCCCCCCTCCCCCCTCCCGCCCCACGGAAGCCAGGCCAATGACAGCGTGCCTCCGGCAGCACGCTCTTGAGCAGCCAAAGGCAACGCAATGCAAGGAGAGAGTGGATGAGGGCACTGCAAGGAAAGTATGACAAAATTCATGCAGCACACGAGGCTCTACAGGGCGGAAAAGTTGAGAAAAGCAGCAGGAGGGGGGGTGAAAGGCCAACTGCGAGACCCGTGGGGGGGCTTGGCAGGAGACAAACGAGCGGCGATCACGAGGATCTGTGAGGCAGGTGAGCAGGCCACGTGGAAGATAGACTTCCTATCCATATGGCAGAACCCCAAGACCTTCCATCGTCCACCGTAGGCAGGTACAGGGGGGCGGCGCCGGAGTCTTTAGACTATGGTTAGCAAGGTTCCCTCTGGAATTCAGTTACGAATGTGAATGTATTTGCATTGGAATAGTGCAAACTCGTTCAAAAAAACACTTTCCGAAATTTTCTTTCCCAACACCTTCGCAAACACTCTACAGTTGATTTTGAGAACCAGCCAACCATACCTAACGTCGGGTTGGGCTTTTACAGATCACACTTTTCACTCGAATGGAATCTTGAAGGTAGGAAAGTGGGTCGGGAGCTTCCTCTACAGGCAAACGTTGGTCTCGTTGCCATTCCATCGCCATTCACCCCCCCAAGCAGAATTGCCTTGGAATGGCCATGGGATTGGAAGGATGTGGAGGGTGGGGATGGGGAATTGGAAGGTGGGGATGGTGGTTCTTGATCCCGTTGCCACCCTTCCGCTTTCTAGCGCGAAATTTCGCGATTTGGCCATTCCCTCCACACCTATTCGGGAGGTTCCTCCTCTGGTTCGTGATTCCACGGCCATTCCGAGGTAGCTGCGGCCTACATACTTCGAGCGGGAGGCCTGGGATTATCACTTGAAAACAGGGTGACCAGTTTTTGGACTCGGCCCCCTTACCTGCAAAACTAACGGTTGAGAGGGGTGGAGAGAGGGGGTTGGGGTTCTTTCCGCACGAAACCGAACTCCCCATGTTGTTTCCCGCCCTTCCGCGGACCCTCCTCCAAACCACCCGTCAGCACGAAATTGGGCTGGATTCGCGTTTCCTGGGATGTTCATACGGCGCGGCTCGGGAAAAACCCCGCCCACGCCTGGGGATGTACGGGGCGCGGAGCTATTGCGGGAGGCGTGGGCCGAAGTCGGCCCACCAGGATCCCACCAGTTTTGGACCTTGCGCGGCCCTGCGTGGCTTAGTGAAACCCACCAGGCTACCACCGAAAGCTCCGCGACACCCCAAAAACCGAAAGAACCCACCTCGTTCTTACGCGCCAATGCATGCGCAACTCTGTAAAAAACGCATGCGATTAGTCGCATCACAGTCAAGTGGGAATCCGCGCGCATGCAAATGCGCGTTCGCGAAACACACGGAGTGTCATGATTGGCCGAGATGTCTCGAAGCATGTCGCAAACAAAATTCGCACAAGGATAGGTTTGGTGAGCGCACTGCGAGTGTTGGTTCTAAGACACCTGGCGCGATCTGACAGGCACCATGCTGACTGACACATGCAGCAAATTGAGCGTCACACACAGGTGTCGCTGTTTGGTCGAGACGCGAACGCGGAGATGTGTCAAGCACGTCTTTGCCGTGGCCGGTCATTACACCCAGCATGGCCACAATAGCGCTTTATGCTCGCTAGTTGCACACCAAGCTACGCCCTCTCTTGAACCCATTGAATTTAGATGACTTAGGCGGGAAATGGGCATCTTGTGTCGCGGTCACAAGTTGGGCCGCGCTTCAGTGTTAGTGGGCTCCCTGGCCGCGATGCTCATCACGAACCGATAACACACGCGTGAGGACAGTCCATTCCCGGATGTACACGTAGACCTCGCATCATGTTGACGCGTGCGTTAGGTAGGAGTAGGGGTAGTCGCGTACGGTGCATGCATACTGTTAATTGCGTCGCGACGACGCTAATTCACGACTCCACTAATGCATCTGGCAGTACGCCCGGGCCGATAATGCACAATGCGGACGTAGCTAGCGCTCCCGTGCCAAGCATGCCCGCGCTCAATCCCACCTGGAGCACCCCCTACGTGCCTGTAGTTTTTGGGTCACGATTGCCCGCGTTCCACCCACAACAACTGATCAACGGGATTCAACTCGCACCACGCTCACAGATTCCACTTGCTTGGGCCTCGTTCGCGTTTCAGATGCAACGGGATGACCAGTGGACGCACGGAGTATTCACGCCTCATCCCGGAACAGAGACTGACGGACACAACCCGTCTCCGGCGTCCGGGCCGACAAGCTAGCCCTTTGGGATGCCCGTACAGGGCTACGTCGGGCCGCAATACGCGAATTACGGGTTCAGGTACGGGTACATCGGCGTTCAGCCAGACCCCGTGGTGCACGCACCTGCAAATGTCGCGACGCCTCCAGTCGCCCCCGCAACCCCGTTTCCTAACCCGATTCACGCGGATATCCCACCAACGGGGCCTCCAGATCGTATAGGTCCATCGGAGGCCGGTGTGGACACACACGCGCGACCAGACGGCCTGTCAATGATCGCGGGTGCGGAGGTGATAGGACGTGCGGTGACTGGTGAAGCAGGGATGAATGCAATCGCGCGTGCCAATTGCCTCCGATATGGAACGTGAACTCGCTGTTGCCAGGGAACCCGGACGTCCACATCAGCACCCCCGGTAGAGGTATGCAACCACAGTCGAACGCGATGAATGCGGGGAGAGGGACCGGCGCAAGAGGGAACGTGGGGAGAGGGCCCGGTGCGATAGGGAACGAGGGGAGAGGGACCGGTGCGAGAGGGAACGCGGGTAGAGGGAACGTGGGGGGTGGGACCACGGGGAGGGGGACCGGTGCGAGAGGGAACGCGGGTAAATGGAAGGCGGGGGGTGGGACCACGGGGAGAGGGATAGGTGCGAGAGGACACGGTGGGAGAGGTGCCTGGGGAAGAGGGGCCAGTGGGAGAGGGGCCGGGGGTAGTGCTAACGGGGGGAGCGCTCCTGGTGGGACTGGAACCGGTGCGCGAAGGAACGGTAGTAACGCGAACGGCGGTGCCGCGAACCAGCCTGCTAATAGGCCGTGTATTAGGAGGCGGAGAGTTGATGTAGTGCCGCACACCAAGCGCAACGGGACCGGGGAGGGGGGCGAGGGGCTGAGCGATGAGGACGTCGACGACGATGATGATGACAGCGATAGCGGCGACGGGTGGACCTAGCTAACTCGTTGTCCGCGCTCCATGAGGGGGAGGCGAAAGACATGGAACAGGTGAGGGGAACGCGGACGGACAACGAGGTCCCGATCGCGGATTGGAACCGGCTTGGTGTGGATGACACACCTGCCACGAAAAGAGAGATGTGCATGGGAATCCTCTACGGTCTATCCGAGGCCATGCTGAAGAAGAATCACGGTTGGGCCAACGAGTACAAGCGGTTCATGGCGCACGAGCTGCCAAAACTGGACGGGGGTAGGTTCGGGGAGGAGGCCGCATTGAAAAACGCGAACCCAGTCGAGATCGGGGCTGCGCTCGAATAGAACATGGGTGGTAGTTGGAAGATGGCGAAGGGCGACGAGCAGTGGTTACACGGCACTGAAACAAATCTGTGGCGCTTACGCAAATACGTGACCTTCCTCGCGAACGAGACGGTCGCACAGGCGGACAGGATGGCAACACTCAAGCGGCCCGACAAGACATTGAAAAAGAGACGCCAATGCACCCCTGCAATGCTGATGGGGCGTCTCAAGGCTCTGAACCTGCTCATCAAGCTGGATGGGGCCATCTTCCGAAAACCCGTTCTGAACCTGCTGCGCGACTTTGCGGAGTGTCGCATCTGGGTCCGCGTTCAAGTACGCGACCAGTACAAGCGGTTTATCGCGTAAGTATCAGCACCCACGCACCGCGTTCAACGTCCAGCAAACCGCGTCCACTAACACTGGCACAATCGTCCAACTGGTTGCGCAGGGAACACATGGATCGCCATCGGGGCACGGCCGCGGACACGTACACCCCGGACGAGTTCAAGCACATGATGCGGAAGACCAGCATGGCCGCCATCTTGAGCAGCTTCACACTAGCCAATAAATCCTATACGCAGGCTCTGCATCGCGATCTCTGCATCCGGACGATGACCGTGCTCGGTCATCACACTCTGTCATTCTGGATGACGCGCGAATTACATGCTCGCGTGTGGTTCACGCGACCAGGGCTGGTGGGGCGTAGCACGTGTCCGCGGACGGAATGCCTTCGGATCAGTTGGCGAAACTGGGGCGTTGGTGCTTCATCGACGTGATGACTAAGCACTACCTCACAACTATTCCGAGGGAGGCCGTGTTGCTGAAGGCTGGCCTCACAGGGGTTGACGGTGACTACTTCCTAGGTCGCGCAACTGTTCCGGTGAGCGAGGAGCTGGAGAAGCTGTTGAGGAAGCACATTTTCCCCTGGACCGCCCCGGACAAAGGACAAAAACAGGTATGTGTGGGTCGCAAACTATACCTTCAACCCTACCGCGAGCGTTTAACATAACCCTCTGCCACCGCGTTCACTACCGCGTTGTTGTGTTGACACAGTGCAAAGATTACAACCGGAAGATGGTCAAAGAGGACAAGGCGGAGAAACAGGACACCGCGGGTCTAAACATACTGAAGGAGCTGGATGGGGAGGCTAGGATGGCGGTCGCGCAAGACCTGGCCATGTACTACATTCACCAGCCGCGACACCCGTTCGTGGTCAATAACCGCTCTGCCAGATGGAGGAATTTGCGTCGTGGGCTGCAGATGTCTCCTTCGTAAATCAACTGGCCATAGTACAGTGTAACATACCTACACTGACCAAGGGCGCGGTGAGTATTGCATGGTCGCGCTATTTATTCGGCTGTAATGTCAATGCCAAACCATCACAAGTCCGCGGTCGCGTTCTGTCCATGCAGGAGGTCAGTACCAGGATGGACGCGCAGAACCAGGTGACCGTTCTCACGAAGTATCTGACTCGTTCGCAAGAGGACAACACCAGGCTGGGCCTAGATTTGGTCGCGACCCAGAAGCGGGTGAAAGAGCTGGAGGGTCAGTTGGAGGAACGCGACCGACAGCTGGCCTCGAAGAACGAGCGCGTGAATGATTTGGAGGCCCAGCTGTCGCGTCTCACCGTTAGCAGCTCAGGTCCGACCGCGGATCCAAGCCCGGCAAACACTCCTAGAGCCGCGTCCGCGCCTACCAATGCCACCACTCCCACTGACCAAGGGACGCGGAAGAAAACCGCACCGCCCACCAGGGAACAGACGATTCGGAACGCGATCGTCCTCCCATGGGTCAACGCGACCAAACCGTCAGACGGATGGAAGATGTACAAAACCACGCACCCGCCGATCCGCGAGAGTCCAGAGTCGCTTCTGGCCCAGCCCCACGATGCAGTTACGTGATTGGCCGAACTCATTGGGAAGGAGGGAGGCGGCCAGAACGCGATAAACCGTGTCAAGCGAGTCATGGACTTCATCGCCCACAGCGTGGAGCAAGGAGACAACATCGCGGTAGTGCTCGACAAGCTCGACCTCGTGTCAGGAGCTGTGGGCATGTCGGGTGCATCGGAAGGGATCGCGGTAAAGAAGAAGAGTGTTGACCTGGACCTGAGCCAGCTCAAGAAGGGTTCTCCGGTGGAGGTGCAGTTGCGTGTTAAATGGATGCTTGTACGCGACCGCCTCATCGATGCCTCGCTTCCCGCGTCTGAGTTCACGTTCGCGTGGCCTCAGTACTGTGCACAAATGCCACCGCTAGATTAAATGAGGTGGTAGAACATTGTGAATCCCCCTCCCCCCCCCCCCCCCCCCCCCCCCCCCCGCTCCACACCCTATGTCGATCACGTTACACTAGTATGACACACATTGGTATCGTGTGTTTTGGGCTGCTGCTCGCGATGAAAGAACCAGCACCCGCAATGTATGGAAACGGAAAGTACTTCCACACGTTTTTTTACAAATCGACCGGACGAGCTTGTTTTGTGGGTGCCCGATCCGCAATAGTCATGTTTCAGACATTTTTCCAAATGTCAACACCATTATTCTCACGCTATAACACTCCCACACGATATCCTTCATGCACACAGGTCTGCAAGCCCTGCATAATCCACCGCGAGTAGAACTCAAGCAGGGTGGACAAGCTACACACATGCTACGCGATACGCACTCAAGTCCGCTTCTTCGCGGACAGACGATCCTTGGGCAGGGCAAGGTAAAGACCCATAGACTCCATGACCTTCCCTGCAACCGAGCAGTCGCACCAAGTGACGATAACGTCCACCGTTTCGCGGGCGGCCAACTCAATGTGCCTGAGATCGCGAGACTTGGCGACGACCTCGTTCACTACTCCAGTCACAATTGCGGTCGCGACCACCTTCGGGTCCGCGACAACCTGCGGCTCGTCGTCCTCAGCTTGCAGCTCGCGGGCATTGCGCTTCCGCACCGCATTGACGACGTACGCGGAAACTATGGGGAAGAGACGGCTTGGCTCCCCATAGCAACCAGCAGCTCGCGCGGCCAAATGTCCATTATCCGCTGCGGCCGTGACGTTAGAACCGCGAGTCACCTCCCACACCATTGCAATCGCGCATGCGACCGCTCCCGCGTAGTCCGTCGGTTCCACATCGCCGAGCTCCGCTTCTTCTGCTGCAGCCTCCTTGCCTACCACTGCGGCCCATGCAATCTCGTTGGTGGTGTGCATTCCGGGCTTGGTTAGCCCGCGATAGGATTCGAACATGCGCTGCCACCTGCCACGCAGTGGGTGGAGCGGCCAGAACATGATAATCAACCTCCCCCCCGCCCCACCCCCTCCCCCCCCCCCACCCCCCAACAACCTACAAAACCGTATGAACGCACTAGATGATGGTGGTCTGGCACAGCTCACCTGTCCTTGCTGGCTACAAGATTGCGGTAGTGCATGGTGATTAAGAGGCCCGTATGTAACCCCTCGGCAATGGACAGGTCCGCGGTCCAATCTCGAAGCTGCTTCTGGCTCAGGTTCAGCCCGGGGTCCACCTTCTTGTCGTAGGGCAGCATCGCGATTGCGGTCTTGTACTGCAGATCTTGGCGGTCGCCGTGTTCGAGCCAAAGCTTCTTTCCCCCCAGATGCGGTTCAGAAACCAAGCCGGGTCCACCCCTGGGTGGAGCGCGGATACCACAGCCCCTGCGCTTGCTGCTGGTGTCACCCTGTCCTCCCGTTGCGCCACCTGGTACGACCACGGGGTCTCCGTCTTGCTCGTCCGCGCTCTCCCCGCCGCTATGAACCTCGACCTCGGCCTCCCCACCCTGCTCTCCTCCGTCGCCCGCCTCCAGGACCCACCTGCTCACGAGAGTCTGCACCTCGTCGTCCGCATCGTCCTCGTCGATCGTGTACACGGGTGTAGGGGACAACTTCTTGCCACCCCTGCTGCGTTTCTCCGTCTTGACCTCAACCGCGGCAGCGCTCGGACCTACAGATGCAATAGCGCTACGCCCTTGATGTCTTGCGGTAGCATGAGTGGGTGCGACCGCGGTCTGCTTGCCTTCCGTCGCTGCAGCCGACGCGGGCTGGACCTCGCGCCTCGCAGCCAGCGAACCCGCAGTAGCGGGCCCCTCCCCATCCTCCGCCTTACCCTTGCCCTTACCCACGGTAGCCGTCATTGTCGCGGTTGCCCTGTTAGGGCCCGGTGGTTTGGGTGGAGCTTCTCCAGGTGGGATGGAGCGTGAGCTCAAACCCGGTTGAGCAGGCTGTGCTGCACCCCGCGATGCAGCGCCCCACTTGTGCTTCAGCAAGTCCTGCACGCTCGGGTTGCGCACCGCGGCCGCTGCCTGCGGACCTCTCTGCCTCTTCAGCCCCCGCTGATTCTCAGCCCTCGCGCTTGCCGCCCGCTTTCCATGCTCTGCATCCCTGGGCTCGGCATTCTCCGTCGCGGCTGGTTCTTCAGTTTCAGTGCGCGGCGGCGGGCTTCCTCCAACGAGCACGATAAGCGTGTGCAGCGCGTTCGTGACCCCGCTGGTTGTGATTTCCCGCTCTGCTGTCGCGGCGATCGCAGTCGACATGTTGTCAATCTTCCGCGCAACCTCGTCTGTCAGCTTCTTCTAAGCGGTTTCCATGGAGTCTGCCACCACCCCCTGCAGCTGTCCCAACCTTGCGTCCACTTGCCCTAGCACCAGCGCCTCCTGGTTATGCGTATCGCCCAGTACTGCCCTTTCCAGCGCGATCGCCCTCGCCTCCTTCTCCAATGCCCGAACCGCATTAGCAAGTGCGGACACGAGCTCCTCATGGCCCACGACTACGACCCCACCAACGCCCGACTCCGGGCATTTCTTCAGCCGTGCGATCTCTTCTGCCTGCGTTGCAAGCTTGCAGTCGAGTTGCGTGATCTCGGCTGCAAGCTTATGAGATGGCAACACGGACATGGAGTTGTAATCACGCGCAACTCTCACGGGACTCTTGCCCCCGACCTCACCGCTCGGGCCCGCGCTTCCAGCACCGGGGACCAAATGCTGCGCGAAATGCTTGATCCTCTTGCCGGATGTTGTGGGCCTGCTTGCTGCCGCGGCCGCGACCACGTGTGCCTCCGCCTCCTCCTCGCTCGACTCCTCCCCCTCACACCCGGTCTCATCTAGGGGTGCACCCTTAGCCGCAGTATCCTTTGCCCCTTCGTCATCGGCGTTGACCACTGTCCCCCCCCCGCGTACCTCCGCGGTTCGAGACACCAGCGGCACCAGTGAGAGCGAGAACCTGCGAACCCATTGACACCTTTTGCACCTTCCCCAGTTCAGCACCGTCTGCCTCAACGCCGTTCTGGGGACGCGTCATATCCACGCTCAGGTTGAGCGCGAGCTCCTCGGCAGCGCGGAACGTCTCCAGCCGCAGTGCATGCAGAGTCTTCGCGTTAGGCTTTGAGTATTGCGGCCCAGATCCACTGGCAACCACTGCGTCCAGCTGGGTCATGATCTTGTCGAACGCGAACAGACAAGCGAGGTTGCCAACGGAGCCCTTCAATGACGCCGCGTCCTGAAAAAACAAAACATGTCATTTGTTAGCACGGTTGCTCATCACGATGTCAGAATGTTATAATTGTCTAGCCTGCAGTGGGGTACTCTAAAGCGAGTACAACCCAATTAGGGTTTCCTATATGTATGCCAACTGCTGCTAGTGCCTCCTCTTCTTCATTCCTCATTCTTCACATGCTAGCAGAGCATCTACGCTCCTGGCCTGTGGGCCCACCTAACTGCTTCCGCTGCTACTCTGTGTTCTGCACGCCCCGTGGCGTGCCCCTCGCGCGACCCTTAGCGGCCCCGTCGCCACCCCTCGCGGCCCCGTCGCCGCCCTTCTCGGCCCCTCGCGGCCCCTTCGCGGCCCCGTTGCCGCCCTTCCAGGCCCCTCGCGGCCCCTTCGCCGCCCTATCGCCGCCCCTAACGGCCCCGTCGCCGACCTCTCAGGCCCCTCGCGGCCCCTTCGCGGCCCCGTCGCCGCCCCTAGCGGCCCGTCGCCGCCCTTCCAGGCCCCTCGCGGCCCCTTCGCGGCCCTGTCCCCGCCCCTAACAGCCCCTTTGCCGACCTCTCAGGCCCCTCGCGGCCCCTTCGCGGCCCCGTCGCCGCGCCTATCGGCCCCGTCGCCGCCTCCAGAGGCCCCGTCGCCGCCCCTTGCGGCCCCGTCGCCGCTCCTAACGGCCCCGTCGCCGCCCCTATCGGCCCCGTCGCCGCCTCCAACGGCCCCGTCGCCGCCCCTTGCGGCCCCGTCGCCGCCCCTAACGGCCCCGTCGCCGCCCCTATCGGCCCCGTCACCGCCTCCAGCGGCCCCGTCACCGCCCCTTGCGGCCCCGTCGCCGCCCCTTTCGGCCCTGCCTCGACCCTGCCCCGGCCCCGCCCCGGCCATGCTCCGTCGCCAGTCGCGGCGCACCGGGGGCACGTGCACCGCCCCCCCCCCCCTCTTTTCCCGTCGTCTGTCGAGGGGACCTGAGGGGCGACCTGGGGGGGGGGGGGGGGGGGGCGAGCGTCGCCCCTTTTGCCGCCTGCTTTGGCGCCCTTGGAGGCCGCGCGTCGCCCCCCCCCCCCTTCCCCCCCCCCCCCCCCCGTAACCTCCCTACCCGCCATCCCGCCCTGCCCTGTGTTAGGGTTTGGGGGTGGCGAGTAGGGGGTGGCGGGTGTGTGGTCTCCCCTGCTCCTCCTCCTCCTCTGTCTCCCACTGCTGCAGCTGCCGCTGAGGGGGGTGGGTGTGTGGGAGTCGACGGAGTGGTGCTAGGGGGTGGGGTGTGAGTGAACCTAGGGTGCAGCAGGGGGTGTGTGAAAGGGGGGTGCTGTGGGAGTAGAACTAGGGTTTGAGCAGGGGGTGTGTGTCGAGAGGTGTAGGGCAGCTGGAGGAGGTTGTGTGAAGGTAGCTGTCGTGTCGCCTGCAGCGCCAGTAGTCCGTCGCCCTTGCTTCGGTAGCCACTGAGCCTGTTGCACCAGTCGCCAGTGGGTCCGTTGCTCCTGCTGCTCGTCTATAGCTGCGGAGCCAGTT
Organism: Closterium sp. NIES-65; assembly: GCA_948144175.1. Lineage (NCBI taxonomy): Eukaryota > Viridiplantae > Streptophyta > Zygnematophyceae > Desmidiales > Closteriaceae > Closterium > Closterium sp. NIES-65. The sequence goes on along the minus strand of CANXME010000379.1, from coordinate 50,238 downwards.
ACTCTAGTAGTCCGTCGCCCTTGCTTTGGTAGCCACTGAGTCAGCCGCTCCTGTGCCCGTGCCTCTGCGGCTTCAGTCGTTGCCTCCCATCTTCTCTCCCTCCACGGTTCCTCCTCCTCCTCACTTGCCCGCTGTGATTAACTCTAGCTTTGCTCCCTATTGTGAACTCCTGCTCTATGCCTGCTTGCTCATTGTGCTGATTACACCCCACTTTGGCTATGGGGGTGTGTCAGAATGTTATAATTGTCTAGCCTGCAGTGGGGTACTCTATAGCGAGTACAACCCAATTAGGGTTTCCTATATGTATGCCAACTGATGCTAGTGCCTCCTCTTCTTCATTCCTCATTTTTCACACACGAACGCGTCCACGACCGCGTACATCGCCATGACATACCAGATCAACCAAACGAGTGGGATCTTTAAGCTGGCGGGACCGGGTGCAATGAATGGAGCCGCGCGCGAAATTCTCGTCAACACGACCCTGAAACCATCTACCAATCGTACAGACACTGACGCGAACGTATGGTTATCCTGACTCGTGCAGCGGAACTGGAAATGACAAGCAGCATACACATGAACGTGACACTCACTCTACAAGCGCATCTGACGCGGTGATGTGTTCCGCACCACCAGAGGGGATAGCAACGCGAACGAACCTCGTGTTCCATGTCTCGTCCTTGTCAACCGACAGGTGGCCCGGGCGAAGGAGAAGGAGCATGCTAGCGTTCTAGGTCTTCTTGTCGATCAAGTTCCTGCACGGGGCATCGTTGACCGCGTTAATCCATAAAATGAGGGCACCACGATGTTCAAACGTTCAGTGAATACTCACTCGGACCAGATGCAGAAAGCAACCATACTGCACTCCATCATACCGGCAAAGGTGTCGACCACGTCATCGCGACCCACGACTATATCCGCTACAACTTTGCTCGTCACGATCCGGACGCGCACCGCCGCACCCTGAGTCAGAAACCTCTGGACAATCACTCTGTTGGGTACGGGGTGATCTTGTTAGCAAGGTGAATGCTCTGTCAGTAGATCTGCACTGTGGATGCCCGATTGATCCTGGAGAGGGTTACAGGCGCGTTCGCCTGGGGGGTTATGGGCGCACTGACCCGCTACTGAAACAAGCCCTTTTATCCCAATGGTCTAGTGGTTGGGATTCTGACATGGTATCAGAGCGGTCTCGGGTTCGATTCCCGGTGTATGCACATGTAGGCCGTTGCCGCTGTGCTTAGTCCTGGGCCTCCCATTGTCGGGGGGTGTCAGTAGATCTGCACTGTGGATGCCCGATTGATCCTGGAGAGGGTTACAGGCGCGTTCGCCTGGGGGGTTATGGGCGCACTGACCCGCTACTGAAAGAAGCCCTTTTATCCCAGTGGTCTAGTGGTTGGGATTCTGACATGCTCCGCGGGCGTACTACGCGATCAGGCTATTATAAACACATCGCGACCACCTTAGTACGCATGCACTTGAGAATCGTGACATGGTTTGAGGATATCTCACCCAACGACAAAGTCGAACAATTGCGCCGTTAACGGATGCTTCTCATCGCCAAGCAGTTTCCACTGGTCGGGTGCAAGCTCCACGTTAGCTCCCGCAACGGAGATGATAAACGGATAGGATGCGGCCTCCTTGTTACCAGATCTCAGTGCCTTTAATCCGTGAGCCATGACCGGTAGCACTATTCGAGCGCGAACAGAGGACGGGGAATCTATGAGGAACCGCCGGCAACAAGTTCTTGCGACCGCAACGACTACGGAACTAGACTGATCGCGATCGCGGACAGGATGGAACGGAGCTACCACTAGCCGTTGCACTAAGCTGGGTGGATGGGGAGAGAGGGACGACAAAAGAAGAGAAATTGAAGATGGAGGAAGAGGATGAGCACCAGCCACCCTCACCGTGAACATAAGAGGAGGACGAGGAGCCATCAAAATGGGGTACTCGCGGTCCACCTGAGCGTGCATGCGAGCCCGCACCGCTTTGGACGTGTCAAGGGGGGAGGTTCCGCCACATGCACGCGTGTGTAACCACGTCCGCCACGTAGCCATCAGTCCGCGAGAACCATTCGGGGGGTGGTTACCACCACTCGCGGAGAGGACTATGCCTCATCGCCTCCGCCGTAATACGCTGCGTGGCGCTGGCGTGGCCCGGGCTCGGCGCGGGACCACCCTGCCAGCTGACTCCGCCGCCCGGATCTCGCTAGGGACCTGCAGCCGGGCGGGGCACTGCCTCTCGCGTGCAGCTCCCAGCTGTGGGTCACGACACCCCTTGCATCCGCGTGGGAACCCGGTTCCACCGGGAGGGGAACCTAGTGGATTCGAAGCCACCAGGGGCCGGATGGACTGTCTAAGTTCGTATGCTGCGGTGTTTCTGAAACATGGGCCCGGTTCGCAGACATTATGGCCATTATCGCAATTATGGGCATTTTTAACGGGCCCCCAAAAAATGGCGCCTGGGCATTTCCTGAAACAACTTCGAAATCGGAATGTAGCTGTAGCGCACCTTCAAAAAAATGGCCTGAGTGTTCGGTTGGCATTAATTGGGTGTAGATTGATGGCATCAATCGAGATTTCGGGTTTCGCAGAAGATGCTAGGGAGTTGCCCTGATGGATCGCGTGAACATGTGATTGGCTGGCATATTTGACCAGTCACTTTTGACTGCCCGAATCACTGATACCCCGCATGGTGCGGGGCCTCGAGGCCGCATGGTGCGGCGGATCAGAAAATGGGCACTTTGCCAGAGAAACTGGGTTCGTGGAAGATTCGGGCAGTTGAAAACGCCTGCAAAAAAAAGGGTGTTAGGGAGGCATTCCATTATTGTCAGGTTCGGCGTAGATCCGCTTATATCGAGCCTTGATAACCATTCACGCGAGTATCAAGGAAGGTTCAAGGGTGGTCGTTTCACTGTAGCCCATCCCCCGATGCCATTTTTTTAATGCCTACCGAACTGGGCCATGCTGACTTCGTTCTCCAATCAGGCCGCACGAAAGGGTGGGCATAACAAATACACCCAAAAAACACCACTTAGTATGTAGAGCGCAGCTCTAAGATGTGCTGGCGAACACCGCCTTTGTGTTTCCGCCATGGCAACATCAAAGCGAGTCTCGAAACAACAATCTAGGTCTGCTTGGAGATGATCTAGGTTACACCAGCAGGCACCACGTCGAGTACTATCTCAAACCCGATTAGTTTTGTGCGGAAACGGACGGACCGATTCGCTTTTCCAGACACATTTTTCAATGGTTTGCCTCATTCCATGGCAAAATCCAACGTGTTCAGAGCCCTGGGATGGTTGCAGCTTATGCGAAGAATGGATTCTTGAGCACTTATCCACCCCACGAGACTAAACGTGAGTGGATGGTTTGATTCTTCCCTGGAACTATGGTCACAATTGAAGGAGCCTCGCTTGCCTCGGGCATTGGCGGAATGCGTCGCACAGCGTCGCATGAATCGAAAAGCGTCGCATGGGTGGGAAAGCGTTGCTTGATAACAACATTTCATTGATCTCACAGCTTCAGCTTACACGGGGATTTCTTAGTCCCGTTGGACTTCAGTCAGCGACCGAGAGAGCTCTGTTGCTGGCCTTTCTGGTCCAGTGAAACCGACAGATTTCTAGTAGAAGTTGTGCCTAGACTGGAAACTTCCAATTTGATTTGAATCCTGCAGCACCCGTCATGGCTTTCTACAGACTGACGAGCTTCTGTTTTCGACTCTCAACCGGCTGTTTCAGTCCCTCCCGCATACTTCTGCCTGCCACGCGAGACACGTCAGCAGCATTTAGGTCAAGATAAGGCGGCAGAGCAAGAGTTCGCGAATTTATAGGAACAGGATCATTTCGTTGCTCTTGGGTAGCAAAGTTTGCCCCGTCCTGATTTGACCGTTGAGGAAGCCCAATCTCAGTGCAGGTACAACCTTCAACATGTCATCACTGGAAAAAATGCATGGATAAGGGCGAGATGAAAGCTGAGCAGTTCGGGGAAGCTCCTGGCCTTGAATCTGCTGCTGATGTGCCTCGCCCTTCGTTCTCTCGCACTACGTAGAATCCTGCTGCTACGTTTGTTGGTTATTTCACCCGATTGGACCCCAACATGTCTCGCACCAAGGAAGACGAGAGGCACAAGCCAATGAGAGGAGCCGCGACAGGAACTGGCGGAGCAGAACTTCTGGCTGGTGATTCTGATGCTGGCAGTAGCAAGGAAAAGGAAGGAGAGGAAGACGCCGTGTTAGAGCTTCTGAAGTTGGAAGAGCAGCTAAATGCTACGAATTCGTGGCTGGAAACACTTCAGCTAGGTCGACTAGGTCAGTCAACTCAGGCAAACGGAGGCGCAGCAGAGCAAGCGGTTGAGCAAGTGGAAGAGGAAGGGGAAGAGGAAGAGGAAGAGGACGAGGAAGAGGAAGAGGACGAGGAAGAGGAATATGCTGTGACAGACGAAAGCCTGTTGCTGACAGTTCAGGAGTTGGAAGAGCGGGTGAAGGCTCTTATGATGCGGCAGAGGGCACCCTGCTCTGGACCAGGGTGAACCGGATCAGCCCGATCAGGCAAACGGAGGGGCAGCAGAGAAATCTAGAGCCGAGGAAAGTCCAAAGCCGCTTCAACTGTTGTGTCGGGCGGAAATGGTTCACTACTTAGACGTGACGAATGGGTGGGATGCGGATCTGTGCGAGTGTTGCTTTCACCGTGCAGTGAGTCCGCGAGCACAGCGAGCACTTGCCATAAAGAACCTGGAGGACTTGCGTCTCCACCTGCGCAATCTGCAGCCTTGTTGCATCCCCGCAGCAGATCCCAAGCAGCAGCAGCATCATGAAATGTTTTCTCAGGAGCAGTTTGCGTGGAAGGCAGAGAGGGCGCCTCGCCTTTGCACAGAAGGGATGTTTCTCGAGTGGATGGCTGAGCCTCGTGTGGGTGTGCTCATGAACCTCGAGAAAGTCAGATCCCGCCTGCCTGCTATTTTGGATACTACAACAGTTGCTCTAGCTGCTGATGTCTCGTCTCCTGCTCCTGCTGCCCCTGTTGCTGCCCCTGCTGCTGCCCGTGCTGTTCCTGGTGCTCCTCCTGTCCCTTTGGCTTCTACAGTGTGGTCCTGCTGCTGGCGCTGCAGCAGCTGCTGGGCTGCCTACCGCCGTGCTGTCAGCTTCTCAACGTTCCTTGTGCTTGTAGCAAGATCCCCCCGCCTTGTGACTATATTGTTGGTGTTAGGCCCCAATCTCACATTTTGTACTTGTACTTTTATATCCTAGTTTAGTGTAGTTTGCACTTTGTGTTTGGTTGGGTGTACACCCACATCCCAACCAAACCCAAATGTAATCTCCAAGCAATCTCCAACCCACCAATTGGAGATTGCCTTGGGATTACCCTTGATTCCCTAGGATTGCCTCCTGATTCCCTCCTCATCCCTACCTTGCTCATTCCGGATGTACTTAAAGAGCTTTGAGCTCACTACTATAGTATCGATTCTAAGCTCAAGTTCTGACATGGTATCAGAGCAGCTCAACCGCATACGCGGATTGTGATCCTCTCATCTCTGCGGATACTTGTCCCGCAAACCTCGGGGAAGCCATCGCCAATCTCGTCGCCGTTGATTCGCGACATTCATCGGCGGAATTTCTCCCGCCACATCTTCCCGTCACCATCGACGGAAACTTCTCTGGTAAGCGCATCGTCGGCGCTCTAACCTAACACTCGTTTTCATCAATTCGTCACTCTCGTCACGTCTTCTCCTCGTCGGGCCGCCGCCCGTCGCCCTGCAGCTTCTCGTCGCGCCGCCGCTCGTCGCCCTGCAGCTTCTCTTCGGGCTGCCGCCCGTCGCCCTGCAGCTTCTCGTCGGGCCGCCGCCCGTCGCCCCGCAGCGTCATCTTCGGGATGCCGCCCGTCGCCCCGCATCTGCACTCCTACCCCCATCCCCCCTCTTTCCCGCAGCTGAACAGGTGCAGCAACGCAGCCGAGCAGCAGCGTAGCCGCGAAGCCGAGCAGCCGTGTAGCCGCGAAGCCGAGCAGCAGCGTAGCCGCGAAGCTGAGGGTGGTGTGTGGGGGGGTGTGTGGGAATAGGATTAGTAGGTAGTTGACACCAAATTGGCGTCTCAGTCAAATTCTCCTTCAGAAACCCTAAACCTCCGGTTCTTCAAAATCTCCTTTGGAAACCCCAAACCTCAAGTTCCTATCGGTGACTTAAGAGCGGCGCTCCGCGCGAGAAGTTAAGGGGTCTCCACCATGGCTTTCTCGTCTTCCACCATGGCGAACCCCATCACCCCGCTCCGCCTTGAAGCCGATGGCTCTAGCTCCAACTTCAAGGCGTGGAGCTACGGAGTTGACAAGCACCTCCTGAGCCGTGACGTGCAGGGCCTTGACCTCAAGGACGTCCTCCTCAACCGTGGCAAGGGGAAACAGCCCACTCTTCCCCGTGAACCGACCGAATCTTCAAGTGATGCTGACGTGATGACGTACGAAGAAGCTGTTGAGAAGTACCGGAAGTGGGAGAAGGCCGATGCTGCCATCATCAGCGTATTCATTGCCTCCACCCCTCCCGAACTTGTCAACACGTTCCACAACTACCCTACCTCCAACGCCATCTGGAAGTATCTCCAGGATCGGTTCATGAACAAGACGGCGGTCGGAGTGGCGATTCTCATCCCCAGCATGTTTCAAGTCCGTCTTGAGGACTGCTCAGGAATGGCTGACTACATCGCCAAGGTGCAGACCATTCATGGTGAACTCAAGGAGCTGGGTATAGTCTTCCCCGAACAAGCCCCTGCAGCCGCCCTTCTTGTTGGTCTCTCCTCGGCATATGAAGTCACGAGGAAGATGCTCCTCACGCTCTCAGCGGAAGACCTCACCTTTGCTAAGGTCTCCACCGCACTCCTCTCTGCCGAGAAAGACTCCACGGCTCAGGCCAAGGCATACGCCATCCGTGCTCCCATGCCCCCAGCAAGTGTTGCAGCGGCCCTTGCCTCGGCGCCTTTCCAGCGCAACCGCTTTCCTCCGTGCACCTACGTCGTCAAGTATGGCAACCGCAAGGGACAAGTGTGTGGTGGCACTAACCACCCCCTTGCCACGTGCTTCAAGAAGAAAGACGACGAGTGGTATGCCATCCACGGGGTTGACAAGAAGCCGCCAAACTGGATGCGCGCTCGTAAGGCCAATCTCGTTGAGGTCCAGGACCCCTCTTCGCCTAGTGCTAGTGATAGTGCTCCTGTTGATGTGCGTATCAACCTGTTGTTTCCTGGCACTGCCATGATTAATGAAGCCACTTCCCAGTACATCGACTCATCACAGGCACCACAGTACATAGAGTTCACACTCGACAGCGGGGCCACTCACACTGTGCTCAAGGAGACACTCTCCTTCAAACCCTATCCAGCACCTATCCCTCTCTTGGGAGCTGACTCCAGCTTCACCACCCTAGCCAAGGGCACCTCCACAGTCCCATGCCCAGCCTTCCCTTCCGGCACCGTCACTGGCATGTGCGTGCCTTCACTACGCCACAATCTAGTGGCTCAAACAGAAATTCAGAAAGCAGGGCTACGCACCATCTTCTCGGAGAATGAGGACCACTGCGACATCATTGACCCACTCACCAACAAGGTCTTGGCCCGCTTCACCCTCAATAGCAGCGGCCTCTATACGCTACGCGTTCCTCTCCCATAGGTTTCAACCACCCAAGCACAGGCTCCCATCACACCATGCACATGTCGCAGCCTCTCCAACCCGACCATCCTCTATCATCATCGGTTAGGGCACCCAAACTTCCGCACGCTTGCTGACATGGCCTCCAAGAAACTTCTTCTCGGCCTGCCAGCCACACTTCCTCCACCACCTGACTCACCCGCTCCCACGTGCCTTGATTGCACCAAGAGCAAACTGCGCCAACAGCCCCACACTGCCTCACCCACAATCGCAGCGGCACCACTGGACCTAGTGCACATGGACGTCTGGGGCCCTGCCCCTGTTCTTGCACGAGGTGGATATCGCTACTTCCTAGTTATCGTGGATGACCACTCACGATACGTCTCTGTTCACCTCCTCCACACTAAGGCTGAGGCTCCAGAGGTCATCATGGCGTGGGTCAAGCAGGCACAGACCACCTTTGACCGCAAGGTCAAGCGCCTTCACTCGGATGGGGGGGGTGAATTTTGCAACGACAAGCTCAAAGCCTTCTGCTCCTCCGAAGGCATCCAGCAAAACTTCACCCTCCCTGACAGCCCTCAACAGAACGGCATAGCTGAGAGCCGCAACCACACCCTAGTGCAGATCACTCGGTGCCTCCTCAGCCACTCCAACGCTCCACACTCTCTCTGGGGATACGCTCTCTACCACGCCGCCCTCCTCTACAACCTTTACCCCCATCCGCACCTTCCCGACACCACTCGAACCACACTCTGGCTCGGGAAAACGCCCACTGCTCGCTCTCTTCGCGTTTGGGGATGCACCGCCTATGTCCTCCTCAACCCTCAGGCTCGACGCCAGAACGGTGGCAAGCTAGGTCCCAAGACTCAAACGTGCATCTACCTTGGGCACAACGCCGACTCACCTGACTACCTCTTCCTCAATCCCTCCACTCAACAGTTGGTCAGGAGCCGCGACGTTGTCTTTGATGAGACCCGCCCATTCTACTCCCCTTCAGGACGGGACCCTCTCCCTGATCCACCCTCCCTCGTGTGGGCAGACTTTGACGCGCCTCCCGACCTCCCGCCTGCTCCTGCCCCCTCACCTCCTCTCTCTCCTGCCATCCCACCATCTCCCTCTGAGGTCTCTGACCCGGCCTCACCGGTGTCTTCGGCAGCTGCTCCGCCCCCCCCCTCACCTTCCTCACTTCCCGCTGCACCGCCCCCTCCGAGCGCACCTATCACCTACCATCGGCGGTCCCACCCTCCGGCCCCACCTCCTCCCCCAGTTCCCCCCACCACAGAGGAACCCGCTCTCCCACAGTCGCCCGAGCTGATCACGTACCGCCGGCGGCCCATTCCCCCACCCAAGCCTCCTAAGTCACCCTCTCCGACACCGCCTGCCCCACCCTCCTCACCGGTGGCTCATGGCACCCGCTCCCATCGCGCTGCTCTTCCACTCGCAATGGTTCTTCGATACACAACGATCACACCGCCTCCTCCTGCTAGGGGGGATGTGCCCTCTACCCTTCTAGAAGACAGGCATGAGGAGCTGTGTGATCTCCATGCAGTCATTCCTCAGCTCTCACACATCTTCCCCGATATCACTGGCTCACCCTCCCTCAACCTCGCGGAGAACCCGACCATCCCTATCCCTCTCACCATCCAAGAGGCTCTCTCAGGCCCTCATGCTGCCGAATGGCGTGCTGCCATGGACGCGGAGATTGCAGCATTCACTCGCAACCACTCCTTCGACGACAAGACTCCACCTCCAGGAGTCAACATCGTCGGGGGCAAGTGGTTGTTCCGTGTAAAACAGCTCCCAGACGAGGCACCGGTGTTCAAAGCGCGTTACGTAGCCAAGGGCTTCACCCAGCAGCGGTACCGCGACTTCGACCTAATCTTCTCCCCCACATCCAAACCTCCCACCATTCGAACGCTCATGGATGTTGCAGGTCGAGAAGACTTTGAGATCAAATCCATGGATGCCTCCTCCGCCTTCCTACAAGGACGTCTCAAGGAGACAGTGTTCATGGACAGACCAGAAGTCTTCCCAGGAGAATTCCCTCCCAACACTATCTGGAAGCTGAATCGCCCCGTCTACGGCCTTAAACAAGCCCCTCGCGAATGGCACAACAAGGTGAAAGAAGTCCTCCTCTCCCTGGACTTCCACCCCTCAACTGCTGACCCGACTCTCTTCATCCGTCGTCATTCTGAGCCATTCTACATCCTAGTCTACGTGGATGATTTTATCCTCGTTGCCAAGGACTCGGCCCAAATGACCTCAGTCCAGGCAGCCCTGAGCAAGGCCCTCCAGATGAAAGACCTCGGTGACCTCAAGCACTACCTGGGAATGGAGATCACTCGTGATCGCAAGGCTCGCACCATCTCACTCTCCTAGGAGTTCTACATCGACAATGTGCTCAAGCGGTTTGAGATGGAGCTGTGCACACCTGTTGCCACCCCGCTGCCGCTGCAACACCTCCTTACAGCTCCTGCTGTACCCACACCAGAGGCCTGCTCTGAGCCATACCCGGAACTTGTTGGGTCCCTCATGTACGCCATGATGTGCACCCGACCGGACTTGGCCTACCCAGTCAGTGTTCTCTCTCGTTACGTGGCCCCGGGTCGCTTCACTAATCTTCATTGGAAGGCAGCAAAGCGGGTGCTGCGCTATCTTAAGGGCACAAAGTCCCACGTTCTCACACTCGGTGGGCTCTCCCCTCCTCGCCTGGAAGGTTACACAGACTCCTCCTGGGCTGATGACCAGACCGACCGACGCTCCTCTCAGGGGTACTGCTTCACCCTCGGGAGCGGAACTGTCAGTTGGCGCTCCACCAGGTCGTCTGCAGTCTCCCTCTCCTCTTGTGAGGCGGAGCTCTACGCAGGCACCATGGCTGCTCAGGAGGCCCGTTGGCTCACCTTCCTACTCCAGGAGCTTGGCTTCCCTCAGTCGGCCCCCACCCTCTGGTGTGACAACCAGAGTACCATCCACATCTCTCAAGACCCTGTGTATCACACCCGCACCAAGCATATTGAACTTCGGCACTTCTTCATTCGTCACCTTGTGCAACAAGAGCAGCTGAAGGTGGAATACGTGGCATCTGACTGCAACCTGGCTGACCTGTTCACCAAGCCCCTTGGGAAGGTTCCCCACCATCGTCTCCTTGGCGCCATGGGGCTCTGCGCTCCTCCTTCTCCGCCATGAGTTCGATTGACGCCTCAGGGGGGGTGTTGGTGTTAGGCCCCAATCTCACATTTTGTACTTGTAATTTTATATCCTAGTTTAGTGTAGTTTGCACTTTGTGTTTGGTTGGGTGTACACCCACATCCCAACCAAACCCAAATGTAATCTCCAAGCAATCTCCAACCCACCAATTGGAGATTGCCTTGGGATTACCCTTGATTCCCTAGGATTGCCTCCTGATTCCCTCCTCATCCCTACCTTGCTCATTCCGGATGTACTTAAAGAGCTTTGAGCTCACTACTATAGTATCGATTCTAAGCTCAAGTTCTGACATGGTATCAGAGCAGCTCAACCGCATACGCGGATCGTGATCCTCTCATCTCTGCGGATACTTGTCCCGCAAACCTCGGGGAAGCCATCGCCAATCTCGTCGCCGTTGATTCGCGACATTCATCGGCGGAATTTCTCCCGCCACATCTTCCCGTCACCATCGACGGAAACTTCTCTGGTAAGCGCATCGTCGGCGCTCTAACCTAACACTCGTTTTCATCAATTCGTCACTCTCGTCACTTCTTCTCCTCGTCGCGCCGCCGCCCGTCGCCCTGCAGCTTCTCGTCGGGCCGCCGCTCGTCGCCCTGCAGCTTCTCTTCGGGCTGCCGCCCGTCGCCCTACAGCTTCTCGTCGGGCCGCCGCCCGTCGCCCCGCAGCGTCATCTTCGGGCTGCCGCCCGTCGCCCCGCATCTGCACTCCTACCCCCATCCCCCCTCTTTCCCGCAGCTGAACAGGTGCAGCAACGCAGCCGAGCAGCAGCGTAGCCGCGAAGCCGAGCAGCCGTGTAGCCGCGAAGCCGAGCAGCAGCGTAGCCGCGAAGCTGAGGGTGGTGTGTGGGGGGGTGTGTGGGAATAGGATTAGTAGGTAGTTGACACCAAATTGGCGTCTCAGTCAAATTCTCCTTCAGAAACCCTAAACCTCCGGTTCTTCAAAATCTCCTTTGGAAACCCCAAACCTCAAGTTCCTATCGGTGACTTAAGAGCGGCGCTCCGCGCGAGAAGTTAAGGGGTCTCCACCATGGCTTTCTCGTCTTCCACCATGGCGAACCCCATCACCCCGCTCCGCCTTGAAGCCGATGGCTCTAGCTCCAACTTCAAGGCGTGGAGCTACGGAGTTGACAAGCACCTCCTGAGCCGTGACGTGCAGGGCCTTGACCTCAAGGACGTCCTCCTCAACCGTGGCAAGGGGAAACAGCCCACTCTTCCCCGTGAACCGACCGAATCTTCAAGTGATGCTGACGTGATGACGTACGAAGAAGCTGTTGAGAAGTACCGGAAGTGGGAGAAGGCCGATGCTGCCATCATCAGCGTCTTCATTGCCTCCACCCCTCCCGAACTTGTCAACACGTTCCACAACTACCCTACCTCCAACGCCATCTGGAAGTATCTCCAGGATCGGTTCATGAACAAGACGGCGGTCGGAGTGGCGATTCTCATCCCCAGCATGTTTCAAGTCCGTCTTGAGGACTCCTCAGGAATGGCTGACTACATCGCCAAGGTGCAGACCATTCATGGTGAACTCAAGGAGCTGGGTATAGTCTTCCCCGAACAAGCCCTTGCAGCCGCCCTTCTTGTTGGTCTCTCCTCGGCATATGAAGTCACGAGGAAGATGCTCCTCACGCTCTCAGCGGAAGACCTCACCTTTGCTAAGGTCTCCACCGCACTCCTCTCTGCCGAGAAAGACTCCACGGCTCAGGCCAAGGCATACGCCATCCGTGCTCCCATGCCCCCAGCAAGTGTTGCAGCGGCCCTTGCCTCGGCGCCTTTCCAGCGCAACCGCTTTCCTCCGTGCACCTACGTCGTCAAGTATGGCAACCGCAAGGGACAAGTGTGTGGTGGCACTAACCACCCCCTTGCCACGTGCTTCAAGAAGAAAGACGACGAGTGGTATGCCATCCACGGGGTTGACAAGAAGCCGCCAAACTGGATGCGCGCTCGTAAGGCCAATCTCGTTGAGGTCCAGGACCCCTCTTCGCCTAGTGCTAGTGATAGTGCTCCTGTTGATGTGCGTATCAACCTGTTGTTTCCTGGCACTGCCATGATTAATGAAGCCACTTCCCAGTACATCGACTCATCACAGGCACCACAGTACATAGAGTTCACACTCGACAGCGGGGCCACTCACACTGTGCTCAAGGAGACACTCTCCTTCAAACCCTATCCAGCACCTATCCCTCTCTTGGGAGCTGACTCCAGCTTCACCACCCTAGCCAAGGGCACCTCCACAGTTCCATGCCCAGCCTTCCCTTCCGGCACCGTCACTGGCATGTGCGTGCCTTCACTACGCCACAATCTAGTGGCTCAAACAGAAATTCAGAAAGCAGGGCTACGCACCATCTTCTCGGAGAATGAGGACCACTGCGACATCATTGACCCACTCACCAACAAGGTCTTGGCCCGCTTCACCCTCAATAGCAGCGGCCTCTATACGCTACGCGTTCCTCTCCCACAGGTTTCAACCACCCAAGCACAGGCTCCCATCACACCATGCACATGTCGCAGCCTCTCCAACCCGACCATCCTCTATCATCATCGGTTAGGGCACCCAAACTTCCGCACGCTTGCTGACATGGCCTCCAAGAAACTTCTTCTCGGCCTGCCAGCCACACTTCCTCCACCACCTGACTCACCCGCTCCCACGTGCCTTGATTGCACCAAGAGCAAACTGCGCCAACAGCCCCACACTGCCTCACCCACAATCGCAGCGGCACCACTGGACCTAGTGCACATGGACGTCTGGGGCCCTGCCCCTGTTCTTGCACGAGGTGGATATCGCTACTTCCTAGTTATCGTGGATGACCACTCACGATACGTCTCTGTTCACCTCCTCCACACTAAGGCTGAGGCTCCAGAGGTCATCATGGCGTGGGTCAAGCAGGCACAGACCACCTTTGACCGCAAGGTCAAGCGCCTTCACTCGGATGGGGGGGGTGAATTTTGCAACGACAAGCTCAAAGCCTTCTGCTCCTCCCTGACAGCCCTCAACAGAACGGCATAGCTGAGAGCCGCAACCACACCCTAGTGCAGATCACTCGGTGCCTCCTCAGCCACTCCAACGCTCCACACTCTCTCTGGGGATACGCTCTCTACCACGCCGCCCTCCTCTACAACCTTTACCCCCATCCGCACCTTCCCGACACCAATCCAACCACACTCTGGCTCGGGAAAACGCCCACTGCTCGCTCTCTTCGCGTTTGGGGATGCACCGCCTATGTCCTCCTCAACCCTCAGGCTCGACGCCAGAACGGTGGCAAGCTCGGTCCCAAGACTCAAACGTGCATCTACCTTGGGCACAACGCCGACTCACCTGACTACCTCTTCCTCAATCCCTCCACTCAACAGTTGGTCAGGAGCCGCGACGTTGTCTTTGATGAGACCCGCCCATTCTACTCCCCTTCAGGACGGGACCCTCTCCCTGATCCACCCTCCCTCGTGTGGGCAGACTTTGACGCGCCTCCCGACCTCCCGCCTGCTCCTGCCCCCTCACCTCCTCTCTCTCCTGCCATCCCACCATCTCCCTCTGAGGTCTCTGACCCGGCCTCACCGGTGTCTTCGGCAGCTGCTCCGCCCCCCCCCTCACCTTCCTCACTTCCCGCTGCACCGCCCCCTCCGAGCGCACCTATCACCTACCATCGGCGGTCCCACCCTCCGGCCCCACCTCCTCCCCCAGTTCCCCCCACCACAGAGGAACCCGCTCTCCCACAGTCGCCCGAGCTGATCACGTACCGCCGGCGGCCCATTCCCCCACCCAAGCCTCCTAAGTCACCCTCTCCGACACCGCCTGCCGCACCCTCCTCACCGGTGGCTCATGGCACCCGCTCCCATCGCGCTGCTCTTCCACTCGCAATGGTTCTTCGATACACAACGATCACACCGCCTCCTCCTGCTAGGGGGGATGTGCCCTCTACCCTTCTAGAAGACAGGCATGAGGAGCTGTGTGATCTCCATGCAGTCATTCCTCAGCTCTCACACATCTTCCCCGATATCACTGGCTCACCCTCCCTCAACCTCGCGGAGAACCCGACCATCCCTATCCCTCTCACCATCCAAGAGGCTCTCTCAGGCCCTCATGCTGCCGAATGGCGTGCTGCCATGGACGCGGAGATTGCAGCATTCACTCGCAACCACTCCTTCGACGACGAGACTCCACCTCCAGGAGTCAACATCGTCGGGGGCAAGTGGTTGTTCCGTGTAAAACAGCTCCCAGACGAGGCACCGGTGTTCAAAGCGCGTTACGTAGCCAAGGGCTTCACCCAGCAGCGGTACCGCAACTTCGACCTAATCTTCTCCCCCACATCCAAACCTCCCACCATTCGAACGCTCATGGATGTTGCAGCTCGAGAAGACTTTGAGATCAAATCCATGGATGCCTCCTCCGCCTTCCTACAAGGACGTCTCAAGGAGACAGTGTTCATGGACAGACCAGAAGGCTTCCCAGGAGAATTCCCTCCCAACACTGTCTGGAAGCTGAATCGCCCCGTCTACGGCCTTAAACAAGCCCCTCGCGAATGGCACAACAAGGTGAAAGAAGTCCTCCTCTCCCTGGACTTCCACCCCTCAACTGCTGACCCGACTCTCTTCATCCGTCGTCATTCTGAGCCATTCTACATCCTAGTCTACGTGGATGATTTTATCCTCGTTGCCAAGGACTCGGCCCAAATGACCTCAGTCCAGGCAGCCCTGAGCAAGGCCCTCCAGATGAAAGACCTCGGTGACCTCAAGCACTACCTGGGAATGGAGATCACTCGTGATCGCAAGGCTCGCACCATCTCACTCTCCCAGGAGTTCTACATCGACAATGTGCTCAAGCGGTTTGAGATGGAGCTGTGCACACCTGTTGCCACCCCGCTGCCGCTGCAACACCTCCTTACAGCTCCTGCTGTACCCACACCAGAGGCCTGCTCTGAGCCATACCCGGAACTTGTTGGGTCCCTCATGTACGCCATGATGTGCACCCGACCGGACTTGGCCTACCCAGTCAGTGTTCTCTCTCGTTACGTGGCCCCGGGTCGCTTCACTAATCTTCATTGGAAGGCAGCAAAGCGGGTGCTGCGCTATCTTAAGGGCACAAAGTCCCACGTTCTCACACTCGGTGGGCTCTCCCCTCCTCGCCTGGAAGGTTACACAGACTCCTCCTGGGCTGATGACCAGACCGACCGACGCTCCTCTCAGGGGTACTGCTTCACCCTCGGGAGCGGAACTGTCAGTTGGCGCTCCACCAGGTCGTCTGCAGTCTCCCTCTCCTCCTGTGAGGCGGAGCTCTACGCAGGCACCATGGCTGCTCAGGAGGCCCGTTGGCTCACCTTCCTACTCCAGGAGCTTGGCTTCCCTCAGTCAGCCCCCACCCTCTGGTGTGACAACCAGAGTACCATCCACATCTCTCAAGACCCTGTGTATCACACCCGCACCAAGCATATTGAACTTCGGCACTTCTTCATTCGTCACCTTGTGCAACAAGAGCAGCTGAAGGTGGAATACGTGGCATCTGACTGCAACCTGGCTGACCTGTTCACCAAGCCCCTTGGGAAGGTTCCCCACCATCGTCTCCTTGGCGCCATGGGGCTCTGCGCTCCTCCTTCTCCGCCATGAGTTCGATTGACGCCTCAGGGGGGGTGTTGGTGTTAGGCCCCAATCTCACATTTTGTACTTGTACTTTTATATCCTAGTTTAGTGTAGTTTGCACTTTGTGTTTGGTTGGGTGTACACCCACATCCCAACCAAACCCAAATGTAATCTCCAAGCAATCTCCAACCCACCAATTGGAGATTGCCTTGGGATTACCCTTGATTCCCTAGGATTGCCTCCTGATTCCCTCCTCATCCCTACCTTGCTCATTCCGGATGTACTTAAAGAGCTTTGAGCTCACTACTATAGTATCGATTCTAAGCTCAAGTTCTGACATGGTATCAGAGCAGCTCAACCGCATACGCGGATCGTGATCCTCTCATCTCTGCGGATACTTGTCCCGCAAACCTCGGGGAAGCCATCGCCAATCTCGTCGCCGTTGATTCGCGACATTCATCGGCGGAATTTCTCCCGCCACATCTTCCCGTCACCATCGACGGAAACTTCTCTGGTAAGCGCATTGTCGGCGCTCTAACCTAACACTCGTTTTCATCAATTCGTCACTCTCGTCACTTCTTCTCCTCGTCGGGCCGCCGCCCGTCGCCCTGCAGCTTCTCGTCGGGCCGCCGCCCGTCGCCCCGCAGCGTCATCTTCGGGCTGCCGCCCGTCGCCCCGCATCTGCACTCCTACCCCCATCCCCCCTCTTTCCCGCAGCTGAACAGGTGCAGCAACGCAGCCGAGCAGCAGCGTAGCCGCGAAGCCGAGCAGCCGTGTAGCCGCGAAGCCGAGCAGCAGCGTAGCCGCGAAGCTGAGGGTGGTGTGTGGGGGGGTGTGTGGGAATAGGATTAGTAGGTAGTTGACACCAAATTGGCGTCTCAGTCAAATTCTCCTTCAGAAACCCTAAACCTCCGGTTCTTCAAAATCTCCTTTGGAAACCCCAAACCTCAAGTTCCTATCGGTGACTTAAGAGCGGCGCTCCGCGCGAGAAGTTAAGGGGTCTCCACCATGGCTTTCTCGTCTTCCACCATGGCGAACCCCATCACCCCGCTCCGCCTTGAAGCCGATGGCTCTAGCTCCAACTTCAAGGCGTGGAGCTACGGAGTTGACAAGCACCTCCTGAGCCGTGACGTGCAGGGCCTTGACCTCAAGGACGTCCTCCTCAACCGTGGCAAGGGGAAACAGCCCACTCTTCCCCGTGAACCGACCGAATCTTCAAGTGATGCTGACGTGATGACGTACGAAGAAGCTGTTGAGAAGTACCGGAAGTGGGAGAAGGCCGATGCTGCCATCATCAGCGTCTTCATTGCCTCCACCCCTCCCGAACTTGTCAACACGTTCCACAACTACCCTACCTCCAACGCCATCTGGAAGTATCTCCAGGATCGGTTCATGAACAAGACGGCGGTCGGAGTGGCGATTCTCATCCCCAGCATGTTTCAAGTCCGTCTTGAGGACTGCTCAGGAATGGCTGACTACATCGCCAAGGTGCAGACCATTCATGGTGAACTCAAGGAGCTGGGTATAGTCTTCCCCGAACAAGCCCCTGCAGCCGCCCTTCTTGTTGGTCTCTCCTCGGCATATGAAGTCACGAGGAAGATGCTCCTCACGCTCTCAGCGGAAGACCTCACCTTTGCTAAGGTCTCCACCGCACTCCTCTCTGCCGAGAAAGACTCCACGGCTCAGGCCAAGGCATACGCCATCCGTGCTCCCATGCCCCCAGCAAGTGTTGCAGCGGCCCTTGCCTCGGCGCCTTTCCAGCGCAACCGCTTTCCTCCGTGCACCTACGTCGTCAAGTATGGCAACCGCAAGGGACAAGTGTGTGGTGGCACTAACCACCCCCTTGCCACGTGCTTCAAGAAGAAAGACGACGAGTGGTATGCCATCCACGGGGTTGACAAGAAGCCGCCAAACTGGATGCGCGCTCGTAAGGCCAATCTCGTTGAGGTCCAGGACCCCTCTTCGCCTAGTGCTAGTGATAGTGCTCCTGTTGATGTGCGTATCAACCTGTTGTTTCCTGGCACTGCCATGATTAATGAAGCCACTTCCCAGTACATCGACTCATCACAGGCACCACAGTACATAGAGTTCACACTCGACAGCGGGGCCACTCACACTGTGCTCAAGGAGACACTCTCCTTCAAACCCTATCCAGCACCTATCCCTCTCTTGGGAGCTGACTCCAGCTTCACCACCCTAGCCAAGGGCACCTCCACAGTCCCATGCCCAGCCTTCCCTTCCGGCACCGTCACTGGCATGTGCGTGCCTTCACTACGCCACAATCTAGTGGCTCAAACAGAAATTCAGAAAGCAGGGCTACGCACCATCTTCTCGGAGAATGAGGACCACTGCGACATCATTGACCCACTCACCAACAAGGTCTTGGCCCGCTTCACCCTCAATAGCAGCGGCCTCTATACGCTACGCGTTCCTCTCCCACAGGTTTCAACCACCCAAGCACAGGCTCCCATCACACCATGCACATGTCGCAGCCTCTCCAACCCGACCATCCTCTATCATCATCGGTTAGGGCACCCAAACTTCCGCACGCTTGCTGACATGGCCTCCAAGAAACTTCTTCTCGGCCTGCCAGCCACACTTCCTCCACCACCTGACTCACCCGCTCCCACGTGCCTTGATTGCACCAAGAGCAAACTGCGCCAACAGCCCCACACTGCCTCACCCACAATCGCAGCGGCACCACTGGACCTAGTGCACATGGACGTCTGGGGCCCTGCCCCTGTTCTTGCACGAGGTGGATATCGCTACTTCCTAGTTATCGTGGATGACCACTCACGATACGTCTCTGTTCACCTCCTCCACACTAAGGCTGAGGCTCCAGAGGTCATCATGGCGTGGGTCAAGCAGGCACAGACCACCTTTGACCGCAAGGTCAAGCGCCTTCACTCGGATGGGGGGGGTGAATTTTGCAACGACAAGCTCAAAGCCTTCTGCTCCTCCGAAGGCATCCAGCAAAACTTCACCCTCCCTGACAGCCCTCAACAGAACGGCATAGCTGAGAGCCGCAACCACACCCTAGTGCAGATCACTCGGTGCCTCCTCAGCCACTCCAACGCTCCACACTCTCTCTGGGGATACGCTCTCTACCACGCCGCCCTCCTCTACAACCTTTACCCCCATCCGCACCTTCCCGACACCACTCGAACCACACTCTGGCTCGGGAAAACGCCCACTGCTCGCTCTCTTCGCGTTTGGGGATGCACCGCCTATGTCCTCCTCAACCCTCAGGCTCGACGCCAGAACGGTGGCAAGCTCGGTCCCAAGACTCAAACGTGCATCTACCTTGGGCACAACGCCGACTCACCTGACTACCTCTTCCTCAATCCCTCCACTCAACAGTTGGTCAGGAGCCGCGACGTTGTCTTTGATGAGACCCGCCCATTCTACTCCCCTTCAGGACGGGACCCTCTCCCTGATCCACCCTCCCTCGTGTGGGCAGACTTTGACGCGCCTCCCGACCTCCCGCCTGCTCCTGCCCCCTCACCTCCTCTCTCTCCTGCCATCCCACCATCTCCCTCTGAGGTCTCTGACCCGGCCTCACCGGTGTCTTCGGCAGCTGCTCCGCCCCCCCCCCTCACCTTCCTCACTTCCCGCTGCACCGCCCCCTCCGAGCGCACCTATCACCTACCATCGGCGGTCCCACCCTCCGGCCCCACCTCCTCCCCCAGTTCCCCCCACCACAGAGGAACCCGCTCTCCCACAGTCGCCCGAGCTGATCACGTACCGCCGGCGGCCCATTCCCCCACCCAAGCCTCCTAAGTCACCCTCTCCGACACCGCCTGCCCCACCCTCCTCACCGGTGGCTCATGGCACCCGCTCCCATCGCGCTGCTCTTCCACTCGCAATGGTTCTTCGATACACAACGATCACACCGCCTCCTCCTGCTAGGGGGGATGTGCCCTCTACCCTTCTAGAAGACAGGCATGAGGAGCTGTGTGATCTCCATGCAGTCATTCCTCAGCTCTCACACATCTTCCCCGATATCACTGGCTCACCCTCCCTCAACCTCGCGGAGAACCCGACCATCCCTATCCCTCTCACCATCCAAGAGGCTCTCTCAGGCCCTCATGCTGCCGAATGGCGTGCTGCCATGGACGCGGAGATTGCAGCATTCACTCGCAACCACTCCTTCGACGACGAGACTCCACCTCCAGGAGTCAACATCGTCGGGGGCAAGTGGTTGTTCCGTGTAAAACAGCTCCCAGACGAGGCACCGGTGTTCAAAGCGCGTTACGTAGCCAAGGGCTTCACCCAGCAGCGGTACCGCGACTTCGACCTAATCTTCTCCCCCACATCCAAACCTCCCACCATTCGAACGCTCATGGATGTTGCAGCTCGAGAAGACTTTGAGATCAAATCCATGGATGCCTCCTCCGCCTTCCTACAAGGACGTCTCAAGGAGACAGTGTTCATGGACAGACCAGAAGGCTTCCCAGGAGAATTCCCTCCCAACACTGTCTGGAAGCTGAATCGCCCCGTCTACGGCCTTAAACAAGCCCCTCGCGAATGGCACAACAAGGTGAAAGAAGTCCTCCTCTCCCTGGACTTCCACCCCTCAACTGCTGACCCGACTCTCTTCATCCGTCGTCATTCTGAGCCATTCTACATCCTAGTCTACGTGGATGATTTTATCCTCGTTGCCAAGGACTCGGCCCAAATGACCTCAGTCCAGGCAGCCCTGAGCAAGGCCCTCCAGATGAAAGACCTCGGTGACCTCAAGCACTACCTGGGAATGGAGATCACTCGTGATCGCAAGGCTCGCACCATCTCACTCTCCCAGGAGTTCTACATCGACAATGTGCTCAAGCGGTTTGAGATGGAGCTGTGCACACCTGTTGCCACCCCGCTGCCGCTGCAACACCTCCTTACAGCTCCTGCTGTACCCACACCAGAGGCCTGCTCTGAGCCATACCCGGAACTTGTTGGGTCCCTCATGTACGCCATGATGTGCACCCGACCGGACTTGGCCTACCCAGTCAGTGTTCTCTCTCGTTACGTGGCCCCGGGTCGCTTCACTAATCTTCATTGGAAGGCAGCAAAGCGGGTGCTGCGCTATCTTAAGGGCACAAAGTCCCACGTTCTCACACTCGGTGGGCTCTCCCCTCCTCGCCTGGAAGGTTACACAGACTCCTCCTGGGCTGATGACCAGACCGACCGACGCTCCTCTCAGGGGTACTGCTTCACCCTCGGGAGCGGAACTGTCAGTTGGCGCTCCACCAGGTCGTCTGCAGTCTCCCTCTCCTCCTGTGAGGCGGAGCTCTACGCAGGCACCATGGCTGCTCAGGAGGCCCGTTGGCTCACCTTCCTACTCCAGGAGCTTGGCTTCCCTCAGTCAGCCCCCACCCTCTGGTGTGACAACCAGAGTACCATCCACATCTCTCAAGACCCTGTGTATCACACCCGCACCAAGCATATTGAACTTCGGCACTTCTTCATTCGTCACCTTGTGCAACAAGAGCAGCTGAAGGTGGAATACGTGGCATCTGACTGCAACCTGGCTGACCTGTTCACCAAGCCCCTTGGGAAGGTTCCCCACCATCGTCTCCTTGGCGCCATGGGGCTCTGCGCTCCTCCTTCTCCGCCATGAGTTCGATTGACGCCTCAGGGGGGGTGTTGGTGTTAGGCCCCAATCTCACATTTTGTACTTGTACTTTTATATCCTAGTTTAGTGTAGTTTGCACTTTGTGTTTGGTTGGGTGTACACCCACATCCCAACCAAACCCAAATGTAATCTCCAAGCAATCTCCAACCCACCAATTGGAGATTGCCTTGGGATTACCCTTGATTCCCTAGGATTGCCTCCTGATTCCCTCCTCATCCCTACCTTGCTCATTCCGGATGTACTTAAAGAGCTTTGAGCTCACTACTATAGTATCGATTCTAAGCTCAAGTTCTGACATGGTATCAGAGCAGCTCAACCGCATACGCGGATCGTGATCCTCTCATCTCTGCGGATACTTGTCCCGCAAACCTCGGGGAAGCCATCGCCAATCTCGTCGCCGTTGATTCGCGACATTCATCGGCGGAATTTCTCCCGCCACATCTTCCCGTCACCATCGACGGAAACTTCTCTGGTAAGCGCATCGTCGGCGCTCTAACCTAACACTCGTTTTCATCAATTCGTCACTCTCGTCACTTCTTCTCCTCGTCGGGCCGCCGCCCGTCGCCCTGCAGCTTCTCGTCGGGCCGCCGCTCGTCGCCCTGCAGCTTCTCTTCGGGCTGCCGCCCGTCGCCCTGCAGCTTCTCGTCGGGCCGCCGCCCGTCGCCCCGCAGCGTCATCTTCGGGCTGCCGCCCGTCGCCCCGCATCTGCACTCCTACCCCCATCCCCCCTCTTTCCCGCAGCTGAACAGGTGCAGCAACGCAGCCGAGCAGCAGCGTAGCCGCGAAGCCGAGCAGCCGTGTAGCCGCGAAGCCAAGCAGCAGCGTAGCCGCGAAGCTGAGGGTGGTGTGTGGGGGGGTGTGTGGGAATAGGATTAGTAGGTAGTTGACACCAAATTGGCGTCTCAGTCAAATTCTCCTTCAGAAACCCTAAACCTCCGGTTCTTCAAAATCTCCTTTGGAAACCCCAAACCTCAAGTTCCTATCGGTGACTTAAGAGCGGCGCTCCGCGCGAGAAGTTAAGGGGTCTCCACCATGGCTTTCTCGTCTTCCACCATGGCGAACCCCATCACCCCGCTCCGCCTTGAAGCCGATGGCTCTAGCTCCAACTTCAAGGCGTGGAGCTACGGAGTTGACAAGCACCTCCTGAGCCGTGACGTGCAGGGCCTTGACCTCAAGGACGTCCTCCTCAACCGTGGCAAGGGGAAACAGCCCACTCTTCCCCGTGAACCGACCGAATCTTCAAGTGATGCTGACGTGATGACGTACGAAGAAGCTGTTGAGAAGTACCGGAAGTGGGAGAAGGCCGATGCTGCCATCATCAGCGTCTTCATTGCCTCCACCCCTCCCGAACTTGTCAACACGTTCCACAACTACCCTACCTCCAACGCCATCTGGAAGTATCTCCAGGATCGGTTCATGAACAAGACGGCGGTCGGAGTGGCGATTCTCATCCCCAGCATGTTTCAAGTCCGTCTTGAGGACTGCTCAGGAATGGCTGACTACATCGCCAAGGTGCAGACCATTCATGGTGAACTCAAGGAGCTGGGTATAGTCTTCCCCGAACAAGCCCCTGCAGCCGCCCTTCTTGTTGGTCTCTCCTCGGCATATGAAGTCACGAGGAAGATGCTCCTCACGCTCTCAGCGGAAGACCTCACCTTTGCTAAGGTCTCCACCGCACTCCTCTCTGCCGAGAAAGACTCCACGGCTCAGGCCAAGGCATACGCCATCCGTGCTCCCATGCCCCCAGCAAGTGTTGCAGCGGCCCTTGCCTCGGCGCCTTTCCAGCGCAACCGCTTTCCTCCGTGCACCTACGTCGTCAAGTATGGCAACCGCAAGGGACAAGTGTGTGGTGGCACTAACCACCCCCTTGCCACGTGCTTCAAGAAGAAAGACGACGAGTGGTATGCCATCCACGGGGTTGACAAGAAGCCGCCAAACTGGATGCGCGCTCGTAAGGCCAATCTCGTTGAGGTCCAGGACCCCTCTTCGCCTAGTGCTAGTGATAGTGCTCCTGTTGATGTGCGTATCAACCTGTTGTTTCCTGGCACTGCCATGATTAATGAAGCCACTTCCCAGTACATCGACTCATCACAGGCACCACAGTACATAGAGTTCACACTCGACAGCGGGGCCACTCACACTGTGCTCAAGGAGACACTCTCCTTCAAACCCTATCCAGCACCTATCCCTCTCTTGGGAGCTGACTCCAGCTTCACCACCCTAGCCAAGGGCACCTCCACAGTCCCATGCCCAGCCTTCCCTTCCGGCACCGTCACTGGCATGTGCGTGCCTTCACTACGCCACAATCTAGTGGCTCAAACAGAAATTCAGAAAGCAGGGCTACGCACCATCTTCTCGGAGAATGAGGACCACTGCGACATCATTGACCCACTCACCAACAAGGTCTTGGCCCGCTTCACCCTCAATAGCAGCGGCCTCTATACGCTACGCGTTCCTCTCCCACAGGTTTCAACCACCCAAGCACAGGCTCCCATCACACCATGCACATGTCGCAGCCTCTCCAACCCGACCATCCTCTATCATCATCGGTTAGGGCACCCAAACTTCCGCACGCTTGCTGACATGGCCTCCAAGAAACTTCTTCTCGGCCTGCCAGCCACACTTCCTCCACCACCTGACTCACCCGCTCCCACGTGCCTTGATTGCACCAAGAGCAAACTGCGCCAACAGCCCCACACTGCCTCACCCACAATCGCAGCGGCACCACTGGACCTAGTGCACATGGACGTCTGGGGCCCTGCCCCTGTTCTTGCACGAGGTGGATATCGCTACTTCCTAGTTATCGTGGATGACCACTCACGATACGTCTCTGTTCACCTCCTCCACACTAAGGCTGAGGCTCCAGAGGTCATCATGGCGTGGGTCAAGCAGGCACAGACCACCTTTGACCGCAAGGTCAAGCGCCTTCACTCGGATGGGGGGGGTGAATTTTGCAACGACAAGCTCAAAGCCTTCTGCTCCTCCGAAGGCATCCAGCAAAACTTCACCCTCCCTGACAGCCCTCAACAGAACGGCATAGCTGAGAGCCGCAACCACACCCTAGTGCAGATCACTCGGTGCCTCCTCAGCCACTCCAACGCTCCACACTCTCTCTGGGGATACGCTCTCTACCACGCCGCCCTCCTCTACAACCTTTACCCCCATCCGCACCTTCCCGACACCACTCGAACCACACTCTGGCTCGGGAAAACGCCCACTGCTCGCTCTCTTCGCGTTTGGGGATGCACCGCCTATGTCCTCCTCAACCCTCAGGCTCGACGCCAGAACGGTGGCAAGCTCGGTCCCAAGACTCAAACGTGCATCTACCTTGGGCACAACGCCGACTCACCTGACTACCTCTTCCTCAATCCCTCCACTCAACAGTTGGTCAGGAGCCGCGACGTTGTCTTTGATGAGACCCGCCCATTCTACTCCCCTTCAGGACGGGACCCTCTCCCTGATCCACCCTCCCTCGTGTGGGCAGACTTTGACGCGCCTCCCGACCTCCCGCCTGCTCCTGCCCCCTCACCTCCTCTCTCTCCTGCCATCCCACCATCTCCCTCTGAGGTCTCTGACCCGGCCTCACCGGTGTCTTCGGCAGCTGCTCCGCCCCCCCCCCTCACCTTCCTCACTTCCCGCTGCACCGCCCCCTCCGAGCGCACCTATCACCTACCATCGGCGGTCCCACCCTCCGGCCCCACCTCCTCCCCCAGTTCCCCCCACCACAGAGGAACCCGCTCTCCCACAGTCGCCCGAGCTGATCACGTACCGCCGGCGGCCCATTCCCCCACCCAAGCCTCCTAAGTCACCCTCTCCGACACCGCCTGCCCCACCCTCCTCACCGGTGGCTCATGGCACCCGCTCCCATCGCGCTGCTCTTCCACTCGCAATGGTTCTTCGATACACAACGATCACACCGCCTCCTCCTGCTAGGGGGGATGTGCCCTCTACCCTTCTAGAAGACAGGCATGAGGAGCTGTGTGATCTCCATGCAGTCATTCCTCAGCTCTCACACATCTTCCCCGATATCACTGGCTCACCCTCCCTCAACCTCGCGGAGAACCCGACCATCCCTATCCCTCTCACCATCCAAGAGGCTCTCTCAGGCCCTCATGCTGCCGAATGGCGTGCTGCCATGGACGCGGAGATTGCAGCATTCACTCGCAACCACTCCTTCGACGACGAGACTCCACCTCCAGGAGTCAACATCGTCGGGGGCAAGTGGTTGTTCCGTGTAAAACAGCTCCCAGACGAGGCACCGGTGTTCAAAGCGCGTTACGTAGCCAAGGGCTTCACCCAGCAGCGGTACCGCGACTTCGACCTAATCTTCTCCCCCACATCCAAACCTCCCACCATTCGAACGCTCATGGATGTTGCAGCTCGAGAAGACTTTGAGATCAAATCCATGGATGCCTCCTCCGCCTTCCTACAAGGACGTCTCAAGGAGACAGTGTTCATGGACAGACCAGAAGGCTTCCCAGGAGAATTCCCTCCCAACACTGTCTGGAAGCTGAATCGCCCCGTCTACGGCCTTAAACAAGCCCCTCGCGAATGGCACAACAAGGTGAAAGAAGTCCTCCTCTCCCTGGACTTCCACCCCTCAACTGCTGACCCGACTCTCTTCATCCGTCTTCATTCTGAGCCATTCTACATCCTAGTCTACGTGGATGATTTTATCCTCGTTGCCAAGGACTCGGCCCAAATGACCTCAGTCCAGGCAGCCCTGAGCAAGGCCCTCCAGATGAAAGACCTCGGTGACCTCAAGCACTACCTGGGAATGGAGATCACTCGTGATCGCAAGGCTTGCACCATCTCACTCTCCCAGGAGTTCTACATCGACAATGTGCTCAAGCGGTTTGAGATGGAGCTGTGCACACCTGTTGCCACCCCGCTGCCGCTGCAACACCTCCTTACAGCTCCTGCTGTACCCACACCAGAGGCCTGCTCTGAGCCATACCCGGAACTTGTTGGGTCCCTCATGTACGCCATGATGTGCACCCGACCGGACTTGGCCTACCCAGTCAGTGTTCTCTCTCGTTACGTGGCCCCGGGTCGCTTCACTAATCTTCATTGGAAGGCAGCAAAGCGGGTGCTGCGCTATCTTAAGGGCACAAAGTCCCACGTTCTCACACTCGGTGGGCTCTCCCCTCCTCGCCTGGAAGGTTACACAGACTCCTCCTGGGCTGATGACCAGACCGACCGACGCTCCTCTCAGGGGTACTGCTTCACCCTCGGGAGCGGAAATGTCAGTTGGCGCTCCACCAGGTCGTCTGCAGTCTCCCTCTCCTCCTGTGAGGCGGAGCTCTACGCAGGCACCATGGCTGCTCAGGAGGCCCGTTGTCTCACCTTCCTACTCCAGGAGCTTGGCTTCCCTCAGTCAGCCCCCACCCTCTGGTGTGACAACCAGAGTACCATCCACATCTCTCAAGACCCTGTGTATCACACCCGCACCAAGCATATTGAACTTCGGCACTTCTTCATTCGTCACCTTGTGCAATAAGAGCAGCTGAAGGTGGAATACGTGGCATCTGACTGCAACCTGGCTGACCTGTTCACCAAGCCCCTTGGGAAGGTTCCCCACCATCGTCTCCTTGGCGCCATGGGGCTCTGCGCTCCTCCTTCTCCGCCATGAGTTCGATTGACGCCTCAGGGGGGGTGTTGGTGTTAGGCCCCAATCTCACATTTTGTACTTGTAATTTTATATCCTAGTTTAGTGTAGTTTGCACTTTGTGTTTGGTTGGGTGTACACCCACATCCCAACCAAACCCAAATGTAATCTCCAAGCAATCTCCAACCCACCAATTGGAGATTGCCTTGGGATTACCCTTGATTCCCTAGGATTGCCTCCTGATTCCCTCCTCATCCCTACCTTGCTCATTCCGGATGTACTTAAAGAGCTTTGAGCTCACTACTATAGTATCGATTCTAAGCTCAAGTTCTGACATGGTATCAGAGCAGCTCAACCACATACGCGGATCGTGATCCTCTCATCCCTGCGGATACTTGTCCCGCAAACCTCGGGGAAGCCATCGCCAATCTCGTCGCCGTTGATTCGCGACATTCATCGGCGGAATTTCTCCCGCCACATCTTCCCGTCACCATCGACGGAAACTTCTCTGGTAAGCGCATCGTCGGCGCTCTAACCTAACACTCGTTTTCATCAATTCGTCACTCTCGTCACGTCTTCTCCTCGTCGGGCCGCCGCCCGTCGCCCTGCAGCTTCTCGTCGCGCCGCCGCTCGTCGCCCTGCAGCTTCTCTTCGGGCTGCCGCCCGTCGCCCCGCATCTGCACTCCTACCCCCATCCCCCCTCTTTCCCGCAGCTGAACAGGTGCAGCAACGCAGCCGAGCAGCAGCGTAGCCGCGAAGCCGAGCAGCCGTGTAGCCGCGAAGCCGAGCAGCAGCGTAGCCGCGAAGCTGAGGGTGGTGTGTGGGGGGGTGTGTGGGAATAGGATTAGTAGGTAGTTGACACCAAATTGGCGTCTCAGTCAAATCCTCCTTCAGAAACCCTAAACCTCCGGTTCTTCAAAATCTCCTTTGGAAACCCCAAACCTCAAGTTCCTATCGGTGACTTAAGAGCGGCGCTCCGCGCGAGAAGTTAAGGGGTCTCCACCATGGCTTTCTCGTCTTCCACCATGGCGAACCCCATCACCCCGCTCCGCCTTGAAGCCGATGGCTCTAGCTCCAACTTCAAGGCGTGGAGCTACGGAGTTGACAAACACCTCCTGAGCCGTGACGTGCAGGGCCTTGACCTCAAGGACGTCCTCCTCAACCGTGGCAAGGGGAAACAGCCCACTCTTCCCCGTGAACCGACCGAATCTTCAAGTGATGCTGACGTGATGACGTACGAAGAAGCTGTTGAGAAGTACCGGAAGTGGGAGAAGGCCGATGCTGCCATCATCAGTGTCTTCATTGCCTCCACCCCTCCCGAACTTGTCAACACGTTCCACAACTACCCTACCTCCAACGCCATCTGGAAGTATCTCCAGGATCGGTTCATGAACAAGACGGCGGTCGGAGTGGCGATTCTCATCCCCAGCATGTTTCAAGTCCGTCTTGAGGACTGCTCAGGAATGGCTGACTACATCGCCAAGGTGCAGACCATTCATGGTGAACTCAAGGAGCTGGGTATAGTCTTCCCCGAACAAGCCCCTGCAGCCGCCCTTCTTGTTGGTCTCTCCTCGGCATATGAAGTCACGAGGAAGATGCTCCTCACGCTCTCAGCGGAAGACCTCACCTTTGCTAAGGTCTCCACCGCACTCCTCTCTGCCGAGAAAGACTCCACGGCTCAGGCCAAGGCATACGCCATCCGTGCTCCCATGCCCCCAGCAAGTGTTGCAGCGGCCCTTGCCTCGGCGCCTTTCCAGCGCAACCGCTTTCCTCCGTGCACCTACGTCGTCAAGTATGGCAACCGCAAGGGACAAGTGTGTGGTGGCACTAACCACCCCCTTGCCACGTGCTTCAAGAAGAAAGACGACGAGTGGTATGCCATCCACGGGGTTGACAAGAAGCCGCCAAACTGGATGCGCGCTCGTAAGGCCAATCTCGTTGAGGTCCAGGACCCCTCTTCGCCTAGTGCTAGTGATAGTGCTCCTGTTGATGTGCGTATCAACCTGTTGTTTCCTGGCACTGCCATGATTAATGAAGCCACTTCCCAGTACATCGACTCATCACAGGCACCACAGTACATAGAGTTCACACTCGACAGCGGGGCCACTCACACTGTGCTCAAGGAGACACTCTCCTTCAAACCCTATCCAGCACCTATCCCTCTCTTGGGAGCTGACTCCAGCTTCACCACCCTAGCCAAGGGCACCTCCACAGTCCCATGCCCAGCCTTCCCTTCTGGCACCGTCACTGGCATGTGCGTGCCTTCACTACGCCACAATCTAGTGGCTCAAACAGAAATTCAGAAAGCAGGGCTACGCACCATCTTCTCGGAGAATGAGGACCACTGCGACATCATTGACCCACTCACCAACAAGGTCTTGGCCCGCTTCACCCTCAATAGCAGCGGCCTCTATACGCTACGCGTTCCTCTCCCACAGGTTTCAACCACCCAAGCACAGGCTCCCATCACACCATGCACATGTCGCAGCCTCTCCAACCCGACCATCCTCTATCATCATCGGTTAGGGCACCCAAACTTCCGCACGCTTGCTGACATGGCCTCCAAGAAACTTCTTCTCGGCCTGCCAGCCACACTTCCTCCACCACCTGACTCACCCGCTCCCACGTGCCTTGATTGCACCAAGAGCAAACTGCGCCAACAGCCCCACACTGCCTCACCCACAATCGCAGCGGCACCACTGGACCTAGTGCACATGGACGTCTGGGGCCCTGCCCCTGTTCTTGCACGAGGTGGATATCGCTACTTCCTAGTTATCGTGGATGACCACTCACGATACGTCTCTGTTCACCTCCTCCACACTAAGGCTGAGGCTCCAGAGGTCATCATGGCGTGGGTCAAGCAGGCACAGACCACCTTTGACCGCAAGGTCAAGCGCCTTCACTCGGATGGGGGGGGTGAATTTTGCAACGACAAGCTCAAAGCCTTCTGCTCCTCCGAAGGCATCCAGCAAAACTTCACCCTCCCTGACAACCCTCAACAGAACGGCATAGCTGAGAGCCGCAACCACACCCTAGTGCCGATCACTCGGTGCCTCCTCAGCCACTCCAACGCTCCACACCCTCTCTGGGGATACGCTCTCTACCACGCCGCCCTCCTCTACAACCTTTACCCCCATCCGCACCTTCCCGACACCACTCCAACCACACTCTGGCTCGGGAAAACGCCCACTGCTCGCTCTCTTCGCGTTTGGGGATGCACCGCCTATGTCCTCCTCAACCCTCAGGCTCGACGCCAGAACGGTGGCAAGCTCGGTCCCAAGACTCAAACGTGCATCTACCTTGGGCACAACGCCGACTCACCTGACTACCTCTTCCTCAATCCCTCCACTCAACAGTTGGTCAGGAGCCGCGACGTTGTCTTTGATGAGACCCGCCCATTCTACTCCCCTTCAGGACGGGACCCTCTCCCTGATCCACCCTCCCTCGTGTGGGCAGACTTTGATGCGCCTCCCGACCTCCCGCCTGCTCCTGCCCCCTCACCTCCTCTCTCTCCTGCCATCCCACCATCTCCCTCTGAGGTCTCTGACCCGGCCTCACCGGTGTCTTCGGCAGCTGCTCCGCCCCCCCCCCCTCACCTTCCTCACTTCCCGCTGCACCGCCCCCTCCGAGCGCACCTATCACCTACCATCGGCGGTCCCACCCTCCGGCCCCACCTCCTCCCCCAGTTCCCCCCACCACAGAGGAACCCGCTCTCCCACAGTCGCCCGAGCTGATCACGTACCGCCGGCGGCCCATTCCCCCACCCAAGCCTCCTAAGTCACCCTCTCCGACACCGCCTGCCCCACCCTCCTCACCGGTGGCTCATGGCACCCGCTCCCATCGCGCTGCTCTTCCACTCGCAATGGTTCTTCGATACACAACGATCACACCGCCTCCTCCTGCTAGGGGGGATGTGCCCTCTACCCTTCTAGAAGACAGGCATGAGGAGCTGTGTGATCTCCATGCAGTCATTCCTCAGCTCTCACACATCTTCCCCGATATCACTGGCTCACCCTCCCTCAACCTCGCGGAGAACCCGACCATCCCTATCCCTCTCACCATCCAAGAGGCTCTCTCAGGCCCTCATGCTGCCGAATGGCGTGCTGCCATGGACGCGGAGATTGCAGCATTCACTCGCAACCACTCCTTCGACGACGAGACTCCACCTCCAGGAGTCAACATCGTCGGGGGCAAGTGGTTGTTCCGTGTAAAACAGCTCCCAGACGAGGCACCGGTGTTCAAAGCGCGTTACGTAGCCAAGGGCTTCACCCAGCAGCGGTACCGCGACTTCGACCTAATCTTCTCCCCCACATCCAAACCTCCCACCATTCGAACGCTCATGGATGTTGCAGCTCGAGAAGACTTTGAGATCAAATCCATGGATGCCTCCTCCGCCTTCCTACAAGGACGTCTCAAGGAGACAGTGTTCATGGACAGACCAGAAGGCTTCCCAGGAGAATTCCCTCCCAACACTGTCTGGAAGCTGAATCGCCCCGTCTACGGCCTTAAACAAGCCCC
Source organism: Closterium sp. NIES-65 (assembly GCA_948144175.1). Classification (NCBI taxonomy): domain Eukaryota; kingdom Viridiplantae; phylum Streptophyta; class Zygnematophyceae; order Desmidiales; family Closteriaceae; genus Closterium; species Closterium sp. NIES-65. Next base: position 18,085 of record CANXME010000379.1, on the reverse strand, counting down.
TCGCGAATGGCACAACAAGGTGAAAGAAGTCCTCCTCTCCCTGGACTTCCACCCCTCAACTGCTGACCCGACTCTCTTCATCCGTCGTCATTCTGAGCCATTCTACATCCTAGTCTACGTGGATGATTTTATCCTCGTTGCCAAGGACTCGGCCCAAATGACCTCAGTCCAGGCAGCCCTGAGCAAGGCCCTCCAGATGAAAGACCTCGGTGACCTCAAGCACTACCTGGGAATGGAGATCACTCGTGATCGCAAGGCTTGCACCATCTCACTCTCCCAGGAGTTCTACATCGACAATGTGCTCAAGCGGTTTGAGATGGAGCTGTGCACACCTGTTGCCACCCCGCTGCCGCTGCAACACCTCCTTACAGCTCCTGCTGTACCCACACCAGAGGCCTGCTCTGAGCCATACCCGGAACTTGTTGGGTCCCTCATGTACGCCATGATGTGCACCCGACCGGACTTGGCCTACCCAGTCAGTGTTCTCTCTCGTTACGTGGCCTCGGGTCGCTTCACTAATCTTCATTGGAAGGCAGCAAAGCGGGTGCTGCGCTATCTTAAGGGCACAAAGTCCCACGTTCTCACACTCGGTGGGCTCTCCCCTCCTCGCCTGGAAGGTTACACAGACTCCTCCTGGGCTGATGACCAGACCGACCGACGCTCCTCTCAGGGGTACTGCTTCACCCTCGGGAGCGGAAATGTCAGTTGGCGCTCCACCAGGTCGTCTGCAGTCTCCCTCTCCTCCTGTGAGGCGGAGCTCTACGCAGGCACCATGGCTGCTCAGGAGGCCCGTTGTCTCACCTTCCTACTCCAGGAGCTTGGCTTCCCTCAGTCAGCCCCCACCCTCTGGTGTGACAACCAGAGTACCATCCACATCTCTCAAGACCCTGTGTATCACACCCGCACCAAGCATATTGAACTTCGGCACTTCTTCATTCGTCACCTTGTGCAATAAGAGCAGCTGAAGGTGGAATACGTAGCATCTGACTGCAACCTGGCTGACCTGTTCACCAAGCCCCTTGGGAAGGTTCCCCACCATCGTCTCCTTGGCGCCATGGGGCTCTGCGCTCCTCCTTCTCCGCCATGAGTTCGATTGACGCCTCAGGGGGGGTGTTGGTGTTAGGCCCCAATCTCACATTTTGTACTTGTAATTTTATATCCTAGTTTAGTGTAGTTTGCACTTTGTGTTTGGTTGGGTGTACACCCACATCCCAACCAAACCCAAATGTAATCTCCAAGCAATCTCCAACCCACCAATTGGAGATTGCCTTGGGATTACCCTTGATTCCCTAGGATTGCCTCCTGATTCCCTCCTCATCCCTACCTTGCTCATTCCGGATGTACTTAAAGAGCTTTGAGCTCACTACTATAGTATCGATTCTAAGCTCAAGTTCTGACATGGTATCAGAGCAGCTCAACCGCATACGCGGATCGTGATCCTCTCATCTCTGCGGATACTTGTCCCGCAAACCTCGGGGAAGCCATCGCCAATCTCGTCGCCGTTGATTCGCGACATTCATCGGCGGAATTTCTCCCGCCACATCTTCCCGTCACCATCGACGGAAACTTCTCTGGTAAGCGCATCGTCGGCGCTCTAACCTAACACTCGTTTTCATCAATTCGTCACTCTCGTCACGTCTTCTCCTCGTCGGGGCCGCCGCCCGTCGCCCTGCAGCTTCTCGTCGCGCCGCCGCTCGTCGCCCTGCAGCTTCTCTTCGGGCTGCCGCCCGTCGCCCTGCAGCTTCTTGTCGGGCCGCCGCCCGTCGCCCCGCAGCGTCATCTTCGGGATGCCGCCCGTTCGCCCCGCATCTGCACTCCTACCCCCATCCCCCCTCTTTCCCGCAGCTGAACAGGTGCAGCAACGCAGCCGAGCAGCAGCGTAGCCGCGAAGCCGAGCAGCCGTGTAGCCGCAAAGCCGAGCAGCAGCGTAGCCGCGAAGCTGAGGGTGGTGTGTGGGGGGGTGTGTGGGAATAGGATTAGTAGGTAGTTGACACCAAATTGGCGTCTCAGTCAAATTCTCCTTCAGAAACCCTAAACCTCCGGTTCTTCAAAATCTCCTTTGGAAACCCCAAACCTCAAGTTCCTATCGGTGACTTAAGAGCGGCGCTCCGCGCGAGAAGTTAAGGGGTCTCCACCATGGCTTTCTCGTCTTCCACCATGGCGAACCCCATCACCCCGCTCCGCCTTGAAGCCGATGGCTCTAGCTCCAACTTCAAGGCGTGGAGCTACGGAGTTGACAAGCACCTCCTGAGCCGTGACGTGCAGGGCCTTGACCTCAAGGACGTCCTCCTCAACCGTGGCAAGGGGAAACAGCCCACTCTTCCCCGTGAACCGACCGAATCTTCAAGTGATGCTGACGTGATGACGTACGAAGAAGCTGTTGAGAAGTACCGGAAGTGGGAGAAGGCCGATGCTGCCATCATCAGCGTCTTCATTGCCTCCACCCCTCCCGAACTTGTCAACACGTTCCACAACTACCCTACCTCCAACGCCATCTGGAAGTATCTCCAGGATCGGTTCATGAACAAGACGGCGGTCGGAGTGGCGATTCTCATCCCCAGCATGTTTCAAGTCCGTCTTGAGGACTGCTCAGGAATGGCTGACTACATCGCCAAGGTGCAGACCATTCATGGTGAACTCAAGGAGCTGGGTATAGTCTTCCCCGAACAAGCCCCTGCAGCCGCCCTTCTTGTTGGTCTCTCCTCGGCATATGAAGTCACGAGGAAGATGCTCCTCACGCTCTCAGCGGAAGACCTCACCTTTGCTAAGGTCTCCACCGCACTCCTCTCTGCCGAGAAAGACTCCACGGCTCAGGCCAAGGCATACGCCATCCGTGCTCCCATGCCCCCAGCAAGTGTTGCAGCGGCCCTTGCCTCGGCGCCTTTCCAGCGCAACCGCTTTCCTCCGTGCACCTACGTCGTCAAGTATGGCAACCGCAAGGGACAAGTGTGTGGTGGCACTAACCACCCCCTTGCCACGTGCTTCAAGAAGAAAGACGACGAGTGGTATGCCATCCACGGGGTTGACAAGAAGCCGCCAAACTGGATGCGCGCTCGTAAGGCCAATCTCGTTGAGGTCCAGGACCCCTCTTCGCCTAGTGCTAGTGATAGTGCTCCTGTTGATGTGCGTATCAACCTGTTGTTTCCTGGCACTGCCATGATTAATCAAGCCACTTCCCAGTACATCGACTCATCACAGGCACCACAGTACATAGAGTTCACACTCGACAGCGGGGCCACTCACACTGTGCTCAAGGAGACACTCTCCTTCAAACCCTATCCAGCACCTATCCCTCTCTTGGGAGCTGACTCCAGCTTCACCACCCTAGGTGACTCCACTTAAGAGCTTAGCGATTGACACGACAAGTGGCGGACATAGCCGATCACTGTTGCAAAGGCTTATGGGTTTGCATGCGGGTGCACCAACGAAAGTACCTGGAGGCCTATGGGAAGGTTCCACACCAAGACGAAGCTGAATCGGTAGTAGTTAACTAATTGGTGGCAGCCTGTTGCTTCCCCATTACTATACTCAACACTGTGATTGTAGATGCAGCTGCACTGATTCTCTAAATGTGATACAACAAGGTGTTGGGCATAAGCTGGGTCCCTAGTTCATGGAAGAGATTTCCCTATGGGACAGTGCCTTCGTTTGGTTTAGTCTGCTGGAGGAAAAGATAACGAACTGAAAAAGAGAGAACATGATCCTTATAAAAAATCACTACCATACCCGATGAGAGAGTTTGAACATATTGTGTGGCATCAAGAATACAGAATTGAAACAATTACTTCTTAGATGGACTATTGTCGGGTTATTCTAGCCAGCGTTGTGTAGTCGTCTTTCTAGGGCGTACTTGAAGATGTGCATAACGCACCAGGATTAATGTCAAACATGTGCGCAGGACAGTCCCAGCCAGGTTTTCCGCGTGGGTCGTCGTTCCTTCGGTCAACATTCATATTCTGTTTTGTTCGCCTGAGACCTGCACATCCAGGACACTGTAGTGTTATCTGTTTGCACATGCCTTGTGCTGCTGTTGGAAGTAAACGAATGCGCGTACATCGCCCTAGCGATTACAGCTCGTCGTAAAACTTTCGTGAGTACAAGTTCTCTCGTCACTCGGCCACACCCGTTGCATCTGCTTGGTCTTCGGGTCCACCTGTTTTTCATTCTCAGTTTCCTCCTGTCGAATTCTTATTCCCCGTCCATGGCGGCAATGCAAATACGAAAGGTGACAGTGCAAATACGTCGATAAAGACCAACTAGCGTCCTAAGAAGGTTACGAAATCATGTTCAGAAGATGATTAGCCACAGAATGGGTAAACTGTACATCTGAAAGATTATCAGTCAAAAATAGTGCTGTAAGGAAACACCCTAGCACGAAGTTTCATGCCTGGTCGTGAGCGGGATAGCCATGAAATCACGCCATGGGAAAAGACGACCAACAGCAGCCTGCGCTGACGTTCCATCTTCGCTCCCGCATTCCAGGTCGGGAAACGCCATGATCGTGAAATTTCTTGTGTAGACTTTAAACACTCGAAAGTCCTGAACACTTCAATGACACTTTTCCCACCAGCTTTTCAGTTCTCTGCCTCTCCGTCCAGCTGAGGTCAGACACCCAGTCCCACCCATTGCCGGCTCCTGGAAAAGAGGCACCAACGGTCAATTTGGGCTCGTATCACAGACCTCAGGTCTAGCACAGCTGACACGACGCTGACACGACCTCAGTCCTGAAGTTTGTGCGTATGGGGAGGGAAATGGATGACAATGATCCGAAATGGGTCTCGGCTTGGCAAAAAACAGAGTACCCTGAAAATGATCAAAGGCTGCTCCGCCAACCCCTTCAAGGGATTCGTTTTCCACTCTTGGAGTGACGTTGCCAATGCCCAGTCAAGCCCTTGACAGATCCCCATTCAATGAAAGAGTTCGCATGACTTTTGTCATCGAGCGTGAAGTCAAGCCAATCTGATCCGACGTGGCTCATCTGACGTGAATAACCTTCCCTCAACCCACTCCACTGCTGAGACACTTTCTCAGAGATCGTACGAACAAACAAGTTCGACCCGATTCGCAAATCCGCGATGCGTTGATGCTCAAAGTCAATGTTCTTACTGTACTTTCTTGAATGGAACCCAAGGCACCAGACACCCCATAAAGCTTTCTTGCTGGGTAGTAGTACTACTACTAGTACTAGTCGTTCACCAGTCAGTGTCACTGGACAGTCCTACGCCATCCTGTTCCGCAAGGAGGCTCCAGCACTTCCTTGTTCCAAGTCTGAAAGCCAAGCATGAAAACACGCGGCTATGCGGGCTGTTTCGCCATTGGCAGAAGAGCCGCGGGAGCGACATCGTGGCTACTGCTTTTGTCCGCTGCGGTGCTTCTGGGAGCACCTTCTCCGACGGTACTAGCAAAGCATCCTGACGAGGACAAACCTCACGGCCCTTGACACAACCCCGCGGATGTTGGAAGATGTGCAACAGGCTTAAGCTGGGGTACTACATAAATAAACCAAAAGACACGAGGGCGTCGGGACCGCACCACATTCTCGGGAACTACAACTATGAGCGCTACGTTCTCGACCCTGCGGCCGCAAACGTCGTAGGCTCCTTGGATTCAACCGGGGTAATAATTGATTAAGCCCCAATATCGCAGGCTGCGTTCCGTCATGCCTTCCGTCGTGCCTTCCGTCATTTATTGTCCATCGCCAATATCGCATGGCTGCGTTTTCTCCGTTGACTTTGAGCAAGGGCTGCTCGGCGGCGCATCACTACAGTTCAATGAGAACGCGAGAAAGGTGGAGAGGCTGTGTACCTTCTGTTTTAACTTGCCCCCGTATTTTCCCGTCTCTCCTCTTTGGCAGTTTGTGGATTGCTGTCAGAAGTGCGCCAAGAAGGTGGGCTGCAGGTTCTGGCATTTGAAACCTTCAATGAATGGCGAGATGTAAGCATCAGTGCCACTGATATTCGTTATCCTTGTCATGAAAAAGCTTTGAATGAAGTACTTGCCCTCACTCCGTGTAGCAAGCTTCTTTCCTTCAGTTCAGAATGCTTTTCACCGTGTGTGACTTTGTCAACGCCTCCGCTTCCCATCTCTTATAACCGCCGGCTAACTTCCTATCCCCCTCCCCGTGACACCACTGGCAGTGGCCAATGCACGTTGCTGGGCTCATTGGCAGGCATTACCGTGCGGAACTGGGACATACCCATCCTCCCAACGTTCCTGGGTGGCGAGTGCAACCCCCTTGCCAACACGGACGACGATCCGCATTTCCGGGGCGCAGACGGCACCCAATACGACTTCAACGGCCTTCTCGACCGCTCCTTTTGCTTGGTTTCCGACCGTCGGATCCACATCAACATGGGAATCAAGGGCTACCAGCCCATCGCGAATCTCCCCGGCACGGCGACATCATTGGACGAAGAGTCGCTCGCTGCAGCGGTGGAAGCGGCGGCCAATGAGAAGAAGCCACGTCATATCAGGCAGCTGGAACAAGAACGGCTGAGCGTGGAGGAACTGAGCGAGCTGGAGAGAATGCGGGCCAATGGGAGCCTGCCGTGGACTGATGAGGTGGTGGCGGCGCTTGACAGGGAGACGGGTCGTCGCAGCGGCGAAGATGGCGCCAGGGGTGGAGGGGAAGAGAAGGAGCAATATTCGATTCAGTATGCGAAGCATGAGCTGAAGGCGAGGCTTCTGAAAGAAAAGCCGATTCGCAGCTGGATCAGGTGTGCGACACTGTGATTGTAGATGATGCGCATGCGCCATAATGTACTCGTAGCCATTCTGGGTAGCATGCGCCGTGTTTGTAGTAGACTGCACGAGTCGTTACGAGCCTCACCTTTTCTTCATGGCTGCACAACCCTTTATGCTTTGTGCCTTCCAGGGAGCTTCAAGTGATGTGGCGCGATGATACTGGCGCGCATCACTCAGCGTTCATTAAGGCGCGCGACGGCAAGGAGCAAGGGAGGGGCAGCAGCGGGTTCATCGACCGACTGGAGCTCGACGGCTCGCCGGTGGCCCCGCCTCTGTCCGAAGGATCTTTCGTTGCTGGCAGCGGCGGGTTCAAGCTGCTTCTGGCGGAGACGCGGAGCTGCAAGGGGAAGGACGAGGATGAGTTTCATCTCACGATCGACGGCCTGGTGGACATGGGCATCTTAGCGCGTTTGGCGCATCCACTCATGCAGACGGCTACGGAGGCCCAGGCGCATTTCAATGTGCACATCGCCCGACTCAATGTGAGCAACATTCTGATTGTTTGCTATGTGTTGGCTGTGCTTTGCCTGGGCGGTGCTGCCATGATAGCTGTCCTGGTACAGTACCGTTTTTGTCATTTTGTCCCATGCAACGTCTTCCCTTCACCCTCTCCCCCCCTCTCCCCCTTCCTGTCGTTCCCTCTCTCTCCCCCGTGTGGCAGCACACAAGCGGCATTCACGGCGTGCTGGGTCAGACCTTCACCCATCTCCCCCCTTCCTGTCGTTCCCTCCTTCCCTCTTCATTTCTACAGCACACGAGCGGCATTCACGGCGTGCTGGGTCAGACCTTCCGAGCCGAGGAATCCCGCAAGGTGCGCTCGCTGCGGTACCGCCTGCTGACCCGCCTGCTGCGCGAGCCGGTGGAGGTGGAGAGTGAGAGTGGCAGGGGATTCCTGGATGGGCGCACGGAGGACTACATCACCTCGGATATTCACTCCGCGGATTGCATGTATGCCGCTGCGTGGCGTAGGGGGGGAACACGAAAGCAGCGATGGAAGCGATGTCATGTGACAAGTTTGTGTGAAGCAGTGCTGCAGAGTCTCTTTTTGGGGTGGTGGGGGTTTTTATCTCCTTTAACACTGGTCAGATATATACAGATACCTAGAGAATCTAAATAAGAAGCCATAATGGCTTGTAAATTGTGTGTACCATGTTGTATTTCATGACTGGAATTTTATTGCATACTTTCATAACTTGAATAGTAAGAACAAAAATATGTATTGTGAAATGTTTGTGCGTGCATATATGTGTGTGTGTGTGTGTGTGTGTGTGTGTGTGTGTGTGTGTGTGTGTGTGTGTGTGTGTGTGTGTGTGTGTGTGTGTGTGTGTGTGTGTGTGTGTGTGGTGCGTGCGTGCGTGCGTGCGTGTGTGTGTGTCTGTGTGTGGGTGTGTGCGTGCGTGTGCGTGCGCGCGCCCTTTTCTTTGTCCTCCCACAATACTGAAAACCAGACGTGATTGAGAGCCACTTCATATCAGCACACATTTGATTTTTCCTTTGCACCTCAAGAGTACATTGCTCATAACTATTCACTCTCTTCATATCACTCTCTCCTCATCCTAAGTATGTTTATTGGCATTAGGCATAACATAATATTTATCCCTTGCTAGTCACCACTGACTATGCTGATGCGATTCGGCTTAGAATACTAGTTTTTCTTAACATCATTGGATGTACAAGCTCTTTGAACATCAGCATCCTCTCGACCAGCGCCGGCAAATTTAGGTACACGAACTGTCCCATTGTCCAGCAGCATCACCTTGTGGTGGTGCAGGATGCTTTGGAGGCAATGAGCGATGGTGATCGCCAATACTCCCGGATAAGACCACCGGGTCTTGTGGCACCAAGAACACAAGTCCCACAACCTGATCACTTCCGTCATGCACTCGGTCTATTCGATATAGTACCATGATTACTGTTGTCGTTCTGCTGCCTATGCACTTGCACAACAACATTTAGGTTTCCACCGAGATTAAGAAGAACGTGTTTTTGTAGCACACAGAGCAACTCCGATTGGTAACCATTGCCCCTTTATGTCCTCAGCTCACTGGCACGCAGTGAGTGTCTGGTGCTCAGCAATGCCGTTCGTGACGACCCTGATTTTGTGCGAGAGCGTGCGATGAACAAGCAAGCGATTGAAGTGGTGATCCGGATGTAACTGCGACGAAGACGTCGGAGATGCTGCGGGAGCTGATGGTGGTTTACCAGCTACAGAACTGGATGCAGTTAGCATTCAAGGATGGTGTCTGCTTCCACCGTGTTCTACACCTTGTCACCAGAGCTGATACTGATGTCATCAAAGGTCTTGTGATCCCTCAACCCGGCGATAGATACCGCTGGCGCCATGTTTTTTTAGGATCCTCTGGAGATCGGCCGTCGCTTCTTGGTCCACTTTCCTTCGCTCTCTTGCCGGCTCTATGGTGGACAGCAATATGACGTCAATCATGATGCTTTCCCTACGGAGCGGCAAAACAACATAGGGAAGTGGAACCTTACCTTGGGGAGGGTTCATCGTATTAATGGTAACTGCTTTTCTCTGTATGATCATGCTTACCACTGTGCTTGCTCTTGTGCTAACCGCCAAGTTTTACCGTGCAGCTACATCCCTTTCGGCTTCACCGCTGATAACTCCTATCCTATAGGACCCATTCATGGTGCTGATCTCCACTGGAGGGGACCAGGAGGAGTGGATCTGCACGCTAGTGGGTTGTGAGAAGGCGAAGGGGGGAAACTTCATGAATGCGGCAGAACATGTCACCTCCGCAAATCACCTCATTCATCTGGAGAAGCTCGGATCTGCGACTCGTGCCTCGCTTGAGAAAGCAATTCTCAACGTCACGACGAAGGAGTATGGGCTCTGAGGCAAGAGCAGCTCGGTAGACAGGATGTAGCAGCAGCAGTAGCCCTTTCAGTAGTCGGTGCTGTTCTCTTCTTTACTCTGTGGATGCGTAGGGGTTCTCAAGTTGCTATTATATGAGTAAAAGAAGCCTTATCAGCTTCGCAGACCTTAACATCAACGGCTAGGAGATAAGACCAAACAGCAGCGTGTCCTCGACAGGTCCAGACAAGCAGCAGACATTATTGTCCTCTCTGGCACTGGGATAGCTTCCGATCACCCGTATGGTCCCACCCAACTTACAGCTTAGCAGTAGCAACCTCACCTAGGTCGAAGGCTGGCGGTCGCCTTTACTTAGCTTCTCCAGCGTGTTAATCCATTGGGTCTGGTAGATAAGTTTCCGCTAAGATCCATGGTCTTGGGCTGTAGCTTACCATCATAGCTTGTTACCTCCCGGCCAATGCGACTTCCCGTGCAACTTTTCTCCGTGACTCCCTCGGTCCGGACGTAGACTCGATCCCGCCATCCAATCACCTGCTCATCATCGGCGATCTTAACATTATAGAGGACCCGATATTAAATAAATCATCGTGCATAGGTTCTACTGCAGAAAACGATAGGCTCCTCACCCGCTGCACTAACTTCCAGCTCTCAGTCGCTTTCCGTACGCTTTATCTAAGAAAGCAAGAGTTTACCTTTTTCCCAGGCCAAGCAAGCCAACACGCGCATTGATTGGGCTCTCATCTCTCACTCTCTCCTACCTCACCTAATCCAGGCTTCTCATGTGATGCCGGAGGACTATAGATCATATCACAACTTTGCAATCCGGGTGGCCCTTTGGATTGACGCCAAGCTCTGCATCGGTCCCGGCCTCTGGAGACTTCACGCATCAATGGTCCACAAGCATGGGGTTCGACGGATTGTGGAAGCGATGGTAGCGAAGTGTGCTGTCACGAACGGTAGCAGTTTCGAGCTGCTTCTTTCGAGGTTGGCAGTTGGGCTTCGTGCATTTGCAAAGGAGGAAGGCAAGCGGGTGAAGGCGACGGTGACTCATCTGGCTGATGAGGTTGTGGAGCTTCGTCAGGAAATGATGCGGGATCCGTCCTGCAAGGCAACAAGTGCACGGTTAGTAGTGAAGGAGGCGCAACTGCGAGAAATACTAGGCGTCAAGAAAGGACAAGCTGCTACTGATGTCCGGTATGTGGTTGGAACTCTGAGGGGAAGTGGCATCACAGCACCTGACGGCAATGGTCCAGGCTAGGAAGACGAGTACCCAGATTGCGGAGTTGCAGACAGCGGCACGTGTCGTCTCCACTTTGCAAGATATTCTTCGTGCGGTGTCTGACTTTTTCGCGGGAAATCTTCGGACGACACCAGTGTCAGCTGGAAGACGACTTGCGTCCTGCGCAGGGAACGACGCTGAGGGTCTGGGAAGCATATGAACTGGCAGCAGACTGGACGGAAGAGGAGGTGAAAAAGGCCTTCAGTGCGATGGCAGAAAACAAGTCCTCGGGAAAGATGGTCTACCGAAGGAGCTATTTGAAGCCACTGGGACCTGCTGGGGTAAGGGCTTCATGGCCTTAGCCAAGGATTTTCCTTCATCAGCAGTTCTCTCAGCGGAAGTAAAAGAGGCAGTTAAAATACTGCTTCACAAGAAGGGGGATAACTCAGGAAGGCACCTGACGGATGCGGTGGGGCTTGTCGCTGACATTTTGAGACGGCGCGGAATGATAATGAGTATTGGTTCCTCCTCTTGGTCGACTTCAAAAAAGTGCTTGACTCTGTTTTCCCGCGGCCACCTCTTCTGGACGTTTGCGGGCGATGGGCTTCCCTGATTGATTGGTGCGCTGGGTGGAAGGCCTGCATGCGGGAACGCAGACATGGTTGTTAGTTAATGGCTGGATGGGAGAAGGCGTGGAGGTGGTCTCCGGGGTCCGGCAGGGCTGCCCCCTCGCCCTGTACCTGTTTTTGTGCGCGGTTGAGCCGCTGGCGCAAATGGTTCTGAAGCGGAAGTTGAGCATCAGCAAGGCGAGCGAGTGGTTTGTGTGAAAGAACAAGGAATGATTGCATTGAACAGCATGAGGAGTACAAGTAGGAAACCCTAAAGTGTTGTACCCCATATGAGCTACCCCACTACAGCCTACACAGACTATAGCATGACGGACCTAGTGGAATCCCTTCAAGACGTGGCGCTTATACGTGCTGAGGAAGAGCGAAGGGAGGCGCTGCCGGACAACTTCAGCAACGACAAACCTGCTATATTGAACGCAACCGGGGCTGGGAAAATCATTCGGAGCATGCTTCCATTGTGGGAAGAAAGGGCACAAGGCTGCAGACTGCTACTCCAACCCAAGAAGCAAGAATTTCAAAGGAAAGGCAACAGGGACAAGCGGAGAAGGACAGCGACTTCGAGGCGGATTTGCTGGAAACTGCAACCACTGCGGGAAATTTGGGCACAAAGCAATCGACTGCTACAGCAACCCGATGAGCAAGAGCTTCAGGGGAGGGCAAGCAGCAGCAAAACAATCACGTACCTGCAAAGATCAACGCCACCGAAGCGGAAACCAGCGACGACGACGTCATCCTCGGGGGAGCCCACAAGGCCAATGTTGCAAGAGCTTCGGGAGCATGCCTGCTTGCAAAGGGCCTTAAGGGGAAGGAGTGGTACATGGACAGCGGTTGTACCAACACATGACGAACCAAAAGGAGTGGCTGAAAAAATTCAGAGCATCACCGATACCGTATGTGCTGTTGGGAGACGAGGGGAAACTTCCTGTGAAAGGGGAAGGAGACCTAGTGCTGCAAAGTGCTTATGGTGAGGTGAAGCTGGAAAACGGGCTGCTGGTGGACAAGCTCACACTCAACCTCATAAGCCTAGTCGCAGTTAGACAGTGGTGGGTGCAAGACTTTTCGTGACAACGGCAGCATATGGGTGTTCGGTTCGGATTGGAAGGTGATAGCGGAGGGATCACGCAAGCAGGGGTTGTACGAGATGAAGCTTCACGAGAAACAGAGTGGGGAGAAGACCACGTACCTGGCTGAACCGGAAGCGGAAAGGTAGCACGAGAGGAGCTCCGCACCAAGCTGGAAAAGGTACCGATTAAAGAGCTGCAGCAGCAGGCGCTTCCTATGGCAGTAGCAGTGAGTACGGTGGACGTCAACCTGCTGCACAGGAGGATGGGGCACGCTGGTCACACTTGAATCAAGCAGCTGGTCAAGAAGAACATGGCAGCAGGAGTGAAGGTAGCCGAGGGTGGAGAGGAAAGTCTGAAGTGCAGCACTTGCGTGGAAGCAAAGGGGAAGAGGAAGAGGAAGAGGAAGAGGACGAGGAAGAGGAATATGCTGTGACAGTCGAAAGCCTGTTGCTGACAGTTCAGGCGTTGGAAGAGCGGGTGAAGGCTCTTATGATGCGGCAGAGGGCACCCTGCTCTGGAGTCCAGATCGACCAGGGTGAACCGGATCAGCCCGATCAGGCAAACGGAGGGGCAGCAGAGAAATCTAGAGCCGAGGAAATTCCCAAAGCCGCTTCAGCTGTTGTGTCGGGCAGAAATGGTTCACTACTTGGACGTGACGAATGGGTGGGATGCGGATCTGTGCGAGTGTTGCTTTCACCGTGCAGTGAGTCCGCGAGCACAGCGAGCACTTGCCATAAAGAACCTGGAGGAATTGCGTCACCACCTGCGCAATCTGCAGCCTTGTTGCATCCCCGCAGCAGATCCCAAGCAGCAGCAGCATCATGAAATGTTTTCTCAGGAGCAGTTTGCGTGGAAGGCAGAGAGGGCGCCTCGCCTTTGCACAGAAGGGATGTTTCTCGAGTGGATGGCTGAGCCTCGTGTGGGTGTGCTCATGAACCTCGAGAAAGTCAGATCCCGCCTGCCTGCTATTTTGGATACTACAACAGTTGCTCTAGCTGCTGATGTCTCGTCTCCTGCTCCTGCTGCCCCTGTTGCTGCCCCTGCTGCTGCCCGTGCTGTTCCTGGTGCTCCTCCTGTCCCTTTGGCTTCTACAGTGTGGTCCTGCTGCTGGCGCTGCAGCAGCTGCTGGGCTGCCCTACCGCCGTGCTGTCAGCTTCTCAACGTTCCTTGTGCTTGTAGCAAGATCCCCCCGCCTTGTGACTTTATGGCAAGCACACTTGGTCTTGCGTTCGTCGGCCTGGCCAGCAATCGCCACTGAGCTGGGGGCGAGCAGGCAGAGGGAGTGTGACAACTTTGCGTCCATGCTGGTGCAGGTGCTGGGGGTGAAGGAGAGTGCTGATCTGCAGGAGGGGTTTGGGTTCTTTGTGCAGCAATTGCTGTCAGGCGGGCTGGAGAAGGCGCATGCTGAGAGGAGGGGGGGAGCTTGGGAAAGACTGCTGAGAAGGTGGATAAGGAGGGGAAACGGAAGGGGGGAGCTGAGGGGAAGGCTTTTGAGAAGGCGCATGTGGAGGGGAAGGCGTCACATGGGAAGGATGATGGGAGACACGGAGAGGAAGAGGCAGGGAGCAAGGTATAGAGATTGATAGGGTTGCTGGCAAGTGCGGGAGGGTTAGTTCGGACTTGAGCTGGAGGGAGCATCTGAAGGGGCGTGTGTGGGAGAGGTATGCGGATGGCATGGCTTGGATTCTGCAGCATTGAGGGGGGGAAGGGCGGGAGTTAAGGTGCAGCCACTGCAGTGAGGGGGCAGCAGCAGCAGCAGAAGCAGCAGTGGTGGCAGTGGCGGCAGTGACAATGGCAGAAGAAGTAGCAGCAGCAGCGTCAGCATTTCTGGCAGCAGCAGTGAGAGCAGCAGTGCTCCGAGGGGTATGCATGTGAGTGGTGTCAATGCGACCGATTTCGCCCTTGCTGTCACCCACAGTCTTATCTCAACCAGAGCACTGGAAGGATGGAAAGCTGTACTTCCTTGATGGGAACAATGTGAGCAAGATGCAGGTAGAGAGTGCAGCTATTCAGGTGGCTAGGAAGAGACTGCTGGCAGACATGGCTTGAAGCAGACAAGGGGGATGAATGGAGTGGCAGCAGCAGATGTAGGAAGAACCCCGCCTGCTGCTTCTGCTGTTGCTGCAAGCGCTGATATGAATGCTGTACTCGTGCCTGTCAATAGAGGCCCTGGTGTTGCTGCACTCACCTATCGGGCCGGTTGCATCTTGCAGTGGGTCCGAGTCTACGGCTCAGATTCCATCTTGGAGAAGAAACGGTGCTTCAAGGACTGCCCTCAGAGCAACGTCCGGCCCATACGCCACCCGCTTCGGGACCTTCCGAGCCTGCTGGTCAGGTTCGGCGCCATCCCCAAGCCTCTGGAGGGATGCGGCATTCCTTTAGAGTGGGAGGAGTGGCCTGGGGACGGCGAAGCTGCTGTGAGGTTTCCTGTCAACCGAAAGGAGAGGTGTGTTTGGGCTTGGGATTGTGGAGGAGCGTGGTGAAGCAGGTGAGAAGCTGACCCAGCACCCTCGTCAGAACATACCTGAAGCAGTAGGGAGGTGCAGGCGTGCAAGAGGGAAAGGCTGTAAGGCAGTACGCCAAGGAGCTGGTGTGGAAGCCGAACAGAGCAGAACACGTGGGAGAGGTGAAGCATCTCGGAATGATGAGCAGAGAGTAATACTACCGCCCGCCAGGAGGAAGCTTCCCATCGTTCGCTGCCAGGCAGATGTGGACTTCCTGGTGGGGTTTAACGGGAATATCATGGACCCTCCGGCATGCACCGAGTGCTGCACCTGCTCTGCAGAATTCATACAAGTCTGTGTGCATGGCTGCTCTCATTGCCAACTTCGCTTACCGCCCAGTCAGCCATCTTTTCTCCCGCGTGCTCTCAGCCTTCCCGCATCCTCCCCTGGCTTCGACAAACTGGTTGAGTGCCTGGACCTCCCTGCACGCCTGCCCAGGCCTGTGAACCTGCAGATGCTGCTCAGCCGGGCGGAGCAGGTGCCTCTGTACTTCCTCATTCACATGGCCGTGTGGTGGGGTCGTCCTCTTCTGACAAGCTATGAGGTGGAGCGGGAATGCAGTAGACATGAGCAGTTGGTGCAGTCAGGTGCGCGTAAAAAGGGTGTGGAGAAAAGGGGAAAGGTGGGAGGGTGAAGGGGCAAGGGCTCTGGGATGGTGAGGTGGATCAGGAGAACGGTGGAGAGGTGTGGGAGGAGGTGCGGATGTGGTATTGCGCAGGCAATGGCTGTGTGGAGTTTCAAAGAGGGAAGCGATGGAGTGCAGAGTGCGGAGTGCAGGGGCAGCAGGAAGCAGGAGAGAGCGGCTAAGGAGTGTGACATCACATGGATTCTTGAGGCAGAGCAATCACTCCGAGGTACTGTGAGGGGCGGCAAGGGCAACGTGGTTCTGTCAGGGGAGCAGCAACTGTGAGTGGATGGGTGGCAGCAGCAGCAGCAACAACAACAGCAGTGAGAAGAAGAGGAAGAAGGGGAAGGTGCCGGCTTATCGGAAGCCGTGGCTGGGTGGAGTGAATCTGGTGGCATGTCTGCGAGAGATGCTGCTGGGGGAGCCGTGCTACTACCCCCTGCCTCCCATGCTGCTCCATCCGCTCCTGCTGCTGCTTCCACCCATTCTGCTGCTGCTATGGCTTCTCGTCTTACTGCCCCTCCAACCCCACTGCAATAAGCATCGGTGCTGCTACTGTTGCTGCTGCTTCAGATGTCCAAGGCCGTGTGTGCGGTACTGCAGGGTGTGCGAGGGTGGAAGGTGGTTCTGTGAAGCTGAGGAGGTGCGGTGGGTGTGGCAAGGTAGCGTATTGCAGCAGAGAGTGCCAAAAGGCGCACTGGCCCTCCCACAAGCTTACATGCCCCGGCAGGAGCAGCGGGAAGAAGAGTGGGAAGGATGAGAGCAAGGATGGCAGCGGCAATAGTGGCACGACGATTAGCAAGGTGAGTGGGCAAGGTGGGTAGGCAACGTGGGGAGGCAATGTGGGAAGCAATGTGGGAGGCAACGTGGGGAGGCAACGTGGGAGGCAAGATGGGTAGGCAAGATGGGGAGGCAAGATGGGGAGGCAAGGTGGGTAGGTTAGGTGAGTGGCAAGGTGAGTATTCAAGGTCAGCGGTGGGGTGTAAGACAAGGTGTTGTTAGGTACGGACCTACTGAGGCATCATGCCCTTTGCCGGTCTGGTGTGCCAGCATGGTTGCAAGCAACGAGGGTGTGTGCAAGCCCTCTCTTTGCATGTACTTGGGTTGTGGTTTGCTGTGCATACTGCCGGTCATTCACCTTGTGCAGCAGTAGCTGGCGGATGGCCATACTAAATGCCTTGCTCAGCTTTGTTCAAGAAAGACAACTGTACAATGACTTTCATTCCTCGCTCTTTTCCCTTCTAACATTTTCCAAGTTGTTCTCACTCACCCTTTCCCGTTTCTTGCACTTGCACTCTTAACCTCACTGGCTCTGCACTGGTATAAGAGTGCATATCTACAAGCATGTGCCTGAAGTTTTAGGGGCTTGCGCAACGTGCTACTATGGGGCAGAAGTGCAAGAGCACAAGGTTGACTGCTGTTCAGTGCAGTGCAGTGCCACTCCAACGGAGGCCGGCACTTAAATTGGATCGGACATGAGATTTGCTTCTAGTATTTGTTGAGACATAATCATTCTAGAGCATCTGTATCTGGTGTTGGGATGTGATGAGGCGAGTCCTGATTCCACAGCAGGGTGGCTACCAGTAAATGATGCAACACGCATGTCGTCTCTCCGGAGGTGTGCCCAGCTGGCGTTTCTGTCTTGGCGGTGTCGAATTGATTCGCCATGATCCGTAATTTAGCAGCTGGATCTGCTTTCCCCCCCCCCCGTGCTCTTCCCACCTCACTCCAACGCTTGCTACAGAAATGAGTTGTAAGTCACTGGCCATAGAGAGTCTGCTGAACAATTTCCGTACGGTCTTCTATTGACAGATCTAAGCACAGTTTGTGAACGAGTGTAGGTATCGGCGGAACCTTTCCAGTATCAGATGTTAGAGCGAAAGCACTCTTGTTGAATGGAGAAAGCTACATGGCCGATACCTTGTGCATGCGTGGCAAGCGAAACTGTTTTCGTGACATTTTATCCCTAGCGTATAACTTTCCAGCACGGCAAGAACTCTGAGATGTTTGCACACAGCTTCACTTTGTAGGAAGCCAGTTGAGGCGCCTTCAAGTGCCAAGCTCTCACGGATGGCAGCCACCTTGCACCTGCCACAGAGCCATTCAGTACGATCTGCGGGTGTTAGTGATAAATGGGCAGTGGCGGAACTGTGGTGTTTGGTAGGGAGAGCTGATGGGATGAAAGGGGCCATCAATCTGCAACATGTGGGGGATGGGGGGAGGGGGGAAACCAATCATGCAACTTCTGCATTAAGTGGGCTGCAGAGCAGCTTCCACTCAAGAAGCAAGCGACCTGCAACCTTCTGTGTTGGAAACGGGAGCGTTGTTCGGATTGCCAGATCCATTCATACCATTTTAACCTGAGTGCCCTGATTATCTCATCTTACCCAAAAAATTCAACACACTAGTGCCCTATCTTTTTTCATATTGCCCAGACTTAATCGAACTGCCTCACAATGAGGAG
>CANXME010000378.1:0-104311 GCA_948144175.1 Closterium sp. NIES-65 | reverse complement strand
AGGGCCTAGCGTTCGCGAAATAGCAAGAACAAGGGCCTAGTGTGTGCAAAATAAAAAGAACAAGGGTCTAGCATGTGCAAAATTGCAAGAACAAGGGCCTAGCGTGTGCAAAATAAGAAGAACAAGGGAATAGCGTGTGCAAAATAGCAAGAACAAGGGCCTAGTGTGTGCAAAATAAAAAGAACAAGGGCCTATCGTGTGCAAAATAAAAAGAACAATGGCATAGCGTGTGCAAAATAAAAAAAACAAGGGCCTAGCGTGTGCAAAATAAAAAGAACAAGGGCCTAGCGTGTGCAAAATTGCAAAAACAAGGGCCTAGCATTTGCAAAATTGCAAGAACAAGGGCCTAGTATGTGCAAAATGGCAAGAACAAAGGCCTCACGTGTGCAAAAATGCAAGAACAAGGGCCTAGTGTGTGCAAAATAAAAAGAACAAGGGCCTAGCGTGTGCAAAATAAAAAGAATAAGGGCCTAGCGTGTGCAAAATAGCAAAAACAAGGTCCTGGAGTATGCAGAATTGCAAGAATAAGGGCCTAGCGAGTGCAAAATTGCAAGAGCAAGGGCCTAGCGTGTGCAAAAAATCAAGAACAAGGGCCTAGCGTTCGCGAAATAGCAAGAACAAGGGCCTTCCGTGTGCAAAATAGCAAGAACAAGGGTCTAGCGTGTGCAAAATTGCAAGAACAAGGGCCTAGCGTGTGCAAAATAAAAAGAACAAGGGCCTAGTGTGTGCAAAATAAAAAGAACAAGGGCATAGCGTGTGCAAAATAGCAAGAACAAGGGCCTAGCGTGTGCAAAATAAAAAGAACAAGGGCATAGTGTGTGCAAAATAGTAAGAACAAGGGCCTAGCGTGTGCAAAATAAAAAGAACAAGGGCCTAGCGTGTGCAAAATGAAAAGAACAAGGGCCTAGCGTGTGCAAAATTGCAAGAACAAGGGCCTAGCGTGTGCAAAAAATCAAGAACAAGGGCCTAGCGTTCGCGAAATAGCAAGAACAAGGGCCTAGCGGGTGCAAAATAAAAAGAACAAGGGTCTAGCATGTGCAAAATTGCAAGAACAAGGGCCTAGCGTGTGCAAAATAAAAAGAACAAGGGCTTAGCGTGTGCAAAATAAACAGAACAAGGGCCTAGCGTGTGTAAAATTGCAAGAACAAGGGCCTAGCGTGTGCAAAATTGCAAGAACAAGGGCCTTTTGAGTGCAAAATAGCAAGAGCAAGGGCCTAGCGTGTGCAAAAAATCAAGAACAAGGGCCTAACGTTCGCGAAATAGCAAGAAAAAGGGCCTAGCGTGTGCAAAATAAAAAGAACAAGGGTCTAGCATGTGCAAAATTGCAAGAACAAGGGCCTAGCGTGTGCAAAATAAAAAGAACAAGGGCATACCGTGTGCAAATTAGCAAGAACAAGGGCCTAGCGTGTGCAAAATAAAAAGAACAAGGGCCTAGCGTGTGCAAAAAAAAAAAGAACAAGGGCATAGCGTGTGCAAAATAAAAAGAACAAGGGCCTAGCGTGTGCAAAATATAAAGAACAAGGGCCTAGCGTGTGCAAAATTGCAAGAACAAGGGCCTAGCGTGTGCAAAATTGCAAGAACAAGGGCCTAGCGAGTGCAAAATAGCAAGAGCAAGGGCCTAGCGTGTGCAAAAAATCAAGAACAAGGCCTAGCGTTCGCGAAATAGCAAGAGCAAGGGCCTAGCGTGTGCAAAATAAAAAGAACAAGGGTCTAGCATGTGCAAAATTGCAAGAAGAAGGGCCTAGCGTGTGCAAAATAAAAAGAACAAGGGCATAGCATGTGCAAAATAGCAAGAACAAGGGCCTAGCGTGTGCAAAATAAAAAGAACAAGGGCCTAGCGTGTCCAAAATAAAAAGAACAAGGGCCTAGCGTGTGCAAAATTGCAAGAACAAGGGCCTAGCGTGTGCAAAATTGCAAGAACAAGGGCCTAGCGTGGGCAAAATAAAAAGAACAAGGGCCTAGCATGTGCAAAAAAAAAAGAACAAGGGCCTAGCGTGTGCAAAATTGCAAGAACAAGGGCCTAGCGTGTGCAAAATTGCAATAACAAGGGCCTAGCGTGTGCACAATTGCAAGAACAAGGGCCTAGCGTGTGCAAAATAAAAAGAACAAGGGCCTAGCATGTGCAAAATAAAAAGAACAAGGGCCTAGCATGTGCAAAATTGCAAGAACAAGGGCCTAGCGTGTGCAAAATTGCAAGAACAAGGGCCTAGCGAGTGCAAAATAGCAAGAGCAAGGGCCTAGCGTGTGCAAAAAATCAAGAACAAGGGCCTAGCGTTCGCGAAATAGCAAGAACCAGGGCCTAGCGTGTGCAAAATAAAAAGAACAAGGGTCTAGCATGTGCAAAATTGCAAGAACAAGGGCCTAGCGTGTGCAAAATAAAAAGAACAATGGCATAGCGTGTGAAAAAAAGGCAAGAACAAGGGCCTAGCGTGTGCAAAATAAAAAGAACAAGGGCCTAGCGTGTGCAAAATAAAAAGAACAAGGGCATAGCGTGTGCAAAATAAAAAGAACAAGGGCCTAGCGTGTGCAAAATAAAAAGAACAAGTGCCTAGCCTGTGCAAAATTGCAAGAACAAGGGCCTAGCGTGTGCAAAATTGCAAGAACAAAGGCCTAGCGTGTGCAAAATTGTAAGAACAAGAGTCTAGCATGTGCAAAATAGCAAGAACAAGGGCCTAGCGTGTGCAAAATAGCAAGAACAAGGGCCTAGCGTGTGCAAAATTGCAAGAACAAGGGTCTAGCGTGTGCAAAATTGCAAGAACAAGGGCATAGCGTATGCAAAATTGCAAAAACAAGGGCCTAGGGTGTGCAAAATAGCAAGAACAAGGGCCTAGCGTGTGCAAAATTGCAAGAACAAGGGTCTAGCGTGTGCAAAATAGCAAGAACAAGGGCCTAGCGTGTGCAAAATTGCAAGAACAAGGGCCTAGCGTGTGCAAAATAGCAAGAACAAGGGCCTAGCGTGTGCAAAATTGCAAGAACAAGGGTCTAGCGTGTGCAAAATAGCAAGAACAAGGGCCTAGCGTGTGCAAAATTGCAAGAACAAGGGCCTAGCGTGTGCAAAATTGCAAGAACAAGGGTTTAGCGTGTGCAAAATAGCAAGAACAAGGGCCTAGCGTGTGCAAAATTGTAAGAACAAGGGTCTAACGTGTGCGAAATCGCAAGAACAAGGGCCTAGCGTGGGCAAAATAGCAAGAACAAGGGCCTAGTGTGTGCAAAATTGCAAGAACAAGGGTCTAGCGTGTGCAAAATTGCAAGAACAAGGGCCTAGCGTGTGCAAAATTGCAAGAACAAGGGTCTAGCGTGTGCAAAATTGCAAGAACAAGGGCCTAGCGTGTGCAAAATTGCAAGAACAAGGGCCTAGCGTGTGCAAAATTGCAAGAACAAGGGCCTAGCGTGTGCAAAATTGCAAGAAAAAGGGCCTAGCGTGTGCAAAATTGCAAGAACAAGGGTCTAGCGTGTGCAAAATAGCAAGAACAAGGGCATAGCGTGTGCAAAATAGCAAGAACAAGGATCTAGCCTGTGCAAAATAAAAAGAACAAGGGCCTAGCGTGTGCAAAATAAAAAGAACAAGGGCCTAGCGTGTGCAAAATTGCAAGAACAAGGGCCTTGCGTGTGCAAAATTGCAAGAACAAGGGTCTAGCGTGTGCAAAATTGCAAGAACAAGGGCATAGAGTATGCAAAATTGCAAGAACAAGGGCCTAGCGTGTGCAAAATAGCAAGAACAAGGGCCTAGCGTGTGCAAAATTGCAAGAACAAGGGTCTAGCGTGTGCAAAATAGCAAGAACAAGGGCCTAGCGTGTGCAAAATTGCAAGAACAAGGGCCTAGCGTGTGCAAAATTGCAAGAACAAGGGTTTAGCGTGTGCAAAATAGCAAGAACAAGGGTTTAGCGAGAGCAAAATAGCAAGAGCAAGGGCCTAGCGTGTGCAAAAAATCAAGAACAAGGGCCTAGCGTGTGCAAAATTGCAAGAACAAGGGCCTAGCATGTGCAAAATTGCAAGATTAAGGGCCTAGCGAGTGCAAAATAGCAAGAGCAAGGGCCTAGCGTGTGCAAAAAATCAAGAACAAGGGCCTAGCGTTCGCGAAATAGCAAGAGCAAGGGCTTAGCGTGTGCAAAAAAAATAAGAACAAGGGTCTAGCATGTGCAAAATTGCAAGAACAAGGGCCTAGCGTGTGCAAAATAAAAAGAACAAGGGCATAGCGTGTGCAAAATAGCTAGAACAAGGGCCTAGCGTGTGCAAAATAAAAAGAACAAGGGCCTAGCGTGTGCAAAATAAAAAGAACAAGGGCCTAGCGTGTGCAAAATTGCAAGAACAAGGGCCTAGCGTGTGCAAAATTGCAAGAACAAGGGCCTAGTGAGTGCAAAATAGCAAGAGCAAGGGCCTAGCGTGTGCAAAAAATCAAGAACAAGGGACTAGCGTTCGCGAAATAGCAAGATCAAGGGCCTAGCGTGTGCAAAATAAAAAGAACAAGGGTCTAGCATATGCAAAATTGCAAGAACAAGGGCCTAGCGTGTGCAAAATAAAAAGAACAAGGGCATAGCGTGCGCAAAACAGCAAGAACAAGGGCCTAGCGTGTACAAAATAAAAAGAACAAGGGCCTAGCGTGTGCAAATTTGCAAGAACAAGGGCCTAGCATGTGCAAAATTTCAAGAACAAGGGCCTAGCGAGTGCAAAATAGCAAGAGCAAGGGCCTAGCGTGTGCAAACAATCAAGAACAAGGGCCTAGCGTTCGCGAAATAGCAAGAACAAGGGCCTAGCGTGTGCAAAATTAAAAGAACAAGGGTCTAGCATGTGCAAAATTGCAAGAACAAGGGCCTAGCGTGTGCAGAATAAAAAGAACAAGGGCCTAGCGTGTGCAAAATAAAAAGAACAAGGGCATAGCGTGTGCAAAATAAAAGGAACAAGGGCCTAGCGTGTGCAAAATTGCAAGAACAAGGGCCTAGCGTGTGCAAAATTGCAAGAACAAGGGTCTAGCGTGTGCAAAATTGCAAGAACAAGGGTTTAGCGAGAGCAAAATAGCAAGAGCAAGGGCCTAGGGTGTGCAAAAAATCAAGAACAAGGGCCTAGCATTCGCGAAATAGCAAGAGCAAGGGCCTAGCGTGTGCAAAATAAAAAGAACAAGGGTCTAGCATGTGCAAAATTGCAAGAACAAGGGCCTAGCGTGTGCAAAATAAAAAGAACAAGGGCATAGCGTGTGCAAAATAGCAAGAACAAGGGCCTAGCGTGTGCAAAATAAAAAGAACAAGGGCCTAGTGTGTGCAAAATAAAAAGAACAAGGGCCTAGCGTGTGCAAAATTGCAAGAACAAGGGCCTAGCGTGTGCAAGATTGCAAGAACAAGGGCCTAGCGAGTCCAAAATAGCAAGAGCAAGGGCCTAGCGTGTGCAAAAAATCAAGAACAAGGGACTAGCGTTCGCGAAATAGCAAGATCAAGGGCCTAGCGTGTGCAAAATAAAAAGAACAAGGGTCTAGCATATGCAAAATTGCAAGAACAAGGGCCTAGCGTGTGCAAAATAAAAATAACAAGGGCATAGCGTGCGCAAAATAGTTAGAACAAGGGCCTAGCGTGTGCAAATTAAAAAGAACAAGGGCCTAGCGTGTGCAAAATAAAAAGAACAAGGGCCTAGCGTGTGCAAATTTGCAAGAACAAGGGCCAAGCATGTGCAAAATTGCAAGAACAAGGGCCTAGCGAGTGCAAAATAGCAAGAGCAAGGGCCTAGCGTGTGCAAAAAATCAAGAACAAGGGCCTAGCGTTCGCGAAATAGCAAGAACAAGGGCCTAGCGTGTGCAAAATTAAAAGAAAAAGGGTCTAGCATGTGCAAAATTGCAAGAACAAGAGGCCTAGCGTGTGCAAAATAAAAAGAACAAGGGCATAGCGTGTGCAAAATAGCAAAAACAAGGGCCTAGCGTGTGCAAAAAAAAAAAAGAACAAGGGCCTAGCGTGTGCAAAATAAAAAGAACAAGGGACTAGCGTGTGCAAAAATGCAAGAACAAGGGCCTAGCGAGAGCAAAATAGCAAGAGCAAGGGCCTAGCGTGTGCAAAAAATCAAGAACAAGGGCCTAGCGTGTGCAAAATTAAAAGAACAAGGGTCTAGCATGTGCAAAATTGCAAGAACAAGAGGCCTAGCGTGTGCAAAATAAAAAGAACAAGGGCATAGCGTGTGCAAAATAGCAAGAACAAGGGCCTAGCGTGTGCAAAATAAAAAGAACAAGGGCCTAGCGTGTGCAAAATAAAAAGAACAAGGGCCTAGCGTGTGCAAAATTGCAAGAACAAGGGCCTAGCGAGTGCAAAATAGCAAGAGCAAGGGCCTAGCGTGTGCAAAAAATCAAGAACAAGGGCCTAGCGTTCGCGAAATAGCAAGATTAAGGGCCTAGCGTGTGCAAAAAAAAAAGAACAAGGGTCTAGCATATGCAAAATTGCAAGAACAAGGGCCTAGCGTGTGCAAGATAGCAAGAACAAGGGCCTAGTGTGTGCAAAATAAAAAGAACAATGGCCTAGCGTGTGCAAAATAAAAAAAACAAGGGCCTAGCGTGTGCGAAATTGCAAGAACAAGGGCCTACCATGTGATAAATTGCAAGAACAAGGGCCAAGCGAGTGCAAAATAGCAAGAGCAAGGGCCTAGCATGTGCAAAAAATCAAGAACAAGGGCCTAGCGTTCTCGAAATAGCAAGAACAAGGGCCTAGCGTGTGCAAAATAAAAAGAACAAGGGCCTAGTGTGTGCAAAATAAAAAGAGCAAGGGCCTAGCGTGTGCAAAATTGCAAGAACAAGGGCCTAGCGTGTGCAAGATTGCAAGAACAAGGGCCTAGCGAGTCCAAAATAGCAAGAGCAAGGGCCTAGCGTGTGCAAAAAATCAAGAACAAGGGACTAGCGTTCGCGAAATAGCAAGATCAAGGGCCTAGCGTGTGCAAAATAAAAAGAACAAGGGTCTAGCATATGCAAAATTGCAAGAACAAGGGCCTAGCGTGTGCAAAATAAAAATAACAAGGGCATAGCGTGCGCAAAATAGTTAGAACAAGGGCCTAGCGTGTGCAAATTAAAAAGAACAAGGGCCTAGCGTGTGCAAAATAAAAAGAACAAGGGCCTAGCGTGTGCAAATTTGCAAGAACAAGGGCCAAGCATGTGCAAAATTGCAAGAACAAGGGCCTAGCGAGTGCAAAATAGCAAGAGCAAGGGCCTAGCGTGTGCAAAAAATCAAGAACAAGGGCCTAGCGTTCGCGAAATAGCAAGAACAAGGGCCTAGCGTGTGCAAAATTAAAAGAACAAGGGTCTAGCATGTGCAAAATTGCAAGAACAAGAGGCCTAGCGTGTGCAAAATAAAAAGAACAAGGGCATAGCGTGTGCAAAATAGCAAAAACAAGGGCCTAGCGTGTGCAAAAAAAAAAAAGAACAAGGGCCTAGCGTTTGCAAAATAAAAAGAACAAGGGACTAGCGTGTGCAGAAATGCAAGAACAAGGGCCTAGCGAGAGCAAAATAGCAAGAGCAAGGGCCTAGCGTGTGCAAAAAATCAAGAACAAGGGCCTAGCGTTCGCGAAATAGCAAGAGCAAGGGCCTAGCGTGTGCAAAATAAAAAGAACAAGGGCATAGCGTGTGCAAAATAGCAAGAACAAGGGCCTAGCGTGTGCAAAATAAAAAGAACAAGGGCCTAGCGTGTGCAAAATAAAAAGAACAAGGGCCTAGCGTGTGCAAAATTGCAAGAACAAGGGCCTAGCGAGTGCAAAATAGCAAGAGCAAGGGCCTAGCGTGTGCAAAAAATCAAGAACAAGGGCCTAGCGTTCGCGAAATAGCAAGATTAAGGGCCTAGCGTGTGCAAAAAAAAAAGAACAAGGGTCTAGCATATGCAAAATTGCAAGAACAAGGGCCTAGCGTGTGCAAGATAGCAAGAACAAGGGCCTAGTGTGTGCAAAATAAAAAGAACAAGGGCCTAGCGTGTGCAAAATAAAAAAAACAAGGGCCTAGCGTGTGCGAAATTGCAAGAACAAGGGCCTACCATGTGATAAATTGCAAGAACAAGGGCCAAGCGAGTGCAAAATAGCAAGAGCAAGGGCCTAGCATGTGCAAAAAATCAAGAACAAGGGCCTAGCGTTCTCGAAATAGCAAGAAGAAGGGCCTAGCGTGTGCAAAATAAAAAGAACAAGGGTCTAGCATGTGCAAAATTGCAAGAACAAGGGCCTATCGTGTGCAAAATAAAAAGAACAAGAGCATAGCGTGTGCAAAATAGCAAAAACAAGGGCCTAGCATGTGCAAAATAAAAAAAACAAGGGCCTAGCGTGTGCAAAATAAAAAGAACAAGGGCCTAGCGTGTGCAAAATTGCAAGAACAAAGGCCTAGCGAGAGCAAAATAGCAAGAGCAAGGGCCTAGCGTGTGCAAAATTGCAAGAACAAGGGCCTAGCGAGTGCGAAATAGCAAGAGCAAGGGCCTAGCGTGTGCAAAATAAAAAGAACAAGGGCATAGCGCGAGCAAAATAGCAAGAACAAGGGCCTAGCGTGTGCAAAATAAAAAGAACAAGGGCCTAGCGTGTGCAAAATAAAAAGAACAAGGGCCTAGCGTGTGCAAAATTGCAAGAACTAGGGCCTAGCGTGTGCAAAATTGCAAGAACAAGGGCCTAGCGAGTGCAAAATGGCAAGAGCAAGGGCCTAGCGTGTGCAAAAAATCAAGAAGAAGGGCCTAGCGTTCGCGAAATAGCAAGATCAAGGGCCTAGCGTGTGCAAAATAAAAAGAACAAGGGTCTAGCATATGCAAAATTGAAAGAACAAGGGCCTAGCGTGTGCAAAAAAAAAAAGAACAAGGGCATAGCGTGTACAAAATAGCAAGAACAAGGGCCTAGCGTGTGCAAAATAAAAAGAACAAGGGCCTAGCGTGTGCAAAATAAAAAGAACAAGGGCCTAGCGTGTGCAAAATTGCAAGAATAAGGGCCTAGCATGTGCAAAATTGCAACAACAAGGGCCTAGCGAGTGCAAAATAGCAAGAGCAAGGGCCTAGCGTGTGCAAAAAATTAAGAACAAGGGCCTAGCGTTCGCGAAATAGCAAGAACAAGGGCCTAGCGTGAGCAAAATAAAAAGAACAAGGGTCTAGCATGTGCAAAATTGCAAGAACAAGGGCCTAGCGTGAGCAAAATGCAAAGAACAAGGGCATAGCGTGTGCAAAAGAGCAAAAACAAGGGCCTAGCGTGTGCAAAATTAAAAAAACAAGGGCCTAGCGCGTGCAAAATAAAAAGAACAAGGGCCTAGCGTGTGCAAAATTGTAAGAAAAAGGGCCTAGCGAGAGCAAAATAGCAAGAGCAAGGGCCTAGCGTGTGCAAAAAATCAAGAACAAGGGCCTAGCGTTCGCGAAATAGCAAGAGCAAGGGCCTAGCGTGTGCAATATAAAAAGAGCAAGGGTCTAGCATGTGCAAAATTCCAAGAACAAGGGCCTAACGTGTGCAAAATAAAAAGAACTAGGGCATAGCGTGTGCAAAATAGCAAGAACAAGGGCCTAGCGTGTGCAAAATAAAAAGAACAAGGGCCTAGCGTGTGCAAAATAAAAAGAACAGGGGCCTAGCGTGTGCAAAAAATCAAGAACAAGGGCCTAGCGTTCGCGAAATAGCAAGATCAAGGGCCTAGCATGTGCAAAATAAAAATAACAAGGGTCTAGCATATGCAAAATTGCAAGAACAAGGGCCTAGCGTGTGCAAAATAAAAAGAACAAGGGCATAGCGTGTGCAAAATAGCAAGAACAAGGGCCTAGCGTGTGCAAAATAAAACGAACAAGGGCCTAGCGTGTGCAAAATAAAAAGAACAAGGGCCTAGCGTGTGCAAAATTGCAAGAATAAGGGCCTAGCATGTGCAAAATTGCAACAACAAGGGCCTAGGGAGTGCAAAATAGCAAGAGCAAGGGCCTAGCGTGTGCAAAAAATTAAGAACAAGGGCCTAGCGTTCGCGAAATAGCAAGAACAAGGGCCTAGCGTGAGCGAAATAAAAAGAACAAGGGTCTAGCATGTGCAAAATTGCAAGAACAAGGGCCTAGCGTGAGCAAAATAGAAAGAACAAGGGCATAGCGTGTGCAAAAGAGCAAAAACAAGGGCCTAGCATCTGCAAAATTAAAAAAACAAGGGCCTAGCGTGTGCAAAATAAAAAGAACAAGGGCCTAGTGTGTGCAAAATTGCAAGAAAAAGGGCCTAGCGAGAGCAAAATAGCAAGAGCAAGGGCCTAGCGTGTGCAAAAAATCAAGAACAAGGGCCTAGCGTTCGCGAAATAGCAAGAGCAAGGGCCTAGCGTGTGCAATATAAAAAGAACAAGGGTCTAGCATGTGCAAAATTCCAAGAACAAGGGCCTAGCGTGTGCAAAATAAAAAGAACAAGGGCCTAGCGTGTGCAAAATAAAAAGAACAGGGGCCTAGCGTGTGCAAAAAATCAAGAACAAGGGCCTAGCGTTCGCGAAATAGCAAGATCAAGGGCCTAGCATGTGCAAAATAAAAATAACAAGGGTCTAGCATATGCAAAATTGCAAGAACAAGGGCCTAGCGTGTGCAAAATAAAAAGAACAAGGGCATAGCGTGTGCAAAATAGCAAGAACAAGGGCCTAGCGTGTGCAAAATAAAACGAACAAGGGCCTAGCGTGTGCAAAATAAAAAGAACAAGGGCCTAGCGTGTGCAAAATTGCAAGAACAAAGGCCTAGCATGTGCAAAATTGCAAGAACAAGGGCCTAGCGAGTGCAAAATAGCAAGAGCAAGGGCCTAGCGTGTGCAAAAAATCAAGAACAAGGGCCTAGCGTTCGTGAAATATCAAGAGCAAGGGCCTAGCGTGTGCAAAATAAAAAGAACAAGGGTCTAGCATGTGCAAAATTACAAGAACAAGGGCCTAGCGTGTGCAAAATAAAAAGAACAAGGGCATAGCGTGTGCAAAACAGCAAGAACAAGGGCCTTGCGTGTGCAAAATAAAAAGCACAAGGGCCTAGCGTGTGCAAAATTGCAAGAACAAGGGCCTAGCGTGTGCAAAATTGCAAGAACAAGGGCTTAGCGAGTGCAAAATAGCAAGAGCAAGGGCCTAGCGTGTGCAAAAAATCAAGAACAAGGGCCTAGCGTTCGCAAAATAGCAAGAACAAGGGCCTAGCGTGTGCAAAAAAAAAAGAACAAGGGTCTAGCATGTGCAAAATTGCAAGAACAAGGGCCTAGCGTGTGCAAAATAAAAAGAACAAGGGCATAGCGTGTGCAAAATAGCAAGAACAAGGGCCTAGCGTGTGCAAAATAAAAAGAACAAGGGCCTAGCGTGTGCAAAATAAAAAGAACAAGGGCATAGCATGTGCAAAATAAAAGGAACAAGGGCCTAGCGTTTGCAAAATAAAAAGAACAAGGGCCTAGCATGTGCAAAATTGCAAGAACAAGGGCCTAGCGTGTGCAAAATTGCAAGAACAAGGGCCTAGCGAGAGCAAAATAGCGAGAGCAAGGGCCTAGCGTGTGCAAAGAATCAAGAACAAGGGCCTAGCGTGTGCAAAATTGCAAGAACAAGGGCCTAGCGTGTGCAAAATTGCAAGAACAAGGGCCTAGCGAGTGCAAAATAGCAAGAGCAAGGGCCTAGCGTGTGCAAAAAATCAAGAACAAGGGCCTAGCGTTCGCGAAATAGCAAGAGCAAGGGCTTAGCGTGTGCAAAAAAAAAAAGAACAAGGGTCTAGCATGTGCAAAATTGCAAGAACAAGGGCCTAGCGTGTGCAAAATAAAAAGAACAAGGGCATAGCGTGTGCAAAATAGCTAGAACAAGGGCCTAGCGTGTGCAAACTAAAAAGAACAAGGGCCTAGCGTGTGCAAAATAAAAAGAACAAGGGCCTAGCGTGTGCAAAATTGCAAGAACAAGGGCCTAGCGTGTGCAAAATTGCAAGAACAAGGGCCTAGTGAGTGCAAAATAGCAAGAGCAAGGGCCTAGCGTGTGCAAAAAATCAAGAACAAGGGACTAGCGTTCGCGAAATAGCAAGATCAAGGGCCTAGCGTGTGCAAAATAAAAAGAACAAGGGTCTAGCATATGCAAAATTGCAAGAACAAGGGCCTAGCGTGTGCAAAATAAAAAGAACAAGGGCATAGCGTGCGCAAAACAGCAAGAACAAGGGCCTAGCGTGTACAAAATAAAAAGAACAAGGGCCTAGCGTGTGCAAATTTGCAAGAACAAGGGCCTAGCATGTGCAAAATTTCAAGAACAAGGGCCTAGCGAGTGCAAAATAGCAAGAGCAAGGGCCTAGCGTGTGCAAACAATCAAGAACAAGGGCCTAGCGTTCGCGAAATAGCAAGAACAAGGGCCTAGCGTGTGCAAAATTAAAAGAACAATGGTCTAGCATGTGCAAAATTGCAAGAACAAGGGCCTAGCGTGTGCAGAATAAAAAGAACAAGGGCCTAGCGTGTGCAAAATAAAAAGAACAAGGGCATAGCGTGTGCAAAATAAAAGGAACAAGGGCCTAGCGTGTGCAAAATTGCAAGAACAATGGCCTAGCGTGTGCAAAATTGCAAGAACAAGGGTCTAGCGTGTGCAAAATTGCAAGAACAAGGGTTTAGCGAGAGCAAAATAGCAAGAACAAGGGCCTAGCGTTCGCGAAATAGCAAGAGCAAGGGCCTAGCGTGTGCAAAATAAAAAGAACAAGGGTCTAGCATGTGCAAAATTGCAAGAACAAGGGCCTAGCGTGTGCAAAATAAAAAGAACAAGGGCATAGCGTGTGCAAAATAGCAAGAACAAGGGCCTAGCGTGTGCAAAATAAAAAGAACAAGGGCCTAGCGTGTGCAAAATAAAAAGAACAGGGGCCTAGCGTGTGCAAAATTGCAAGAACAAGGGCCTAGCGTGTGCAAGATTGCAAGAACAAGGGCCTAGCGAGTCCAAAATAGCAAGAGCAAGGGCCTAGCGTGTGCAAAAAATCAAGAACAAGGGACTAGCGTTCGCAAAATAGCAAGATCAAGGGCCTAGCGTGTGCAAAATAAAAAGAACAAGGGTCTAGCATATGCAAAATTGCAAGAACAAGGGCCTAGCGTGTGCAAAATAAAAAGAACAAGGGCATAGCGTGCGCAAAATAGTTAGAACAAGGGCCTAGCGTGTGCAAATTAAAAAGAACAAGGGCCTAGCGTGTGCAAAATAAAAAAAACAAGGGCCTAGCGTGTGCAAATTTGCAAGAACAAGGGCCAAGCATGTGCAAAATTGCAAGAACAAGGGCCTAGCGAGTGCAAAATAGCAAGAGCAAGGGCCTAGCGTGTGCAAAAAATCAAGAACAAGGGCCTAGCGTGTGCAAAATTAAAAGAACAAGGGTCTAGCATGTGCAAAATTGCAAGAACAAGAGGCCTAGCGTGTGCAAAATAAAAAGAACAAGGGCATAGCGTGTGCAAAATAGCAAAAACAAGGGCCTAGCGTGTGCCAAAAAAAAAAGAACAAGGGCCTAGCGTGTGCAAAATAAAAAGAACAAGGGACTAGCGTGTGCAAAAATGCAAGAACAAGGGCCTAGCGAGAGCAAAATAGCAAGAGCAAGGGCCTAGCGTGTGCAAAAAATCAAGAACAAGGGCCTAGCGTTCGCGAAATAGCAAGAGCAAGGGCCTAGCGTGTGCAAAATAAAAAGAACAAGGGCATAGCGTGTGCAAAATAGCAAGAACAAGGGCCTAGCGTGTGCAAAATAAAAAGAACAAGGGCCTAGCGTGTGCAAAATAAAAAGAACAAGGGCCTAGCGTGTGCAAAATTGCAAGAACAAGGGCCTAGCGAGTGCAAAATAGCAAGAGCAAGGGCCTAGCGTGTGCAAAA
This sequence comes from Closterium sp. NIES-65, assembly GCA_948144175.1. Taxonomy (NCBI): domain Eukaryota; kingdom Viridiplantae; phylum Streptophyta; class Zygnematophyceae; order Desmidiales; family Closteriaceae; genus Closterium; species Closterium sp. NIES-65. The sequence goes on along the minus strand of CANXME010000378.1, from coordinate 90,576 downwards.
AATCAAGAACAAGGGCCTAGCGTTCGCGAAATAGCAAGATTAAGGGCCTAGCGTGTGCAAAAAAAAAAGAACAAGGGTCTAGCATATGCAAAATTGCAAGAACAAGGGCCTAGCGTGTGCAAGATAGCAAGAACAAGGGCCTAGTGTGTGCAAAATAAAAAGAACAAGGGCCTAGCGTGTGCAAAATAAAAAAAACAAGGGCCTAGCGTGTGCGAAATTGCAAGAACAAGGGCCTACCATGTGCAAAATTGCAAGAACAAGGGCCAAGCGAGTGCAAAATAGCAAGAGCAAGGGCCTAGCATGTGCAAAAAATCAAGAACAAGGGCCTAGCGTTCTCGAAATAGCAAGAACAAGGGCCTAGCGTGTGCAAAATAAAAAGAACAAGGGTCTAGCATGTGCAAAATTGCAAGAACAAGGGCCTATCGTGTGCAAAATAAAAAGAACAAGAGCATAGCGTGTGCAAAATAGCAAAAACAAGGGCCTAGCATGTGCAAAATAAAAAAAACAAGGGCCTAGCGTGTGCAAAATAAAAAGAACAAGGGCCTAGCGTGTGCAAAATTGCAAGAACAAAGGCCTAGCGAGAGCAAAATAGCAAGAGCAAGGGCCTAGCGTGTGCAAAATTGCAAGAACAAGGGCCTAGCGAGTGCGAAATAGCAAGAGCAAGGGCCTAGCGTGTGCAAAATAAAAAGAACAAGGGAATAGCGCGAGCAAAATAGCAAGAACAAGGGCCTAGCGTGTGCAAAATAAAAAGAACAAGGGCCTAGCGTGTGCAAAATAAAAAGAACAAGGGCCTAGCGTGTGCAAAATTGCAAGAACTAGGGCCTAGCGTGTGCAAAATTGCAAGAACAAGGGCCTAGCGAGTGCAAAATGGCAAGAGCAAGGGCCTAGCGTGTGCAAAAAATCAAGAACAAGGGCCTAGCGTTCGCGAAATAGCAAGATCAAGGGCCTAGCGTGTGCAAAATAAAAAGAACAAGGGTCTAGCATATGCAAAATTGAAAGAACAAGGGCCTAGCGTGTGCAAAAAAAAATAGAACAAGGGCATAGCGTGTGCAAAATAGCAAGAACAAGGGCCTAGCGTGTGCAAAATAAAAAGAACAAGGGCCTAGCGTGTGCAAAATAAAAAGAACAAGGGCCTAGCGTGTGCAAAATTGCAAGAATAAGGGCCTAGCATGTGCAAAATTGCAACAACAAGGGCCTAGCGAGTGCAAAATAGCAAGAGCAAGGGCCTAGCGTGTGCAAAAAATTAGGAACAAGGGCCTAGCGTTCGTGAAATAGCAAGAACAAGGGCCTAGCGTGAGCAAAATAAAAAGAACAAGGGTCTAGCATGTGCAAAATTGCAAGAACAAGGGCCTAGCGTGAGCAAAATAAAAAGAACAAGGGCATAGCGTGTGCAAAAGAGCAAAAACAAGGGCCTAGCGTGTGCAAAATTAAAAAAACAAGGGCCTAGCGCGTGCAAAATAAAAAGAACAAGGGCCTAGCGTGTGCAAAATTGCAAGAAAAAGGGCCTAGCGAGAGCAAAATAGCAAGAGCAAGGGCCTAGCGTGTGCAAAAAATCAAGAACAAGGGCCTAGCGTTCGCGAAATAGCAAGAGCAAGGGCCTAGCGTGTGCAATATAAAAAGAACAAGGGTCTAGCATGTGCAAAATTCCAAGAACAAGGGCCTAGCGTGTGCAAAATAAAAAGAACTAGGGCATAGCGTGTGCAAAATAGCAAAAACAAGGGCCTAGCGTGTGCAAAATAAAAAGAACAAGGGCCTAGCGTGTGCAAAATAAAAAGAACAGGGGCCTAGCGTGTGCAAAAAATCAAGAACAAGGGCCTAGCGTTCGCGAAATAGCAAGATCAAGGGCCTAGCATGTGCAAAATAAAAATAACAAGGGTCTAGCATATGCAAAATTGCAAGAACAAGGGCCTAGCGTGTGCAAAATAAAAAGAACAAGGGCATAGCGTGTGCAAAATAGCAAGAACAAGGGCCTAGCGTGTGCAAAATAAAACGAACAAGGGCCTAGCGTGTGCAAAATAAAAAGAACAAGGGCCTAGCGTGTGCAAAATTGCAAGAACAAGGGCCTAGCGTGTGCAAAATTGCAACAACAAGGGCCTAGGGAGTGCAAAATAGCAAGAGCAAGGGCCTAGCGTGTGCAAAAAAATTAAGAACAAGGGCCTAGCGTTCGCGAAATAGCAAGAACAAGGGCCTAGCGTGAGCAAAATAAAAAGAACAAGGGTCTAGCATGTGCAAAATTGCAAGAACAAGGGCCTAGCGTGAGCAAAATAAAAAGAACAAGGGCATAGCGTGTGCAAAGAGCAAAAACAAGGGCCTAGCGTCTGCAAAATTAAAAAAACAAGGGCCTAGCGTGTGCAAAATAAAAAGAACAAGGGCCTAGTGTGTGCAAAATTGCAAGAAAAAGGGCCTAGCGAGAGCAAAATAGCAAGAGCAAGGGCCTAGCGTGTGCAAAAAATCAAGAACAAGGGCCTAGCGTTCGCGAAATAGCAAGAGCAAGGGCCTAGCGTGTGCGATATAAAAAGAACAAGGGTCTAGCATGTGCAAAATTCCAAGAACAAGGGCCTAGCGTGTGCAAAATAAAAAGAACTAGGGCATAGCATGTGCAAAATAGCAAGAACAAGGGCCTAGCGTGTGCAAAATAAAAAGAACAAGGGCCTAGCGTGTGCAAAATAAAAAGAACAGGGGCCTAGCGTGTGCAAAAAATCAAGAACAAGGGCCTAGCGTTCGCGAAATAGCAAGATCAAGGGCCTAGCATGTGCAAAATAAAAATAACAAGGGTCTAGCATATGCAAATTTGCAAGAACAAGGGCCTAGCGTGTGCAAAATAAAAAGAACAAGGGCATAGCGTGTGCAAAATAGCAAGAACAAGGGCCTAGCGTGTGCAAAATAAAACGAACAAGGGCCTAGCGTGTGCAAAATAAAAAGAACAAGGGCCTAGCGTGTGCAAAATTGCAAGAACAAAGGCCTAGCATGTGCAAAATTGCAAGAACAAGGGCCTAGCGAGTGCAAAATAGCAAGAGCAAGGGCCTAGCGTGTGCAAAAAATCAAGAACAAGGGCCTAGCGTTCGTGAAATATCAAGAGCAAGGGCCTAGCGTGTGCAAAATAAAAAGAACAAGGGTCTAGCATGTGCAAAATTGCAAGAACAAGGGCCTACCATGTGCAAAATTGCAAGAACAAGGGCCAAGCGAGTGCAAAATAGCAAGAGCAAGGGCCTAGCATGTGCAAAAAATCAAGAACAAGGGCCTAGCGTTCTCGAAATAGCAAGAACAAGGGCCTAGCGTGTGCAAAATAAAAAGAACAAGGGTCTAGCATGTGCAAAATTGCAAGAACAAGGGCCTATCGTGTGCAAAATAAAAAGAACAAGAGCATAGCGTGTGCAAAATAGCAAAAACAAGGGCCTAGCATGTGCAAAATAAAAAAAACAAGGGCCTAGCGTGTGCAAAATAAAAAGAACAAGGGCCTAGCGTGTGCAAAATTGCAAGAACAAAGGCCTAGCGAGAGCAAAATAGCAAGAGCAAGGGCCTAGCGTGTGCAAAATTGCAAGAACAAGGGCCTAGCGAGTGCGAAATAGCAAGAGCAAGGGCCTAGCGTGTGCAAAATAAAAAGAACAAGGGAATAGCGCGAGCAAAATAGCAAGAACAAGGGCCTAGCGTGTGCAAAATAAAAAGAACAAGGGCCTAGCGTGTGCAAAATAAAAAGAACAAGGGCCTAGCGTGTGCAAAATTGCAAGAACTAGGGCCTAGCGTGTGCAAAATTGCAAGAAAAAGGGCCTAGCGAGTGCAAAATGGCAAGAGCAAGGGCCTAGCGTGTGCAAAAAATCAAGAACAAGGGCCTAGCGTTCGCGAAATAGCAAGATCAAGGGCCTAGCGTGTGCAAAATAAAAAGAACAAGGGTCTAGCATATGCAAAATTGAAAGAACAAGGGCCTAGCGTGTGCAAAAAAAAATAGAACAAGGGCATAGCGTGTGCAAAATAGCAAGAACAAGGGCCTAGCGTGTGCAAAATAAAAAGAACAAGGGCCTAGCGTGTGCAAAATAAAAAGAACAAGGGCCTAGCGTGTGCAAAATTGCAAGAATAAGGGCCTAGCATGTGCAAAATTGCAACAACAAGGGCCTAGCGAGTGCAAAATAGCAAGAGCAAGGGCCTAGCGTGTGCAAAAAATTAGGAACAAGGGCCTAGCGTTCGTGAAATAGCAAGAACAAGGGCCTAGCGTGAGCAAAATAAAAAGAACAAGGGTCTAGCATGTGCAAAATTGCAAGAACAAGGGCCTAGCGTGAGCAAAATAAAAAGAACAAGGGCATAGCGTGTGCAAAAGAGCAAAAACAAGGGCCTAGCGTGTGCAAAATTAAAAAAACAAGGGCCTAGCGCGTGCAAAATAAAAAGAACAAGGGCCTAGCGTGTGCAAAATTGCAAGAAAAAGGGCCTAGCGAGAGCAAAATAGCAAGAGCAAGGGCCTAGCGTGTGCAAAAAATCAAGAACAAGGGCCTAGCGTTCGCGAAATAGCAAGAGCAAGGGCCTAGCGTGTGCAATATAAAAAGAACAAGGGTCTAGCATGTGCAAAATTCCAAGAACAAGGGCCTAGCGTGTGCAAAATAAAAAGAACTAGGGCATAGCGTGTGCAAAATAGCAAAAACAAGGGCCTAGCGTGTGCAAAATAAAAAGAACAAGGGCCTAGCGTGTGCAAAATAAAAAGAACAGGGGCCTAGCGTGTGCAAAAAATCAAGAACAAGGGCCTAGCGTTCGCGAAATAGCAAGATCAAGGGCCTAGCATGTGCAAAATAAAAATAACAAGGGTCTAGCATATGCAAAATTGCAAGAACAAGGGCCTAGCGTGTGCAAAATAAAAAGAACAAGGGCATAGCGTGTGCAAAATAGCAAGAACAAGGGCCTAGCGTGTGCAAAATAAAACGAACAAGGGCCTAGCGTGTGCAAAATAAAAAGAACAAGGGCCTAGCGTGTGCAAAATTGCAAGAACAAGGGCCTAGCGTGTGCAAAATTGCAACAACAAGGGCCTAGGGAGTGCAAAATAGCAAGAGCAAGGGCCTAGCGTGTGCAAAAAAATTAAGAACAAGGGCCTAGCGTTCGCGAAATAGCAAGAACAAGGGCCTAGCGTGAGCAAAATAAAAAGAACAAGGGTCTAGCATGTGCAAAATTGCAAGAACAAGGGCCTAGCGTGAGCAAAATAAAAAGAACAAGGGCATAGCGTGTGCAAAGAGCAAAAACAAGGGCCTAGCGTCTGCAAAATTAAAAAAACAAGGGCCTAGCGTGTGCAAAATAAAAAGAACAAGGGCCTAGTGTGTGCAAAATTGCAAGAAAAAGGGCCTAGCGAGAGCAAAATAGCAAGAGCAAGGGCCTAGCGTGTGCAAAAAATCAAGAACAAGGGCCTAGCGTTCGCGAAATAGCAAGAGCAAGGGCCTAGCGTGTGCAATATAAAAAGAACAAGGGTCTAGCATGTGCAAAATTCCAAGAACAAGGGCCTAGCGTGTGCAAAATAAAAAGAACTAGGGCATAGCATGTGCAAAATAGCAAGAACAAGGGCCTAGCGTGTGCAAAATAAAAAGAACAAGGGCCTAGCGTGTGCAAAATAAAAAGAACAGGGGCCTAGCGTGTGCAAAAAATCAAGAACAAGGGCCTAGCGTTCGCGAAATAGCAAGATCAAGGGCCTAGCATGTGCAAAATAAAAATAACAAGGGTCTAGCATATGCAAATTTGCAAGAACAAGGGCCTAGCGTGTGCAAAATAAAAAGAACAAGGGCATAGCGTGTGCAAAATAGCAAGAACAAGGGCCTAGCGTGTGCAAAATAAAACGAACAAGGGCCTAGCGTGTGCAAAATAAAAAGAACAAGGGCCTAGCGTGTGCAAAATTGCAAGAACAAAGGCCTAGCATGTGCAAAATTGCAAGAACAAGGGCCTAGCGAGTGCAAAATAGCAAGAGCAAGGGCCTAGCGTGTGCAAAAAATCAAGAACAAGGGCCTAGCGTTCGTGAAATATCAAGAGCAAGGGCCTAGCGTGTGCAAAATAAAAAGAACAAGGGTCTAGCATGTGCAAAATTGCAAGAACAAGGGCCTAGCGTGTGCAAAATAAAAAGAACAAGGGCATAGCGTGTGCAAAACAGCAAGAACAAGGGCCTTGCGTGTGCAAAATAAAAAGCACAAGGGCCTAGCGTGTGCAAAATTGCAAGAACAAGGGCCTAGCGTGTGCAAAATTGCAAGAACAAGGGCTTAGCGAGTGCAAAATAGCAAGAGCAAGGGCCTAGCGTGTGCAAAAAATCAAGAACAAGGGCCTAGCGTTCGCAAAATAGCAAGAACAAGGGCCTAGCGTGTGCAAAAAAAAAAGAACAAGGGTCTAGCATGTGCAAAATTGCAAGAACAAGGGCCTAGCGTGTGCAAAATAAAAAGAACAAGGGCATAGCGTGTGCAAAATAGCAAGAACAAGGGCCTAGCGTGTGCAAAATAAAAAGAACAAGGGCATAGCGTGTGCAAAATAAAAAGAACAAGGGCCTAGCGTGTGCAAAATTGCAAGAACAATGGCCTAGCGTGTGCAAAATTGCAAGAACAAGGGCCTAGCGAGTGCAAAATAGCAAGAGCAAGGGCCTAGCGTGTGCAAAAAATCAAGAACAAGGGCCTAGCGTTCACGAAATAGCAAGAACAAAGGCCTAGCTTGTGCAAAATAAAAAGAACAAGGGTCTAGCATGTGCAAAATTGCAAGAACAAGGGCCTAGCGCGCGCAAAATAAAAAGAACAAGGGCATAGCGTGTGCAAAATAGCAAAAACAAGGGCCTAGCGTGTGCAAAATAAAAGGAACAAGGGCCTAGCGTGTGCAAAATAAAAAGAACAAGGGCCTAGCGTGTGCAAAATATAAAGAACAAGGGCCTAGCGAGAGCAAAATAGCAAGAGCAAGGGCCTAGCGTGTGCAAAAAAACAAGAACAAGGGCCTAGCGTTCGCGAAATAGCAAGAGCAAGGGCCTAGCGTGTGCAAAATAAAAAGAACAAGGGTCTAGCATGTGCAAAATTGCAAGAACAAGGGCCTAGCGTGTGCAAAATAAAAAGAACTAGGGCATAGCGTGTGCAAAATAGCAAGAACAAGGGCCTAGCGTGTGCAAAATAAAAAGAACAAGGGCCTAGCGTGTGCAAAATAAAAAAAACAAGGGCCTAGCGTGTGCAAAATTGCAAGAACAAGGGCCTAGCGTGTGCAAAATAAAAAGAACAATGGCCTAGTGTGTGCAAAATTGCAAGAGCAAGGGCCTAGCGTGTGCAAAATTGCAAGAACAAGGGCCTAGCGAGTGCAAAATAGCAAGAGCAAGGGCCTAGCGTGTGCAAAAAATCAAGAACAAGGGCCTAGCGTTCGTGAAATATCAAGAGCAAGGGCCTAGCGTGCGCAAAATAAAAAGAACAAGGGTCTAGCATGTGCAAAATTGCAAGAACAAGGGCCTAGCGTGTGCAAAAAATCAAGAACAAGGGCCTAGCGTTCGCGAAATAGCAAGAACAAGGGCCTAGCGTGTGCAAAATAAAAAGAACAAGGGTCTAACATGTGCAAAATTGCAAGAACAAGGGCCTAGCGTGTGCAAAATAAAAAGAACAAGGGCATAGCGTGTGCAAAATAGCAAGAACAAGGGCCTAGCATGTGCAAAATAAAAAGAACAAGGGCCTAGCGTGTGCAAAATAAAAAGAACAAGGGCATAGCGTGTGCAAAATAAAAGGAACAAGGGCCTAGCGTGTGCAAAATAAAAAGAACAAGGGCCTAGCATGTGCAAAATTGCAAGAACAAGGGCCTAGCGTGTGCAAAATTGCAAGAACAAGGGCCTAGCGACAGCAAAATAGCAAGAGCAAGGGCCTAGCGTGTGCAATATAAAAAGAACAAGGGTCTAGCATGTGCAAAATGCCAAGAACAAGGGCCTAGCGTGTGCAAAATAAAAAGAACTAGGGCATAGCGTGTGCAAAATAGCAAGAACAAGGGCCTAGCGTGTGCAAAATAAAAAGAACAAGGGCCTAGCGTGTGCAAAATAAAAAGAACAGGGGCCTAGCGTGTGCAAAAAAACAAGAACAAGGGCCTATCGTTCGTGAAATATCAAGAGCAAGGGTCTAGCGTGTGCAAAATAAAAAGAACAAGGGTCTAGCATGTGCAAAATTGCAAGAACAAGGGCCTAGCGTGTGCAAAAAATCAAGAACAAGGGCCTAGCGTTCGCGAAATAGCAAGAACAAGGGCCTAGCGTTTGCAAAATAAAAAGAACAAGGGTCTAACATGTGCAAAATTGCAACAACAAGGGCCTAGCGTGTGCAAAATAAAAAGATCAAGGGCATAGCGTGTGCAAAATAGCAAGAACAAGGGCCTAGCATGTGCAAAATAAAAAGAACAAGGGCCTAGCGTGTGCAAAATAAAAAGAACAAGGGCATAGCGTGTGCAAAATAAAAGGAACAAGGGCCTAGCGTGTGCAAAGTAAAAAGAACAAGGGCCTAGCATGTGCAAAATTGCAAGAACAAGGGCCTAGTGTGTGCAAAATTGCAAGAACAATGGCCTAGCGACAGCAAAATCGCAATAGCAAGGGCCTAGCGTGTGCAATATAAAAAGAACAAGGGTCTAGCATGTGCAAAATTCCAAGAACAAGGGCCTAGCGTGTGCAAAATAAAAGGAACTAGGGCATAGCGTGTGCAAAATAGCAAGAACAAGGGCCTAGCGTGTGCAAAATAAAAAGAACAAGGGCCTAGCGTGTGCAAAAAATCAAGAACAAGGGCCTAGCGTTCGCGAAATAGCAAGATCAAGGGCCTAGCATGTGCAAAATAAAAATAACAAGGGTCTAGCATATGCAAAATTGCAAGAACAAGGGCCTAGCGTCTGCAAAATAAAAAGAACAAGGGCATAGCGTGTGCAAAATAGCAAGAACAAGGGCCTAGCGTGTGCAAAATAAAAAGAACAAGGGCCTAGCGTGTGCAAAATTGCAAGAACAAAGGCCTAGCATGTGCAAAATTGCAAGAACAAGGGCCTAGCGAGTGCAAAATAGCAAGAGCAAGGGCCTAGCGTGTGCAAAAAATCAAGAACAAGGGCCTAGCGTTCGTGAAATATCAAGAGCAAGGGCCTAGCGTGTGCAAAATAAAAAGAACAAGAGCCTAGCATGTGCAAAATTGCAAGAACAAGGGCCTAGCGTGTGCAAAATAAAAAGAACAAGGGCATAGCGTGTGCAAAATAGCAAGAACAAGGGCCTAGCGCTTGCAAAAAAAAAGGAACAAGGGCCTATCGTGTGCAAAATAGAAAGAACAAGGGCATAGCGTGTGAAAAAGAGCAAAAACAAGGGCCTAGCGTGTGCAAAATTAAAAAAACAAGGGCCTAGCGTGTGCAAAATAAAAAGAACAAGGGCCTAGCGTGTGCAAAATTGCAAGAAAAAGGGCCTAGCGAGAGCAAAATAGCAAGAGCAAGGGCCTAGCGTGTGCAAAAAATCAAGAACAAGGGCCTAGCGTCCGTGAAATATCAAGAGCAAGGGCCTAGCGTGTGCAAAATAAAAAGAACAAGGGTCTAGCATGTGCAAAATTGCAAGAACAAGGGCCTAGCGTGTGCAAAATAAAAAGAACAAGGGCATATCGTTTGCAAAACAGCAAGAACAAGGGCCTTGCGTGTGCAAAATAAAAAGCACAAGGGCCTAGCGTGTGCAAAATTGCAAGAACAAGGGCCTAGCGTATGCAAAATTGCAAGAACAAGGGCTTAGCGAGTGCAAAAAATCAAGAACAAGGGCCTAGCGTGTGCAAAAAATCAAAAAATTGTTTTTTTTTATTTTGCACACGCTAGGCCCTCGTTCTTTTTATCTTGCACACGCTAGGCCCTTGTTCTTGCTATTTTGCACACGCTATGCCCTTGTTCGTTTTATTTTGCACACGCTAGGCCCTTGTTCTTGCAATTTTGCACTGGCTAGACCCTTGTTCTTGCTATTTTGCACACGCTAGGCCCTTGTTCTTACCATTGTGCACATAGTAGGCCCTTGTTGCAATTTTGCACAAGCTAGGCCCTTGTTCTTGCTATTTCGCAAACGGTAGGCCCTTGTTCTTGATTTTTTGGACACGCTAGGCCCTTGCTCTTGCTATTTTGCACTCGCTAGGCCCTTGTTCTTGCAATTTTGCACACGCTAGGCCCTTGTTCTTGCAATTTTGCACACGCTAGGCCCTTGTTCTTTTTATTTTGCACACGCTAGGCCCTTGTTCTTTTTATTTTGCACATGCTAGGCCCTTGTTCTTGCTATTTTGCACGCGCTATGCCCTTTTTCTTTTTATTTTGCACACGCTAGGCCGTTGTTCTTGCACTTTTGCACAAACTAGACCCTTGTTCTTGCAATTTTGCACATGCTAGGCCCTTGTTCTTTCTATTTTGCGAACGCTAGGCCCTTGTTCTTGATTTTTTGCACACGCTAGGCCCTTGCTCTTGCAATTTTGCACTCGCTAGGCCCTTTTTCTTGCAATTCTGCACAATCAAGGCCCTTATTCTTGCTATTTTGCAAACGCTAGGCCCTTAATCTTTTTATTTTGCACATGCTAGGCCCTTGTTCTTTTTATTTTGCACACGCTAGGCCCTTGTTCTTGCTATTTTGCACACGCTATGCCCTTGTTCTTTTTATTTTGCACACGCTAGGCTCTTGTTCTTGCAATTTTGCATATGCTAGACCCTTGTTCTTTTTATTTTGCACACGCTAGGCCCTTGATCTTGCTATTTCGCGAACGCTAGGCCCTTGTTCTTGATTTTTTGCACACGCTAGGCCCTTGCTCTTGCTATTTTGCACTCGCTAGGCCCTTGTTCTTGCAATTTTGCACTCGCTAGGCCCTTGTTCTTGCAATTTTGCACATGCTAGGCCCTTGTTCTTGCAATTTTGCACACGCTAGGCCCTTGTCCTTGCTATTTTGCACTTGTAAGGCCCTTGTTCTTGCAATTTTGCACACGCTAGGCCCTTGTTCTTGCTTTTTCGCACACGCTATGCCCTTGTTCTTGCTATTTTGCACACGCTAGGCCCTTGTTCTTGCAATTTTGAACACGCTAGGCCCTTTTTCTTGCTATTTTGCACACGCTCTTGTTCTTGCAATTTTGCACTCGCTATGCCTTTGTTCTTGCTATTTTGCACACACTAGTCCCTTGTTCTTGCCATTCTGCACACGTTATGCCCTTGTTCTTGCAATTTTGCACACGCTAGGCCCTTGTTCTTGCTATTTCGCACACGTTAGGCCCTTGTTCTTGCAATTTTGCACACGCTAGGCCCTTGTTCTTGCAAGTTTGCACATGCAAGGCCCTTGTTCTTGCAATTTTGTACACGCTAGGCCCTTGTTCTTGCAATTTTGCATACGCTAGGCTCTTGTTTTTGCTATTTTGCACACGCTAGGCCCTTGTTCTTGCTATTTTGCATACGCTAGGCCCTTGTTCTTGCTATTTTGCACACGCTAGTCCCTTGTTATTGCTATTTAGCACACGCTAGGCCCTTGTTCTTGCTATTTTGCACACGCTAGGCCCTTGTTCTTGCTATTTTGCACACGCTAGGCCCTTGTTCTTTTTATTTTGCACACGCTAGGCCCTTGCTCTTGCTATTTTGCACTCCCTAGGCCCTTGTTCTTGGAATTTTGCACACGCTAGGCCCTTGTTCTTGCTATTTTGCATACGCTATGCCCTTGTTCTTTTTATTTTGCACAGGCTAGGCCCTTGTTCTTGCAATTTTGCACTCGCCAGACCCTTGTTCTAGCGAAGAGGGTGTTGCGCTACCTGTGCAGTACGTCGGGCATGGGGCTAGTGCTTGGAGGGCGGAGTCCAGTGGTCCTTACGGGACACGCGGACGCTTCTTGGGCTGACGACCAGGCTACGCAGCGGTCATCACATGGTTACACCTTCAGCCTTGGTTCCGGCTCTGTCTCGTGGCGGGCTACTCGCTCGTCTTCGGTCCTCAGCTCCAGTTGTGAGGCTGAGATCTACGCAGGGGCCATGGCTGCACAGGAGCTTCGCAGGCTCACCTACCTGCTGACTGACCTTGGAGAGCCGCCTCGTTCTCCTCCAGTGCTGTACGTAGACAACAAGGCCATGCTGGCCTTGTGTCGAGAGCAGCGTCTGGAGCACAGAACGAAGCACATTGCTCTTTGCTACTTCCTTGCTCGTGAGCTACAGCAGTGTGGACAGTTGCGGCTTGCGTACGTGGCCTCTGAGGCCAACACTGCTGACGTGTTCACCAAGGCACTCGCGCCTTGTGACCATCAACACTTCTGCACCCAGCTGGGTCTTGTACCTGTCTTGCCTCACTTGCTCTCCTCTTGACCTTACTTGTACTGTCACATATATATACCTGCTCTTGCTTGTCTAGCTCTATATATATATGTGTATACTCTTGCATGTGAACTGGCCTTGTGGCCTTGCCCTTGTGCTCGGACTGTGTGGTGACTTTGTGATCCACCCTGAGCTTTGCTTTGCTTTGCTTGACTGGTCTTGTGACCCCTTGTTCTCCCCCACTTTGCCTATGGGGGTGTGTCAGAACATTATATAGCTTATGCTGTTGTGTAGGCTATAGAGGGTATCCCATAGGGGGTACAACCCAATTAGGGTTTGCTATTTGTACTCACTTCACTCATAGTTCATCCATTTTCTCGTTCAGTTCTTCTCAGCTAGACCCTTGTTCTTTTTATTTTGCACACGCTAGGCCCTTGTTCTTGCTATTTTGCGAACGCTAGGCCCTTGTTCTTGATTTTTTGCACACGCTAGGCCCTTGCTCTTGCTATTTTGCACTCGCTAGGCCCTTGTTCTTGCAATTTTGCACACGCTAGGCCCTTGTTCTTGCAATTTTGCACACGCTAGGCCCTTGTTCTTTTTATTTTGCACACGCTAGGCCCTTGTTCTTTTTATTTTGCACACGCTAGGCCCTTGTTCTTGCTATTTTGCATACGCTATGCCCTTGTTCTTTTTATTTTGCACATGCTAGGCCCTTGTTCTTGCAATTTTGCACATGCTAGACCCTTGTTCTTTTTATTTTGCACACGCTATGCCCTTGTTCTTGCTATTTCGCGAACGCTAGGCCCTTGTTCTTGATTTTTTGCACACGCTAGGCCCTTGCTCTTGCTATTTTGCACTCGCTAGGCCCTTGTTCTTGCAATTTTGCACACGCTAGGCCCTTGTACTTGCAATTTTGCACACGCTAGGCCCTTGTTCTTTTTATTTTGCACACGCTAGGCCCTTGTTCTTTTTATTTTGCACACGCTAGGCCCTTGTTCTTGCTATTTTGCACACGCTATGCTCTTGTTCTTTTTATTTTGCACACGCTAGGCCCTTGTTCTTGCAATTTTGCACATGCTAGACCCTTGTTCTTTTTGTTTTGCACACGCTAGGCCCTTGTTCTTGCTATTTCGCGAACGCTAGGCCCTTGATCTTGATTTTCTGCACACGCTAGGCCCTTGCTCTTGCTATTTTGCACTCGCTAGGCCCTTGTTCTTGCAATTTTGCACACGCTAGGCCCTTGTTCTTGCAATTTTGCACACGCTAGGTCCTTGTTCTTGCAATTTTGCACATGCTAGGCCCTTGTTCTTTTTATTTTGCACACGCTAGGCCCTTGTTCTTGCTATTTTGCAAACGCTATGCTCTTGTTCTTTTTATTTTGCACACGCTAGGCCCTTGTTCTTGCAATTTTGCACATGCTAGACCCTTGTTCTTTTTATTTTGCACACGCTAGGCCCTTGTTCTTGCTATTTCGCGAACGCTAGGCCCTTGATCTTGATTTTCTGCACACGCTAGGCCCTTGCTCTTGCTATTTTGCACTCGCTAGGCCCTTGTTCTTGCAATTTTGCACACGCTAGGCCCTTGTTCTTGCAATTTTGCACACGCTAGGCCATTGTTCTTGCAATTTTGCACACGCTAGGCCCTTGTTCTTGCTATTTTGCACACGCTAGGCCCTTGTTCTTTTTATTTTGCACATGCTAGGCCCTTGTTCTTGCTATTTTGCACACGCTATGCCGTTGTTGTTTTTATTTTGCACACGCTAGGCCCTTGCTGTTGCAATTTTGCACATGCTAGACCATTGTTCTTTTTATTTTGCACACGCTAGGCCCTTGTTCTTGCTATTTGGCGAACGCTAGGCCCTTGTTCTTGATTTTTTGCACACGCTAGGCCCTTGCTTTTGCTATTTTGCGCTCGCTAGGCCCTTGTTATTGCAATTTTGCACACGCTAGGCCCTTGTTCTTGCAATTTTGCACACGCTAGGCCCTTGTTCTTGCTATTTTGCACACGCTAGGATCTTGTTCTGTTTTTTTTGCACACGCTAGGCCCTTGTTCTTGCAAATTTGCACATGCTAAACCCTTGTTCTTTTTATTTTGCACACACTAGGCCCTTGTTCTTGCTATTTCGTGAACGCTAGGCCCTTGTTCTTAATTTTTTGCACACGCTAGGCCCTTGCTCTTGCTGTTTTGCACTCGCTAGGCTCTTGTTCTTGCAATTTTGCTCAAGCTAGGCCTTTGTTCTTGCAATTTTGCACACGCTAGGCCCTTGTTTTTTTTATCCTGCACACGCTAGGCCCTTGTTAATTTTATTTTGCACACGCTAGGCCCTTGTTCTTGCTATTTTGCACACGCTATGCCCTTGTTCTTTATATTTTGCACACGCTAGGCTCTTGTTCTTGCAATTTTGCACACGCTAGGCCCTTGTTCTTGCTATTTCGCGAACGCTAGGCTCTTGTTCTTGCTTTTTGCACGCGCTAGGCCCTTGCTCTTGCTATTTTGCACTCGCTAGGCCCTTGTTCTTGCAATTTTGCACACGCTAGACCCTTGTTCTTGCAATTTTGCACACGCTAGGCCCTTGTTCTTGCTGTTTTGCACACGCTAGGCCCTTGTTCTTTTTATGTTGCACATGCTAGGCCCTTGTTCTTACTATTTTGCACACGCTATGCCCTTGTTCTTTTTATTTTGCACACGCTAGGCCCTTGTTCTTGCAATTTTGCACATGCTAAACCCTTGTTCTTTTTATTTTGCACACACTAGGCCCTAGTTCTTGATTTTTTGCACACGCTAGGCCCTTGCTCTTGCTGTTTTGCACTCGCTAGGCTCTTATTCTTGCAATTTTGCACACGCTAGGCCCTTGTTCTTGCAATTTTGCACATGCTAGGCCCTTGTTCTTGCTATTTTGCACACGCTAGGCCCTTGTTCTTTTTATTTTGCACATGCTAGGCCCTTGTTCTTGCTATTTTGCACACGCTATGCCCTTGTTCTTTTTATTTTGCACACGCTAGGCCCTTGCTGTTGCAATTTTGCACACGCTAGGCCCTTGTTCTTGCAATTTTGCACATGCTAAACCCTTGTTCTTTTTATTTTGCACACACTAGGCCCTAGTTCTTGATTTTTTGCACACGCTAGGCCCTTGCTCTTGCTGTTTTGCACTCGCTAGGCTCTTATTCTTGCAATTTTGCACACGCTAGGCCCTTGTTCTTGCAATTTTGCACACGCTAGGCCCTTGTTCTTGCTATTTTGCACACGCTAGGCCCTTGTTCTTTTTATTTTGCACATGCTAGACCCTTGTTCTTGCTATTTTGCACACGCTATGCCCTTGTTCTTTTTATTTTGCACACGCTAGGCCCTTGTTCTTGCAATTTTGCACACGCTAGGCCCCTGTTCTTGCTATTTTGCACACGCTAGGCCCTTGTTCTTTTTATTTTGCACATGCTAGGCCCTTGTTCTTGCTATTTTGCACACGCTATGCCCTTGTTCTTTTTATTTTGCACACGCTAGGCCCTTGCTCTTGCTATTTTGCACTTGCTAGGCCCTTGTTCTTGCAATTTTGCACACGCTAGGCCCTTGTTTTTGCAATTTTGCACACGCTAGGCCCTTGTTCTTTTTATTTTGCACACGATAGGCCCTTGTTCTTGCAATTTTGCACACGCTAGGCCGTTGTTCTTGCTATTTTGCACATGCTATGCCCTTGTTCTTTTTATTTTGCACACGCTAGGCCCTTGTTCTTGCAATTTTGCACATGCTAGACCCTTGTTCTTTTTATTTTGCACACGCTAGGCCCTTGTTCCTGCTATTTCGCGAACGCTAGGCCCTTCTTCTTGATTTTGTGCACACGCTAGGCCCTTGCTCTTGCTATTTTGCACTCGCTAGGCCCTTGTTCTTGCAATTTTGTACACGCTAGGCCCTTGTTCTTTTTATTTTTCACACGCTAGGCCCTTGTTTTTTTGTTATTTTGCACACGCTAGGCCCTTTTTTTTTCATTTTGCACACGTTAGGCCCTTGTTCTTGCAATTTTGCACACGCTAGACCCTTGTTCTTGCAATTTTGCACAGGCTAGGCCCTTGTTCTTGCTATTTCGCGAACGCTAGGCCCTTGATCTTGATTTTTTGCACACGCTAGGCCCTTGCTCTTGCAATTTCGCACTCGCTAGGCCCTTGTTCTTGCAATTTTGTACACGCTAGGCCCTTGTTCTTTTTATTTTTCACACGCTAGGCCCTTGTTCTTTTTATTTTGCACACGCGAGGCCCTTGTTTTTTTTATTTTGCACACGTAAGGCCCTTGTTCTTGCTATTTTGCACACGCTAGGCCCTTGTTCTTTTTATTTTGCACACGCTAGGCCCTTGTTCTTGCAATTTTGCACTCGCTAGACCCCTTCTCTTGCTATTCCGCACACGCTAGGCCCTTGTTCTTGCTATTTTGCACATACTAGGCCCTTGTTCGTGCAATTTTGGACACGCTAGGCCCTTGTTCTTGCTATTTCGCGAACGCTAGGCCGTTGTTCTTGATTTTTTGCACACGCTAGGCCCTTGTTCTCGCAATTTTGCACACGCTAGGCCCTTGTTCTTGCTATTTTACACACGCTATGCCCTTGTTCTTTTAATTTTGCACACGCTAGGCCCTTGTTCTTGCTATTTTGCACACGCTAGGCCCTTGTTCTTTTTATTTTGCACACACTAGGCCCTTGTTCTTGCTATTTTGCACACGCTAGGCCCTTGTTCTTGCAATTTTGCACTCGCTAGACCCTTGTTCTTGCGATTTTGCACACGCTAGGCCCTTGTTCTTGCCATTTTGCACATACTAGGCCCTTGTTCTTGCCATTATGCAAAAAGTAGGCCCTTGTTATTGCAATTTTGCACACGCTAGGCTCTTGTTCTTGCTATTTCCCGAACGCTAGGCCCTTGTTCTTGATTTTTTGCACATGCAAGGCCCTTCTTCTTGCAATTTTGCACACGCTAGGCCCTTGTTCTTGCAACTTTGCACACGCTAGGCCCTTGTTCTTGCTATTTTGCACACCCAAAGCCCTTGTTACTGAAACGTTGCACATGCTAGGCCCTTGTTCTTGCTATTTTACACTCGTTAGGCACTTGTTGTTGCAATTTTGCACACGCTAGGCCCTTGTTCTTGCTTTTTCGCACACGCTATGCCCTTGTTGTTCCAATTTTGCACACGCTAGGCCCTTGTTCTCGCAATTTTGCACACCCTAGGCCCTTGTTCTCGCTATTTTGCACACGCCCTTGTTCTTGCAATTTTGCACTCGCTGTGCCTTTGTTCTTGCTATTTTGCACACGCTAGGCCCTTATTCTTCCCATTTTGCACATGTTATGCCCTTGTTCTTGCAATTTTGCACACGCTAGGCACTTGTTCTTGCTATTCTGCACACGTAAGGCCCAAGTTTCTTGCAATTTTGCACATGCTAGGCCCCTGTTCTTGCAAGTTTGCACATGCTAGGCCCTTGTTCTTGCAATTTTGTACACGCTAGGCCCTTGTTCTTGTAATTTTGCATACGCTAGGCTCTTGTTCTTGCTATTTTGCACACGCTAGGCCCTTGTTCTTGCTTTTTTTGCATACTCTAGGCCCTTGTTTTTGCTATTTTGCACACGCTAGTCCCTTGTTATTGCTATTTTGCACACGCTAGGCCCTTGTTCTTGATATTTTGCACACGCTAGGCAATTGTTCTTGCTCTTTTGCACACGCTAGGCCCTTGTTCTTTTTATTTGGCACACGCTAGGCCCTTGTTCTTTTTATTTTGCATACGCTAGGCCCTTGTTCTTTTTATTTTTCACACGCTAGGCCCTTGTTCTTGCTATTTTGCACACAGTGTGCCCTTGTTCTATTTATTTTGCACACGCTATTCCCTTGTTCTTGCAATTTTGCACTCGCTAGACCCTTGTTCTTGCAATTTTGCACACGCTAGGACCTTGTTCTTACCATTTTGCACATACTAGGCCCTTGTTCTTGCAATCTTGCACACGCCAGGCCCTTGTTCTTGCTATTTCGCGAACGCTAGGCCCTTGTTCCTGATTTTTTGCACACGCTAGGCCCTTGCTCTTGCTATTTTACACTCGCTAGGCCCTTGTTCTTGCTATTTTGCACACGCTAGGCCCTTGTTCTTTTCATTTTGCACACGCTAGGCCCTTGTTCTTGCTATTTTGCACAAGCTAGGCCCTTGTTCTTTTTATTTTGCACATGCTAGGCCCTTGTTCTTTTTTTTTTGCACACGCTAGGCCCTTGTTCTTGCTATTTTGCACATGCTGGACCCTTGTTCTTGCAATTTTGCACACGCTAGGCCCTTGTTCTTGCTATTTCGCAAACGCTAGGCCCTTGTTCTTGATTTTTGGCACACGCTAGGCCCTTGCTCTTGCAATTTTGCACTCGCTAGGCCCTTGTTCTTGCAAGTCCGCACACGCTAGGCCCTTGTTCTTGCTATTTTGCAAGCGCTAGGCCCTTGTTCTTTATATTTTGCACACGCTAGGCCCTTGTTTTTTTCATTTTGCACACGTTAGGCCCTTGTTCTTGCTATTTTGCACACGATAGGCCCTTGTTCTTTTTTTTTTGCACACGCTAGGCCCTTGTTCTTGCAATTTTGCACTCGCTAGACCCCTTCTCTGGCTATTCCGCACACGCTAGGCC
Organism: Closterium sp. NIES-65; assembly: GCA_948144175.1. NCBI lineage: Eukaryota > Viridiplantae > Streptophyta > Zygnematophyceae > Desmidiales > Closteriaceae > Closterium > Closterium sp. NIES-65. Next base: position 71,733 of record CANXME010000378.1, on the reverse strand, counting down.
CTTGTTCTTGCTATTTTGCACATACTAGGCCCTTGTTCTTGCAATTTTGCACACGCTAGGCCCTTGTTCTTGCTATTTTGCGAGCGCTAGGCCGTTGTTCTTTATTTTTTGCACACGCTAGGCCCTTGTTCTCGCAATTTTGCACACGCTAGGCCCTTGTTCTTGCTATTTTGCACACGCTAGGCCCTTGTTCTTGCAATTTTGCACTCGCTAGACCCTTGTTCTTGCGATTTTTCACATTCAAGGCCCTTGTTCTTGCCATTTTGCACATAGTAGGCCCTTGTTCTTGGAATTTTGCACACGCTAGGCTCTTGTTCTTGCTATTTCGCGAACGCTAGGCCCTTGTTTTTGATTTATTGCACATGCAAGGCCCTTGTTCTTGCAATTTTGCACACGCTAGGCCCTTGTTCTTGCAACTTTGCACACGCTAGGCCCTTGTTCTTGCTTTTTTGCACACCCAAAGCCCTGATTACTGAAACTTTACACACGCTAGGCCCTTGTTATTGCTATTTTGCACACGCTAGGCCCTTGTTCTTGCTTTTCTGCACACGCTAGGCCCTTGTTCTTGCTATTTTGCACATACTAGGCCCTTGTTCTTTCAATCTTGCACACGCCAGGCCCTTGTTCTTGCTATTTCGCGAACGCTAGGCCCTTGTTCCTGATTTTTTGCACACGCTAGGCCCTTGCTCTTGCTATTTTGCACTCGCTAGGCCCTTGTTCTTGCTATTTTGCACACGCTAGGCCCTTGTTCTTTTCATTTTGCACACGCTAGGCCCTTGTTCTTGCTATTCTGCACAAGCTAGGCCCTTGTTCTTTATATTTTGCACATGTCAGGCCCTTGTTCTTTTTTTTTTTGCACACGCTAGGCCCTTGTTCTTGCTATTTTGCACATGCTGGACCCTTGTTCTTGCAATTTTGCACACGCTAGGCCCTTGTTCTTGCTATTTCGCGAACGCTAGGCCCTTGTTCTTGATTTTTGGCACACGCTAGGCCCTTGCTCTTGCAATTTTGCACTCGCTAGGCCCTTGTTCTTGCAATTCCGCACACGCTAGGCCCTTGTTCTTGCTATTTTGCACACGCTTGGCCCTCATTCTTTATATTTTGCACACGCTAGGCCCTTGTTTTTTTCATTTTGCACACGTTAGGCCCTTGTTCTTGCTATTTTGCACACGATAGGCCCTTGTTCTTTTTATTTTGCACACGCTAGGCCCTTGTTCTTGCAATTTTGCACTCGCTAGACCCCTTCTCTGGCTATTCCGCACACGCTAGGCCCTTGTTCTTGCTATTTTGCACATACTAGGCCCTTGTTCTTGCAATTTTGCACACGCTAGGCCCTTGTTCTTGCTATTTTGCGAGCGCAAGGCCGTTATTCTTTATTTTTTGCACACGCTAGGCCCTTGTTCTTGCTATTTTGCACACGCTAGGCCCTTGTTCTTGCAATTTTGCACTCGCTAAACCCTTGTTCTTGCGATTTTTCACATTCTAGGCCCTTGTTCTTGCCATTTTGCACATAGTAGGCCCTTGTTCTTGTAATTTTGCACACGCTAGGCTCTTGTTCTTGCTATTTCGCGAACGCTAGGCCCTTGTTCTTGATTTATTGCACATGCAAGGCCCTTGTTCTTGCAATTTTGCACACGCTAGGCCCTTGTTCTTGCAACTTTGCACACGCTAGGCCCTTGTTCTTGATTTTTTGCACACCCAAAGCCCTGATTACTGAAACTTTACACACGCTAGGCCCTTGTTATTGCTATTTTGCACACGCTAGGCCCTTGTTCTTGCTTTTTTGCACACGCTAGGCCTTTGTTCTTGCTATTTTGCACATGCTAGGCCCTTGTTCTTTTTATTTTGCACACGCTAGGCCCTTGTTGTTTTTATGTGGCACATGGTAGGCCCTTGTTTTTTTTATCTTGCACACGCTAGGCCCTTGTTCTTGCTATTTTGCACACACTATGCCCTTGTTCTTTTTATTTTGCACACGCTAGGCCCTTTTTCTTGCTATTTCGCGAACACAAGGCCCTTGTTCTTGTTTTTTTGCACACGCTAGGCCCTTGCTCTTGCAATTTTGCACACGCTAGGCCCTTGTTCTTTTTATTTTGCATATGCTAGGCCCTTGTTCTTTTTATTTTGCACACGCTATGCCCTTGTTCTTTTTATTTTGCACACGCTATGCCCTTGTTCTTTTTATTTTGCACACGCTAGGCCCTTGTTGTTGCAATTTTGCACCTGCTAGACCCTTGTTCTTATATTTTGCACACGCTAGGCCCTTGTTCTTGCTATGTCGCGAACGCTAGGCCCTTGTTCTTGATTTTTTGCACACGCTAGGCCCTTGCTCTTGCTATTTTGCACTCGCTAGGCCCTTGTTCTTGCAATTTTGCATACGCTAGGCCCTTGTTCTTGCAGTTTTGCACATGCTAGGCCCTTGTTCTTTTTGTTTTGCACACGCTAGGCCCTTGTTCTTTTTATTTTGCACACGCTAGGCCCTTGTTCTTGCAGTTTTGCACATGCTAGACCCTTGTTCTTTTTATTTTGAACACGCTAGGCCGTTGTTCTTGCTATTTCTCGAACGCTAAGCCCTTGTTCTTGATTTTTTGCACATGCTAGGCCCTTGCTCTTGCTATTTTGCACTTGCTAGGCCCTTGTTCTTGCAATTTTGCACACGCTAGGCCCTTGTTTTTGCAATTTTGCACACGCTAGGCCCTTGTTCTTTTTACTTTGCACACGCTAGGCCCTTGTTCTTGCAATTTTGCACACGCTAGGCCGTTGTTCTTGCTATTTTGCACATGCTATGCCCTTGTTCTTTTTATTTTGCACACGCTAGGCCCTTGTTCTTGCAATTTTGCACATGCTAGACCCTTGTTCTTTATATTTTGCACACGCTAGGCCCTTGTTCCTGCTATTTCGCGAACGCTAGGCCCTTGTTCTTGATTTTGTGCACATGCTAGGCCCTTGCTCTTGCTATTTTGCACTCGCTAGGCCTTTGTTCTTGCAATTTTGTACACGCTAGGCCCTTGTTCTTTTTAATTTTCACACGCTAGGCCCTTGTTTTTTTGTTATTTTGCACACGCTAGGCCCTTGTTCTTGCAATTTTGCACACGCTAGACCCTTGTTCTTGCAATTTTGCACACGCTAGGCCCTTGTTCTTGCTATTTCGCGAACGCTAGGCCCTTGTTCTTGATTTTTTGCACACGCTAGGCCCTTGCTCTTGCAATTTTGCACTCGCTAGGCCCTTGTTCTTGCAATTTTGTACACGCTAGGCCCTTGTTCTTTTTTTCACACGCTAGGCCCTTGTTCTTTTTATTTTGCACACGCGAGGCCCTTGTTTTTTTTATTTTGCACACGTTAGGCCCTTGTTCTTGCTATTTTGCACACGCTAGGCCCTTGTTCTTTTTATTTTGCACACGCTAGGCCCTTGTTCTTGCAATTTTGCACTCGCTAGACCCCTTCTCTTGCTATTCCGCACACGCTAGGCCCTTGTTCTTGCTATTTTGCACATACTAGGCCCTTGTTCGTGCAATTTTGGACACGCTAGGCCCTTGTTCTTGCTATTTCGCGAACGCTAGGCCGTTGTTCTTGATTTTTTGCACACGCTAGGCCCTTGTTCTCGCAATTTTGCACACGCTAGGCCCTTGTTCTTGCTATTTTGCACACGCTATGCCCTTGTTCTTTTAATTTTGCACACGCTAGGCCCTTGTTCTTGCTATTTTGCACACGCTAGGCCCTTGTTCTTTTTATTTTGCACACGCTAGGCCCTTGTTCTTGCTATTTTGCACACGCTAGGCCCTTGTTCTTGCAATTTTGCACTCGCTAGACCCTTGTTCTTGCGATTTTGCACACGCTAGGCCCTTGTTCTTGCCATTTTGCACATACTAGGCCCTTGTTCTTACCATTATGCAAAACGTAGGCCCTTGTTCTTGCAATTTTGCACACGCTAGGCTCTTGTTCTTGCTATTTCGCGAACGCTAGGCCCTTGTTCTTGATTTTTTGCACATGCAAGGCCCTTGTTCTTGCAATTTTGCACACGCTAGGCCCTTGTTCTTGCAACTTTGCACACGCTAGGCCCTTGTTCTTGCTATTTTGCACACCCAAAGCCCTTGTTACTGAAACTTTGCACACGCTAGGCCCTTGTTCTTGCTATTTTACACTCGTTAGGCACTTGTTGCAATTTTGCACACGCTAGGCCCTTGTTCTTGCGTTTTCGCACACGCTATGCCCTTGTTGTTCCAATTTTGCACACGCTAGGCCCTTGTTCTCGCAATTTTGCACACCCTAGGCCCTTGTTCTTGCTATTTTGCACACGCCCTTGTTCTTGCAATTTTGCACTCGCTGTGCCTTTGTTCTTGCTATATTGCACACGCTAGGCCCTTATTCTTCCCATTTTGCACATGTTATGCCCTTGTTCTTGCAATTTTGCACACGCTAGGCACTTGTTCTTGCTATTTTGCACACGTAAGGCCCAGGTTTCTTGCAATTTTGCACACGCTAGGCCCCTGTTCTTGCAAGTTTGCACATGCTAGGCCCTTGTTCTTGCAATTTTGTACACGCTAGGCCCTTGTTCTTGTAATTTTGCATACGCTAGGCTCTTGTTCTTGCTATTTTGCACACGCTAGGCCCTTGTTCTTGCTTTTTTGCATACTCTAGGCCCTTGTTTTTGCTATTTTGCACACGCTAGTCCCTTGTTATTGCTATTTTGCACACGCTAGGCCCTTGTTCTTGATATTTTGCACACGCTAGGCCCTTGTTCTTGCTCTTTTGCACACGCTAGGCCCTTGTTCTTTTTATTTGGCACACGCTAGGCCCTTGTTCTTTTTATTTTGCACACGCTAGGCCCTTGTTCTTTTTATTTTTCACACGCTAGGCCTTTGTTCTTGCTATTTTGCACACAGTGTGCCCTTGTTCTATTTATTTTGCACACGCTATTCCCTTGTTCTTGCAATTTTGCACTCATTAGACCCTTGTTCTTGCAATTTTGCACACGCTAGGACCTTGTTCTTGCCATTTTGCACATACTAGGCCCTTGTTCTTGCAATCTTGCACACGCCAGGCCCTTGTTCTTGCTATTTCGCGAACGCTAGGCCCTTGTTCCTGATTTTTTGCACACGCTAGGCCCTTGCTCTTGCTATTTTGCACACGCTAGGCCCTTGTTCTTGCTATTTTGCACACGCTAGGCCCTTGTTCTTTTCATTTTGCACACGCTAGGCCCTTGTTCTTGCTATTTTGCACAAGCTAGGCCCTTGTTCTTTTTATTTTGCACATGCTAGGCCCTTGTTCTTTTTTTTTTTGCACACGCTAGGCCCTTGTTCTTGCTATTTTGCACATGCTGGACCCTTGTTCTTGCAACTTTGCACACGCAAGGCCCTTGTTCTTGCTATTTCGCGAACGCTAGGCCCTTGTTCTTGATTTTTGGCACACGCTAGGCCCTTGCTCTTGCAATTTTGCACTCGCTAGGCCCTTGTTCTTGCAATTCCGCACACGCTAGGCCCTTGTTCTTGCTATTTTGCACACGCTAGGCCCTTGTTCTTTATATTTTGCACACGCTTGGCCCTTGTTTTTTTCATTTTGCACACGTTAGGCCCTTGTTCTTGCTATTTTGCACACGATAGGCCCTTGTTCTTTTTATTTTGCACACGCTAGGCCCTTGTTCTTGCAATTTTGCACTCGCTAGACCCCTTCTCTGGCTATTCCGCACACGCTAGGCCCTTGTTCTTGCTATTTCGCGAGCGCTAGGCCGTTGTTCTTTATTTTTTGCACACGCTAGGCCCTTGTTCTCGCAATTTTGCACACGCTAGGCCCTTGTTCTTGCTATTTTGCACACGCTAGGCCCTTGTTCTTTTTATTTTGCACACGCTAGGCCCTTGTTCTTGCTATTTTGCACACGCTAGGCCCTTGTTCTTGCAATTTTGCACTCGCTAGACCCTTGTTCTTGCATTTTTTCACATTCTAGGCCCTTGTTCTTGCCATTTTGCACATAGTAGGCCCTTGTTCTTGTAATTTTGCACACGCTAGGCTCTTGTTCTTGCTATTTCGCGAACGCTAGGCCCTTGTTCTTGATTTATTGCACATGCAAGGCCCTTGTTCTTGCAATTTTGCACACGCTAGGCCCTTGTTCTTGCAACTTTGCACACGCTAGGCCCTTGTTCTTGCTTTTTTGCACACCCAAAGCCCTGATTACTGAAACTTTACATACGCCAGGCCCTTGTTATTGCTATTTTGCACACGCTAGGCCCTTGTTCTTGCTTTTTTGCACACGCTAGGCCCTTGTTCTTGCTATTTTGCACATGCTAGGCCCTTGTTCTTTTTATTTTGCACACGCTAGGCCCTTGTTGTTTTTATGTGGCACGTGGTAGGCCCTTGTTCTTTTTATCTTGCACACGTTAGGCCCTTGTTCTTGCTATTTTGCACACACTATGCCCTTGTTCTTTTTATTTTGCACACGCTTGGCCCTTGTTCTTGCAATTTTGCACTCGCTAGACCCTTGTCTTGCTATTTTGCACACGCTAGGCCCTTGTTCTTGCTATTTCGCGAACGCTAGGCCCTTGTTCCTGATTTTTTGCACACGCTAAACCCTTGCTCTTGCAATTTTGCACTCGCTAGGCCCTTGTTCTTGCAATTTTGCACACGCTAGGCCCTTGTTCTTTTTATTTTGCACACGCTAGGCCCTTGTTCTTTTTTTTTTTTCACACGCTAGGCCCTTGTTCTTGCTATTTTGCACACACTAAGCCCTTGTTCTTTTTATTTTACACACGCTAGGCCCTTTTTCTTGCAATTTTGCACTCGCTAGACCCTTGTTCTTGCTATTTTGCAGACGCTAGGACCCTGTTCTTGCCATTTTGCACATACAAGGCCCTTGTTCTTGCAATCTTGCACACGCTAGGCCCTTGTTCTTGCTATTTCGCGAACGCTAGGCCCTTGTTCCTGATTTTTTGCACACGCTAGGCCCTTGTTCTTGCTATTTCGCGAACGCTAGGCCCTTGTTCCTGATTTTTTGCACACGCTAAACCCTTGTTCTTGCTATTTTGCACTTGCTAGGCCCTTGTTCTTGCTATTTCGCGAACGCTAGGCCCTTGTTCCTAACTTTTTGCACACGCTAAACCCTTGTTCTTGCTATTTTGCACACGCTAGGACCCTGTTCTTGCCATTTTGCACATACTAGGCCCTTGTTCTTGCAATTTTGCACACGCTAGGCCCTTGTTCTTGCTATTTCGCGAACGCTAGGCCCTTGTTCCTGATTTTTTGCACACGCTAGGTCCTTGCTCTTGCTATTTTGCACTCGCTAGGCCCTTATTCTTGCAATTTTGCACACGCTAGGCCCTTGTTCTTTTTATTTTGCACACGCTAGGCCCTTGTTCTTTTTATTTTTCACACGCTAGGCCCTTGTTCTTGTTATTTTGCACACACTATGCCCTTGTTCTTTTTATTTTGCACACGCTAGGCCCTTGTTCTTGCAATTTTGCACTCGCTAGACCCTTGTTCTTGCTATTTTGCACACGCTAGGACCCTGTTCTTGCCATTTTGCACATACTGGGCCCTTGTTCTTGCAATCTTGCACACGCTAGGCCCTTGTTCTTGCTATTTCGCGAACGCTAGGCCCTTGTTCCTGATTTTTTGCACACGCTAGGCCCTTGTTCTTGCTATTTCGCGAACGCTAGGCCCTTGTTCCTGATTTTTTGCACACGCTAAACCCTTGCTCTTGCTATTTTGCACTTGCTAGGCCCTTGTTCTTGCTATTTTGCACACGCTAGGCCCTTGTTCTTTTTATTTTGCACACGCTAGGCCCTTGTTCTTGCTATTTTGCACACGCTAGGCCCTTGTTCTTTTTATTTTGCACATGCTAGGCCCTTGTTTTTTTTATTTTGCACACGCTATGCCCTTGTTCTTGCTATTTTGCACATGCTAGACCATTGTTCTTGCAATTTTGCACACGCTAGGCATTTGTTCTTGCTATTTCGCGAACGCTAGGCCCTTGTTCTTGATTTTTTTGCACACGCTAGGCCCTTGCTCTTGCAATTTTGTACTCGCTAGGCCCTTGTTCTTGCAATTCTGCACACGCTAGGCCCTTGTTCTTGCTATTTTGCACACACTAGGCCCTTGTTCTTTTTATTTTGCACAAGCTAGGCCCTTGTTTTTTTTTATTTTGCACACGTAAGGCCCTTGTTCTTGCTATTTTGCACACGCTAGGCCCTTGTTCTTTTTATTTTGCACACGCTAGGCCCTTGTTCTTGCAATTTTGCACTCGCTAGACCCCTTCTCTTGCTATTCCGCACACGCTAGGCCCTTGTTCTTGCTATTTTGCACATACTAGGCCCTTGTTCTTGCAATTTTGCACACGCTAGGCCCTTGTTCTTGCTATTTCGCGAACGCTAGGCCGTTGTTCTTGATTTTTTGCACACGCTAGGCCCTTGTTCTCGTAATTTTGCACACGCTAGGCCCTTATTCTTGCTATTTTGCACACGCTAGGCCCTTGTTCTTTTTATTTTGCACAAGCTAGGCCCTTGTTCTTGTTATTTTGCAAACGCTAGACCCTTGTTCTTTTTATTTTGCACACGCTAGGACCTTGTTTTTGCTATTTTGCTCACGCTAGGCCCTTGTTCTTGCAATTTTGCACTCGCTAGACCCTTGTTCTTGCGATTTTGCACATGCTAGGCCCTTGTTCTTGCCATTTTGCACATAGTAGGCCCTTGTTCTTGCAATTTTGCACACGCTAGGCTCTTGTTCTTGCTATTTCGCGAACGCTATGCCCTTGTTCTTGATTTTTTGCACATGCAAGGCCCTTGTTCTTGCAATTTTGTACGCTAGGCCCTTGTTCTTGCAACTTTGCACACGCTAGGCCCTTGATCTTGCTATTTTGCACACGCTAGGCCCTTGTTCTTGCCTTTTTGCACACACTAGGCCCTTGTTTTTGCTATTTTGCACATGCTAGGCCCTTGTTCCTTTTATTTTGCACACGCTAGGCCCTTGTTGTTTTTATGTGGCACATGCTAGGCGCTTGTTCTTTTTATTTTGCACACGCTAGCCCCTTGTTCTTGCTATTTTGCACACACTATGCCCTTGTTCTTTTTATTTTGCACACGCTTGGCCCTTGTTCTTGCAATTTTGCACTCGCTAGACCCTTGTCTTGCTATTTTGCACACGCTAGGACCTTGTTCTTGCCATTTTGCACATACTAGGCCCTTGTTCTTGCAATTTTGCACACGCTAGGCCCTTGTTCTTGCTATTTCGCGAACGCTAGGCTCTTGTTCCTGATTTTTTGCACACGCTAGGACCTTGCTCTTGCTATTTTGCACTCGCTAGGCCCTTGTTCTTGCAATTTTGCACACGCTAGGCCCTTGTTCTTTATATTTTGCACACGCTAGGCCCTTGTTCTTTTTTTTTTGCACATTCTAGGCCCTTGATTTTGCTATTTTGCACACGTTAGGCCCTTGTTCTTGCAATTTTACACACGCTAGGCCCTTGTTCTTGCAAGTTTGCATATGCTAGGCCATTGTTCTTGCAATTTTGTACATGCTAGGCCCTTATTCTTGCTATTTTGCATACGCTAGGTCCTTGTTCTTGCTATTTTTAACACGCTAGGCCCTTGTTCTTGCTATTTTGCATGCGCTAGGCCCTTGTTTTAGCTATTTTGCACACGCTAGTCCCTTGTTATTGCTATTTTGCACACGCTAGTTCCTTGTTCTTGCTATTTTGCACACGCTAGGCCCTTTTTCTTGCTATTTTGCACACACTAGGCTCTTGTTCTTTTTACTTTGCACATGCTAGGCCCTTGTTCTTTTTCTTTTGCACACGCTAGGCCCTTGTTCTTTTAATTTTGCAAACGCTAGGCCCTTGTTCTTGCTATTTTGCACACGCTATGCCCTTGTTCTTTTTATTTTGCACACGCTAGGCCCTTGTTCTTGCAATTTTGCACTCGTTAGACCCTTGTTTTTGCAATTTTGCATATGCTAGGACCTTGTTCTTGCCATTTTGCACATACTAGGCCCTTGTTCTTGCTATTTCGCGAATGCTAGGCCCTTGTTCTTGATATTTTGCACACGCTAGGCCCTTGCTCTTGCTATTTTGCACTCGCTAGGCCCTTGTTCTTGCAATTTTGCACACGCTATGCCCTTGTTCTTTTTATTTTGCACACGCTAGGCCCTTGTTCTTTTTATTTTGCACACGCTAGGCCCTTGTTCCTGATTTTTTGCACACGCTATGCCCTTGTTCTTTTCATTTTGCACACGCTAGGCCCTTGTTCTTGCAATTTTGCACTCGCTAGACCCTTGTTCTTGCTATTTTGCACACACTAGGCCATTGTTCTTGCCATTTTGCACATACTAGGCCCTTGTTCTTGCAATTTTGCACACGCTAGGCCCTTGTTCTTGCTATTTCGCGAACGCTAGGCCCTTGTTCTTGATTTTTTGCACACGCTAGGCTTTTGCTCTTGCTATTTTGCAATTGCTAGGCTCTTGCTCTTGCAATTTTGCACACGCTAGGCCCTTGTTCTTGCAATTTTGTACACGCTAGGCCCTTGTTCTTTTTATTTTGCACACGCTAGGCCCTTGTTCTTTTTATTTTGCACACGCTAGGCCCTTCTTCTTGCTATTTTGCACACGCTATGCCCTAGTTCTTTTTATCTTGCACACGCTAGGCCCTTGTTCTTGCAATTTTGCACATGCTAGACCCTTGTTCTTTTTATTTTGCACACGCTAGGCCCTTGTTCTTGCAATTTTGTACTCGCTAGACCCTTGTTCTTGCTATTTTGCACACGCTAGGCCCTTGTTCTTGCCATTTTGCACATACTAGGCCATTGTTCTTGCAATTTTGCACACGCTAGGCCCTTGTTCTTGCTATTTCGCGAACGCTAGGCCCTTGTTTTTTATTTTTTGCACATGCAAGGACCTTGTTCTTGCCATTTTGCACGCTAGGCCCTTGTTCTTGAACTTTGCACACACTAGGCCCTTGTTCTTGCTATTTTGCACACCCAAAGCCCTTGTTACTGAAACTTTACACACGCTAGGCCCTTGTTATTGCTATTTTGCACACGCTAGGCCCTTGTTCTTGCCTTTTTGCACACGCTAGGCCCTTGTTCTTGCTTTTTTGCACATGCTAGGCCCTTGTTCCTTTTATTTTGCACACGCTAGGCCCTTGTTGTTTTTATGTGGCACATGCTAGGCCCTTGTTCTTTTTATTTTGCACACGCTAGGCCCTTGTTCTTGCTATTTTGCACACACTATGCCCTTGTTCTTTTTATTTTGCACACGCTGGGCCCTTGTTCTTGCAATTTTGCACTCGCTAGACCCTTGACTTGCTATTTTGCACACGCTAGGACCTTGTTCTTGCCATTTTGCACATACTAGGCCCTTGTTCTTGCAATTTTGCACACGCTAGGCCCTTGTTCTTGCTATTTCGCGAACGCTAGGCTCTTGTTCCTGATTTTTTGCACACGCTAGGCCCTTGCTCTTGCTATTTTGCACTCGCTAGGCCCTTGTTCTTGCAATTTTGCACACGCTAGGCCCTTGTTCTTTATATTTTGCAAACGCTAGGCCCTTGTTCTTGTTATTTTGCACACGCTAGGCCCTTGTTCTTGCTATTTTGCACAAGTTAGGCCCTTGTTCTTGCAATTTTGCACACGCTAGGCCCTTGTTCTTGCAAGTTTGCATATGCTAGGCCCTTGTTTTTGCAATTTTGTACGTGCTAGGCCCTTATTCTTGCTATTTTGCATACGCTAGGCCCTTGTTCTTGCTATTTTTATCACGCTAGGCCCTTGTTCTTGCTATTTTGCATGCGCTAGGCCCTTGTTTTTGCTATTTTGCACACGCTAGTCCCTTGTTATTGCTATTTTGCACACGCTAGGCCCTTGTTCTTGCTATTTTGCACACGCTAGGCCCTTGTTCTTGCTATTTTGCACACACTAGGCTCTTGTTCTTTTTACTTTGCACACGCTAGGCCCTTGTTCTTTTTATTTTGCACACGCTAGGCCCTTGTTCTTTTTATTTTGCACACGCTAGGCCCTTGTTCTTGCTATTTTGCACACGCTATGCCCTTGTTCTTTTTATTTTGCACACGCTAGGCCCTTGTTCTTGCAATTTTGTACACGCTAGGCCCTTGTTCTTTTTATTTTGCACACGCTATGCCCTTGTTCTTTTTATTTTGCACACGCTAGGCCCTTGTTCTTTTTATTTTGCACATGCTAGGCCCTTGTTCTTGCAATTTTGCACATGCTAGACCCTTGTTCTTTTTATTTTGCACACGCTAGGCCCTTGTTCTTGCTATTTTGCGAACGCTAGGCCCTTGTTCTTAATTTTTTGCACACGCTAGGCCCTTGCTCTTGCTATTTTGCACTCGCTAGGCCCTTGTGCTTGCAATTTTGCACACGCTAGGCCCTTGTTCTTGCAATTTTGCACACACTAGGCCCTTGTTCTTTTTATTTTGCACACGCTAGGCCCTTGTTCTTGCAATTTTGCACACGCTAGGCCGTTGTTCTTGCTATTTTGCACACGCTATGCCCTTGTTCTTTTTATTTTGCACACACTAGGCTCTTGTTCTTGCAATTTTGCACATGCTAGACCCTTGTTCTTTTTATTTTGCACACGCTAGGCCCTTGTTCTTGCTATTTCGCGAATGCTAGGCCCTTGTTCTTGATTTTTTGCACAAGCTAGGCCCTTGCTCTTGCTATATTGCACTCGCTAGGCCCTTGTTCTTGGGATTTTGCACACGCTAGGCCCTTGCTCTTGCAATTTTGCACACGCTAGGCCCTTGTTCTTTTTATTTTGCATATGCTAGGCCCTTGTTCTTTTTATTTTGCACACGCTATGCCCTTGTTCTTTTTATTTTGCACACGCTATGCCCTTGTTCTTTTTATTTTGCACACGCTAGGCCCTTGTTGTTGCAATTTTGCACCTGCTAGACCCTTGTTCTTATATTTTGCACACGCTAGGCCCTTGTTCTTGCTATGTCGCGAACGCTAGGCCCTTGTTCTTGATTTTTTGCACACGCTAGGCCCTTGCTCTTGCTATTTTGCACTCGCTAGGCCCTTGTTCTTGCAATTTTGCATACGCTAGGCCCTTGTTCTTGCAGTTTTGCACATGCTAGGCCCTTGTTCTTTTTGTTTTGCACACGCTAGGCCCTTGTTCTTTTTATTTTGCACATGCTAGGCTCTTGTTCTTGCTATTTTGCACACGCTAGGCCCTTGTTCTTTTTATTTTGCACACGCTAGGCCCTTGTTCTTGCAGTTTTGCACATGCTAGACCCTTGTTCTTTTTATTTTGAACACGCTAGGCCGTTGTTCTTGCTATTTCTCGAACGCTAAGCCCTTGTTCTTGATTTTTTGCACATGCTAGGCCCTTGCTCTTGCTATTTTGCACTTGCTAGGCCCTTGTTCTTGCAATTTTGCACACGCTAGGCCCTTGTTTTTGCAATTTTGCACACGCTAGGCCCTTGTTCTTTTTATTTTGCACACGCTAGGCCCTTGTTCTTGCAATTTTGCACACGCTAGGCCGTTGTTCTTGCTATTTTGCACATGCTATGCCCTTGTTCTTTTTATTTTGCACACGCTAGGCCCTTGTTCTTGCAATTTTGCACATGCTAGACCCTTGTTCTTTATATTTTGCACACGCTAGGCCCTTGTTCCTGCTATTTCGCGAACGCTAGGCCCTTGTTCTTGATTTTGTGCACATGCTAGGCCCTTGCTCTTGCTATTTTGCACTCGCTAGGCCTTTGTTCTTGCAATTTTGTACACGCTAGGCCCTTGTTCTTTTTAATTTTCACACGCTAGGCCCTTGTTTTTTTGTTATTTTGCACACGCTAGGCCCTTGTTCTCGCAATTTTGCACACGCTAGGCCCTTGTTCTTGCTATTTTGCACACGCTATGCCCTTGTTCTTTTAATTTTGCACACGCTAGGCCCTTGTTCTTGCTATTTTGCACACGCTAGGCCCTTGTTCTTTTTATTTTGCACACGCTAGGCCCTTGTTCTTGCTATTTTGCACACGCTAGGCCCTTGTTCTTGCAATTTTGCACTCGCTAGACCCTTGTTCTTGCGATTTTGCACACGCTAGGCCCTTGTTCTTGCCATTTTGCACATATTAGGCCCTTGTTCTTACCATTATGCAAAACGTAGGCCCTTGTTCTTGCAATTTTGCACACGCTAGGCTCTTGTTCTTGCTATTTCGCGAACGCTAGGCCCTTGTTCTTGATTTTTTGCACATGCAAGGCCCTTGTTCTTGCAATTTTGCACACGCTAGGCCCTTGTTCTTGCAACTTTGCACACGCTAGGCCCTTGTTCTTGCTATTTTGCACACCCAAAGCCCTTGTTACTGAAACTTTGCACACGCTAGGCCCTTGTTCTTGCTATTTTACACTCGTTAGGCACTTGTTGCAATTTTGCACACGCTAGGCCCTTGTTCTTGCGTTTTCGAACACGCTATGCCCTTGTTGTTCCAATTTTGCACACGCTAGGCCCTTGTTCTCGCAATTTTGCACACCCTAGGCCCTTGTTCTTGCTATTTTGCACACGCCCTTGTTCTTGCAATTTTGCACTCGCTGTGCCTTTGTTCTTGCTATATTGCACACGCTAGGCCCTTATTCTTCCCATTTTGCACATGTTATGCCCTTGTTCTTGCAATTTTGCACACGCTAGGCACTTGTTCTTGCTATTTTGCACACGTAAGGCCCAGGTTTCTTGCAATTTTGCACACGCTAGGCCCCTGTTCTTGCAAGTTTGCACATGCTAGGCCCTTGTTCTTGCAATTTTGTACACGCTAGGCCCTTGTTCTTGTAATTTTGCATACGCTAGGCTCTTGTTCTTGCTATTTTGCACACGCTAGGCCCTTGTTCTTGCTTTTTTGCATACTCTAGGCCCTTGTTTTTGCTATTTTGCACACGCTAGTCCCTTGTTATTGCTATTTTGCACACGCTAGGCCCTTGTTCTTGATATTTTGCACACGCTAGGCCCTTGTTCTTGCTCTTTTGCACACGCTAGGCCCTTGTTCTTTTTATTTGGCACACGCTAGGCCCTTGTTCTTTTTATTTTGCACACGCTAGGCCCTTGTTCTTTTTATTTTTCACACGCTAGGCCCTTGTTCTTGCTATTTTGCACACAGTGTGCCCTTGTTCTATTTATTTTGCACACGCTATTCCCTTGTTCTTGCAATTTTGCACTCATTAGACCCTTGTTCTTGCAATTTTGCACACGCTAGGACCTTGTTCTTGCCATTTTGCACATACTAGGCCCTTGTTCTTGCAATCTTGCACACGCCAGGCCCTTGTTCTTGCTATTTCGCGAACGCTAGGCCCTTGTTCCTGATTTTTTGCACACGCTAGGCCCTTGCTCTTGCTATTTTGCACACGCTAGGCCCTTGTTCTTGCTATTTTGCACACGCTAGGCCCTTGTTCTTTTCATTTTGCACACGCTAGGCCCTTGTTCTTGCTATTTTGCACAAGCTAGGCCCTTGTTCTTTTTATTTTGCACATGCTAGGCCCTTGTTCTTTTTTTTTTTGCACACGCTAGGCCCTTGTTCTTGCTATTTTGCACATGCTGGACCCTTGTTCTTGCAACTTTGCACACGCAAGGCCCTTGTTCTTGCTATTTCGCGAACGCTAGGCCCTTGTTCTTGATTTTTGGCACACGCTAGGCCCTTGCTCTTGCAATTTTGCACTCGCTAGGCCCTTGTTCTTGCAATTCCGCACACGCTAGGCCCTTGTTCTTGCTATTTTGCACACGCTAGGCCCTTGTTCTTTATATTTTGCACACGCTTGGCCCTTGTTTTTTTCATTTTGCACACGTTAGGCCCTTGTTCTTGCTATTTTGCACACGATAGGCCCTTGTTCTTTTTATTTTGCACACGCTAGGCCCTTGTTCTTGCAATTTTGCACTCGCTAGACCCCTTCTCTGGCTATTCCGCACACGCTAGGCCCTTGTTCTTGCTATTTCGCGAGCGCTAGGCCGTTGTTCTTTATTTTTTGCACACGCTAGGCCCTTGTTCTCGCAATTTTGCACACGCTAGGCCCTTGTTCTTGCTATTTTGCACACGCTAGGCCCTTGTTCTTTTTATTTTGCACACGCTAGGCCCTTGTTCTTGCTATTTTGCACACGCTAGGCCCTTGTTCTTGCAATTTTGCACTCGCTAGACCCTTGTTCTTGCATTTTTTCACATTCTAGGCCCTTGTTCTTGCCATTTTGCACATAGTAGGCCCTTGTTCTTGTAATTTTGCACACGCTAGGCTCTTGTTCTTGCTATTTCGCGAACGCTAGGCCCTTGTTCTTGATTTATTGCACATGCAAGGCCCTTGTTCTTGCAATTTTGCACACGCTAGGCCCTTGTTCTTGCAACTTTGCACACGCTAGGCCCTTGTTCTTGCTTTTTTGCACACCCAAAGCCCTGATTACTGAAACTTTACATACGCTAGGCCCTTGTTATTGCTATTTTGCACACGCTAGGCCCTTGTTCTTGCTTTTTTGCACACGCTAGGCCCTTGTTCTTGCTATTTTGCACATGCTAGGCCCTTGTTCTTTTTATTTTGCACACGCTAGGCCCTTGTTGTTTTTATGTGGCACGTGGTAGGCCCTTGTTCTTTTTATCTTGCACACGCTAGGCCCTTGTTCTTGCTATTTTGCACACACTATGCCCTTGTTCTTTTTATTTTGCACACGCTTGGCCCTTGTTCTTGCAATTTTGCACTCGCTAGACCCTTGTCTTGCTATTTTGCACACGCTAGGCCCTTGTTCTTGCTATTTCGCGAACGCTAGGCCCTTGTTCCTGATTTTTTGCACACGCTAAACCCTTGCTCTTGCAATTTTGCACTCGCTAGGCCCTTGTTCTTGCAATTTTGCACACGCTAGGCCCTTGTTCTTTTTATTTTGCACACGCTAGGCCCTTGTTCTTTTTTTTTTTTCACACGCTAGGCCCTTGTTCTTGCTATTTTGCACACACTAAGCCCTTGTTCTTTTTATTTTACACACGCTAGGCCCTTTTTCTTGCAATTTTGCACTCGCTAGACCCTTGTTCTTGCTATTTTGCAGACGCTAGGACCCTGTTCTTGCCATTTTGCACATACAAGGCCCTTGTTCTTGCAATCTTGCACACGCTAGGCCCTTGTTCTTGCTATTTCGCGAACGCTAGGCCCTTGTTCCTGATTTTTTGCACACGCTAGGCCCTTGTTCTTGCTATTTCGCGAACGCTAGGCCCTTGTTCCTGATTTTTTGCACACGCTAAACCCTTGTTCTTGCTATTTTGCACTTGCTAGGCCCTTGTTCTTGCTATTTCGCGAACGCTAGGCCCTTGTTCCTAACTTTTTGCACACGCTAAACCCTTGTTCTTGCTATTTTGCACACGCTAGGACCCTGTTCTTGCCATTTTGCACATACTAGGCCCTTGTTCTTGCAATTTTGCACACGCTAGGCCCTTGTTCTTGCTATTTCGCGAACGCTAGGCCCTTGTTCCTGATTTTTTGCACACGCTAGGTCCTTGCTCTTGCTATTTTGCACTCGCTAGGCCCTTATTCTTGCAATTTTGCACACGCTAGGCCCTTGTTCTTTTTATTTTGCACACGCTAGGCCCTTGTTCTTTTTATTTTTCACACGCTAGGCCCTTGTTCTTGTTATTTTGCACACACTATGCCCTTGTTCTTTTTATTTTGCACACGCTAGGCCCTTGTTCTTGCAATTTTGCACTCGCTAGACCCTTGTTCTTGCTATTTTGCACACGCTAGGACCCTGTTCTTGCCATTTTGCACATACTGGGCCCTTGTTCTTGCAATCTTGCACACGCTAGGCCCTTGTTCTTGCTATTTCGCGAACGCTAGGCCCTTGTTCCTGATTTTTTGCACACGCTAGGCCCTTGTTCTTGCTATTTCGCGAACGCTAGGCCCTTGTTCCTGATTTTTTGCACACGCTAAACCCTTGCTCTTGCTATTTTGCACTTGCTAGGCCCTTGTTCTTGCTATTTTGCACACGCTAGGCCCTTGTTCTTTTTATTTTGCACACGCTAGGCCCTTGTTCTTGCTATTTTGCACACGCTAGGCCCTTGTTCTTTTTATTTTGCACATGCTAGGCCCTTGTTCTTTTTATTTTGCACACGCTATGCCCTTGTTCTTGCTATTTTGCACATGCTAGACCATTGTTCTTGCAATTTTGCACACGCTAGGCATTTGTTCTTGCTATTTCGCGAACGCTAGGCCCTTGTTCTTGATTTTTTTGCACACGCTAGGCCCTTGTTCTTTTTATTTTGCACAAGCTAGGCCCTTGTTTTTTTTTATTTTGCACACGTAAGGCCCTTGTTCTTGCTATTTTGCACACGCTAGGCCCTTGTTCTTTTTATTTTGCACACGCTAGGCCCTTGTTCTTGCAATTTTGCACTCGCTAGACCCCTTCTCTTGCTATTCCGCACACGCTAGGCCCTTGTTCTTGCTATTTTGCACATACTAGGCCCTTGTTCTTGCAATTTTGCACACGCTAGGCCCTTGTTCTTGCTATTTCGCGAACGCTAGGCCGTTGTTCTTGATTTTTTGCACACGCTAGGCCCTTGTTCTCGTAATTTTGCACACGCTAGGCCCTTATTCTTGCTATTTTGCACACGCTAGGCCCTTGTTCTTTTTATTTTGCACAAGCTAGGCCCTTGTTCTTGTTATTTTGCAAACGCTAGACCCTTGTTCTTTTTATTTTGCACACGCTAGGACCTTGTTCTTGCTATTTTGCTCACGCTAGGCCCTTGTTCTTGCAATTTTGCACTCGCTAGACCCTTGTTCTTGCGATTTTGCACATGCTAGGCCCTTGTTCTTGCCATTTTGCACATAGTAGGCCCTTGTTCTTGCAATTTTGCACACGCTAGGCTCTTGTTCTTGCTATTTCGCGAACGCTATGCCCTTGTTCTTGATTTTTTGCACATGCAAGGCCCTTGTTCTTGCAATTTTGTACGCTAGGCCCTTGTTCTTGCAACTTTGCACACGCTAGGCCCTTGATCTTGCTATTTTGCACACGCTAGGCCCTTGTTCTTGCCTTTTTGCACACACTAGGCCCTTGTTTTTGCTATTTTGCACATGCTAGGCCCTTGTTCCTTTTATTTTGCACACGCTAGGCCCTTGTTGTTTTTATGTGGCACATGCTAGGCGCTTGTTCTTTTTATTTTGCACACGCTAGCCCCTTGTTCTTGCTATTTTGCACACACTATGCCCTTGTTCTTTTTATTTTGCACACGCTTGGCCCTTGTTCTTGCAATTTTGCACTCGCTAGACCCTTGTCTTGCTATTTTGCACACGCTAGGACCTTGTTCTTGCCATTTTGCACATACTAGGCCCTTGTTCTTGCAATTTTGCACACGCTAGGCCCTTGTTCTTGCTATTTCGCGAACGCTAGGCTCTTGTTCCTGATTTTTTGCACACGCTAGGACCTTGCTCTTGCTATTTTGCACTCGCTAGGCCCTTGTTCTTGCAATTTTGCACACGCTAGGCCCTTGTTCTTTATATTTTGCACACGCTAGGCCCTTGTTCTTTTTTTTCTGCACATGCTAGGCCCTTGATTTTGCTATTTTGCACACGTTAGGCCCTTGTTCTTGCAATTTTACACACGCTAGGCCCTTGTTCTTGCAAGTTTGCATATGCTAGGCCATTGTTCTTGCAATTTTGTACATGCTAGGCCCTTATTCTTGCTATTTTGCATACGCTAGGTCCTTGTTCTTGCTATTTTTAACACGCTAGGCCCTTGTTCTTGCTATTTTGCATGCGCTAGGCCCTTGTTTTAGCTATTTTGCACACGCTAGTCCCTTGTTATTGCTATTTTGCACACGCTAGTTCCTTGTTCTTGCTATTTTGCACACGCTAGGCCCTTTTTCTTGCTATTTTGCACACACTAGGCTCTTGTTCTTTTTACTTTGCACATGCTAGGCCCTTGTTCTTTTTCTTTTGCACACGCTAGGCCCTTGTTCTTTTAATTTTGCAAACGCTAGGCCTTTGTTCTTGCTATTTTGCACACGCTATGCCCTTGTTCTTTTTATTTTGCACACGCTAGGCCCTTGTTCTTGCAATTTTGCACTCGTTAGACCCTTGTTTTTGCAATTTTGCATATGCTAGGACCTTGTTCTTGCCATTTTGCACATTCTAGGCCCTTGTTCTTGCTATTTCGCGAATGCTAGGCCCTTGTTCTTGATATTTTGCACACGCTAGGCCATTGCTCTTGCTATTTTGCACTCGCTAGGCCCTTGTTCTTGCAATTTTGCACACGCTATGCCCTTGTTCTTTTTATTTTGCACACGCTAGGCCCTTGTTCTTTTTAACTTGCACACGCTAGGCCCTTGTTCTTGCAATTTTGCACATGCTAGACCCTTGTTCTTTTTATTTTGCACACGCTAGGCCCTTGTTCTTGCAATTTTGTACTCGCTAGACCCTTGTTCTTGCTATTTTGCACACGCTAGGCCCTTGTTCTTGCCATTTTGCACATACTAGGCCATTGTTCTTGCAATTTTGCACACGCTAGGCCCTTGTTCTTGCTATTTCGCGAACGCTAGGCCCTTGTTTTTTATTTTTTGCACATGCAAGGACCTTGTTCTTGCCATTTTGCACGCTAGGCCCTTGTTCTTGAACTTTGCACACGCTAGGCCCTTGTTCTTGCTATTTTGCACACCCAAAGCCCTTGTTACTGAAACTTTACACACGCTAGGCCCTTGTTATTGCTATTTTGCACACGCTAGGCCCTTGTTCTTGCCTTTTTGCACACGCTAGGCCCTTGTTCTTGCTTTTTTGCACATGCTAGGCCCTTGTTCCTTTTATTTTGCACACGCTAGGCCCTTGTTGTTTTTATGTGGCACATGCTAGGCCCTTGTTCTTTTTATTTTGCACACGCTAGGCCCTTGTTCTTGCTATTTTGCACACACTATGCCCTCGTTCTTTTTATTTTGCACACGCTGGGCCCTTGTTCTTGCAATTTTTCACTCGCTAGACCCTTGACTTGCTATTTTGCACACGCTAGGACCTTGTTCTTGCCATTTTGCACATACTAGGCCCTTGTTCTTGCAATTTTGCACACGCTAGGCCCTTGTTCTTGCTATTTCGCGAACGCTAGGCTCTTGTTCCTGATTTTTTGCACACGCTAGGCCCTTGCTCTTGCTATTTTGCACTCGCTAGGCCCTTGTTCTTGCAATTTTGCACACGCTAGGCCCTTGTTCTTTATATTTTGCAAACGCTAGGCCCTTGTTCTTGTTATTTTGCACACGCTAGGCCCTTGTTCTTGCTATTTTGCACAAGTTAGGCCCTTGTTCTTGCAATTTTGCACACGCTAGGCCCTTGTTCTTGCAAGTTTGCATATGCTAGGCCCTTGTTTTTGCAATTTTGTACGTGCTAGGCCCTTATTCTTGCTATTTTGCATACGCTAGGCCCTTGTTCTTGCTATTTTTATCACGCTAGGCCCTTGTTCTTGCTATTTTGCATGCGCTAGGCCCTTGTTTTTGCTATTTTGCACACGCTAGTCCCTTGTTATTGCTATTTTGCACACGCTAGGCCCTTGTTCTTGCTATTTTGCACACGCTAGGCCCTTGTTCTTGCTATTTTGCACACACTAGGCTCTTGTTCTTTTTACTTTGCACACGCTAGGCCCTTGTTCTTTTTATTTTGCACACGCTAGGCCCTTGTTCTTTTTATTTTGCACACGCTAGGCCCTTGTTCTTGCTATTTTGCACACGCTATGCCCTTGTTCTTTTTATTTTGCACACGCTAGGCCCTTGTTCTTGCAATTTTGCACTCGTTAGACCCTTGTTCTTGCAATTTTGCATATGCTAGGACCTTGTTCTTGCCATTTTGCACATACTAGGCCCTTGTTCTTGCTATTTCGCGAACGCTAGGCCCTTGTTCTTGATTTTTTGCACACGCTAGGCTTTTTCTCTTGCTATTTTGCAATCGCTAGGCTCTTGTTCTTGTAATTTTGCACACGCTAGGCCCTTGTTCTTGTAATTTTGCACACGCTAGGCCCTTGTTCTTTTTATTTTGCACACGCTAGGCCCTTGTTCTTTTTATTTTGCACACGCTAGGCCCTTCTTCTTGCTATTTTGCACACGCTATGCCCTAGTTCTTTTTATCTTGCACACGCTAGGCCCTTGTTCTTGCAATTTTGCACATGCTAGACCCTTGTTCTTTTTATTTTGCACACGCTAGGCCCTTGCTCTTGCTATTTCGCGAACGCTAGGCCCTTGTTCTTTATTTTTTGCACACGTTAGGCCCTTGCTCTTGCTATTTTGCACTCGCTAGGCCCTTGTTCTTGCAATTTTGTACACGCTATGCCCTTGTTCTTGAAATTTTGCATACGCTAGGCTCTTATTCTTGCTATTTTGCACACGCTAGACCCTTGTTCTTGCTATTTTTAACACGCTAGGCCCTTGTTCTTGCACACGTCCACGTCCAAGTCCACGTCCACGTCCATGTCCACGTCCACGTCCACGTCCACGTCCACGACCACGTCCACGACCACGTCCACGTCCATGTCCACGTCCACGTCCACGTCCACGTCCACGTCCACATCCACGTCCACGTCCACGTCCACGTCCACATCCACGTCCACGTCCACGTCCACGTCCATGTCCATGTCCGCGTCCACGTCCACGTCCACGTCCATGTCCGCGTCCACGTCCACGTCCGCGTCCACGTCCACGTCCATGTCCACGTCCACGTCCAAGTCCACGTCCATGTCCACGTCCATGTCCATGTCCACGTCCAAGTCCAAGTCCACGTCCACGTACACGTCCACGTCCACGTCCACGTCCACGTCCTCGTCCAAGGCCACGTCCACGTCCACGTCCACGTCCACGTCCATGTCCACGTCCACGTCCACGTCCACGTCCACGTCCACGTCCACGACCACGTCCATGTCCACGTCCACGTCCACGTCCACGTCCACGTCAAAGTCCACGTCCACGTCCACGTCCACGTCCACGTCTATGTCCACGTCCACGTCCACGTCCACGTCCACGTCCACGTCCACGTCCATGTCCACGTCTACGTCTACGTCCATGTCCACAGCCACGTCCACGTCCACGTCCACGTCCACGTCCACGTCCACGACCACGTCCACGGCCACGTCCACGGCCACGTCCACGGCCACGTCCACGGCCACGTCCACGTCCACGTCCACGTCCACGTCCACGGCCACGTCCACGGCCACGTCCACGGCCACGTCCACGTCCACGTCCACGTCCACGTCCATGTCCACGTCCACGTCCACGTCCACGTCCACGTCCACGTCAACGTCCACGTCAACGTCCACGTCCACGTCCACGTCCACGTCCATGTCCACGTCCACGTCCATGTCCACGTCCACGTCCATGTCCACGGCCATGTCCACGTCCACGTCCACGTCCATGTCCACGTCAACGTCCACGTCCACGTCCACGGCCACGTCCACGGCCACGTCCACGGCCACGTCCACGGCCACGTCCACGGCCACGTCCACGTCCACGGCCACGTCCACGGCCACGTCCACGTCCACGTCAAAGTCCACGTCCACGTCCACGTCCACGTCCATGTCCACGTCCATGTCCACGTCCACGTCCACGTCCACGTCCACCTCCACGTCCACGTCCACGTCCACGACCACGTCCACGTCCACGTCCACGTCCACGTCCACGTCCACCTCCACGTCCACGTCCACGTCCACGACCACGTCCACGTCCACGTCCACGTCCACGTCCACGTCCACGACCACGTCCACGTCCACGTCCACGTCCACGTCCACGTCCACATCCACGTCCACGTCCACGACCACGTCCACCTCCACGTCCACGTCCACGTCCACGTCCACCTCTACGTCCACGTCCACGTCCACCTCCATGTCCACGTCCACGTCCACGTCCACCTCCACGTCCACGTCCACGTCCACGTCCACGTCCACGTCCATGTCCACGTCCACCTCCACGTCCACGTCCACGTCCACGTCCACGACCACGTCCACGTCCACGTCCACGACCACGTCCACGTCCACGTCCACATCCGCGTCCGCGTCCGCGTCCACGACCACGACCACGTCCACGTCCACGTCCACGACCACGTCCACGTCCACGTCCACGTCCGCGTCCACGTCCACGTCCACGACCACGTCCACGTCCACGTCCACGTCCATGTCCAGGTCCACGTCCACGTCTACGTCCACGACCACGTCCACGTCCACGTCCACGACCACGTCCACGTCCACGTCCACGTCCATGTCCAGGTCCACGTCCACGTCTACGGCCACGTCCATGTCAACGTCCACGTCCACGTCCACGACCATGTCAACGTCCACGTCCACGTCCACGTCCACGACCACGTCCATGTCCACGTCCACGTCCACGACCACGTCCACGTCCACGTCCACGTCCATGTCCAGGTCCACGTCCACGTCCACGGCCACGTCCACGTCCACGTCCACGTCCACGACCACGTCCACGTCCACGTCCACGACCACGTCCACGTCCAGGTCCACGTCCACGTCCACGTCCACCTCCACGTCCACCTCCACGTCCACCTCCACGTCCACCTCCACGTCCACCTCCACGTCCACCTCCACGTCCACCTCCACGTCCACCTCCACGTCCACCTCCACGTCCACGTCCACGTCCACGTCCACGTCCACGTCCACGTCCACGTCCACGACCACGTCCACGTCCACGACCACATCCACGTCCACGTCCAAGTCCAAGTCCACGTCCACGTCCACGTCCACGTCCACGTCCACGTCCACGTCCACGTCCATGTCCACGTCCACGTCCACGTCCACGTCCACCTCCACGTCCACCTCCACGTCCACGTCCACGTCCACGTCCACGTTCACGTCCACGTCCAGGTCCACGTGTCCACGTCCACGTCCATGTCCACGTCCACGTCCACGTCCACGACCATGTCCACGTCCACGTCCAAGTCCACGTCCACGTCCACGTCCACGTCCATGTCCACGTCCACGTCCACGTCCACGTCCACGTCCACGTCCACGTCCACGTCCACGAACGTCCACCTCCACGTCCACCTCCACGTCCACGTCCACGTCCATGTCCACGTCCAAACGTCCACGTCCACGTCCACGTCCACGTCCTCCTCCACGTCCACGTCCACGTCCATGTCCTCGTCCACGTCCACGTCCACGTCCATGTCCACGTCCACGTCCACGTCCATTTCCACGTCCACGTCCACGTCCACGTCCATGTCCACGTCCACGGCCACGTCCACGTCCAAGTCCTCCACGTCCACGTCCACGACCACGTCCACGTCCACGTCCACGTCCACGTCCACGTCCACGACCAGGTCCACGTCCACGTCCACGTCCACGTCCACGACCACGTCCACGTCCAGGTCCATGTCCACGTCCACGTCCACGTCCAGGTCCACGTCCACGTCCACGACCACGTCCACGTCCACGTCCACGTCCACGTCCACGACCACGTCCACGTCCACGTCCATGTCCACGTCCACGTCCACGTCCATGTCCACGTCCATTTCCACGTCCACGTCCACGTCCACGTCCACGGCCATGTCCACGTCCACTTCCACGTCCACGTCCACGTCCACCTCCACGTCCACGTCCACGTCCACCTCCACGTCCACGTCCACGTCCATGTCCACGTCCACGACCACGTCCATGTCCACGTCCACGTCCACGTCCACGTCCACGTCCACGTCCACGTCCACGTCCACGTCCACCTCCACGTCCACGTCCACGTCCACCTCCACGTCCACGTCCATGTCCATGTCCACGTCGACGTCCACGTCCACATCCACGTCCACGTCCACGTCCATGTCCACGTCCATGTCCACGTCCACGTCCACGTCCATGTCCACGTCCACGTCCATGTCCACGTCCACGGCCATGTCCATGTCCACGTCCACGGCCATGTCCACGTCCAAGTCCTCCACGTCCACGTCCACGTCCACGTCCACGTCCACGTCCATGTCCACGTCCACGTCCACGTCCACGTCCACATCCACGTCCACGTCCACGACCAGGTCCACGTCCTTGTCCACGTCCACGTCCACGTCCACGTCCACGTCCACGACCACGTCCACGTCCACGTACACGTCCACGTCCACGTCCACGTCCACGTCCACGTCCACGACCATGTCCACGTCCACGTCCACGTCCACGTCCACGTCCACGACCACGTCCACGTCCACGTCCAGGTCCACGTCCACGTCCATGTCCAGGTCCACGTCCACGTCCACGACCACGTCCATGTCCACGTCCACGTCCACGTCCACGTCCACGTCCACGACCACGTCCATGTCCACGTCCATGTCCACGTCCATGTCCATGTCCACGTCCACGTCCATGTCCACGTCCACGTCCACGTCCACGTCCACGTCCACGTGCACGTCCACGTCCACGGCCACGTCCACGTCCACGTCCACGTCCACTCGTCCTCGTCCACGTCCATGTCCACGGCCACGTCCACGTCCACGTCTACGTCCACGTCCATCTCCACGTCCACGTCTACGTCCACGTCCACCTCCACGTCCACGTCCACGTCCACGTCCACCTCCACGTCCACGTCCAGGTCCACGTCCAGGTCCACGTCCACGTCCACGTCCATGTGCACGTCCACGTCCACGTCCAAGTCCACGTCCACGTCCACGTCCAAGTCCACGTCCACGTCCACGTCCACGACCACGTCCACCTCCACGTCCACGTCCACCTCCAGGTCCACGTCCACGACCACGACCACGACCACGTCCACGACCACGTCCACGTCAATATCCACGTCCACGTCCACGTCCACGTCCACGTCCACGTCCACGACCACGTCCACGTCCACGTCCACGTCCACGTCCACGTCCACGACCACGTCCACGTCCACGTCCACGTCCACGTCCACGTCCACGTCCACGACCACGTCGACGTCCACGTCCACGTCCACGTCCACGTCCACGGCCATGTCCACGTCTACGTCCACGTCCACGTCCACGTCCACGTCCACGACCACGTCCACGTCCACGTCCACGTCCACGTCCACGTCCACGTCCATGTCCACGACCACGTCCACGTCCAGGTCCACGTCCACGTCCATGTCCAGGTCCACGTCCACGTCCACGACCACGTCCATGTCCACGTCCACGTCCACGTCCACGTCAACATCCATGTCCACGTCCATGTCCACGTCCACGTCCACGTCCATGTCCACGTCCATGTCCATGTCCACGTCCATGTCCATGTCCACGTCCATGTCCATGTCCACGTCCACGTCCATGTCCACGTCCACGTCCACGTCCACGTCCACGTCCACCTCCAGGTCCACGTCCATGTCCACGTCCACGTCCACGTCCACGTCCACGGCCACGTCCACGTCCACGGCCACGTCCACGTCCACGACCACGTCCACGTCCACGTCCACGTCCACGTCTACGTCCACGTCCATCTCCACGTCCACGTCCACGTCCACGTCCACCTCCACGTCCACGTCCAGGTCCACGTCCATGTCCACGACCACGTCCACGTCCACGTCCACGTCCACGACCACGTCCACGTCCACGTCCATGTCCACGTCCACGTCCACGTCCATGTCCACGTCCATGTCCATGTCCACGTCCACGTCCTCCACGTCCACGTCCTCCAAGTCCACGTCCACGTCCATGTCCAGGTCCACGTCCACGTCCACGTCCAGGTACACGTCCACGTCCACGTCTACGTCCACGACCACGTCCAAGTCCACGTCCACAACCACGTCCACGACCACGTCCTAGTCCACGTCCATGTCCACGTCCACGTCTACGACCATGTCCACGTCCACGTCCACGTCCACGACCAGGTCCAGGTCCATGTCCACGTCCACATCCACGTCCAGGTCCAGGTCCACGTCCACGTCCACATCCACGTCCACGTCCACGTCCACGACCACGTCCACAACCACGTCCACGTCCACGACCACGTTCACGTCAACGTCCACGTCCACGTCCACGTCCACGACCACGTCCACGTCCAAGTCCACGACCACGTCTACGTCCACGTCCACGACCAATTCACGTCCACGTCCACGTCCACGTCCACGTCCAAGTCCACGTCCACGTCCAGGTCCACGTCCACGTCCACGTCCTCCACGTCCACGTCCTCCACGTCCACGTGCACGTCCACGTCCAAGTCCACGTCCACGTCCACGACCACGCCCACGTCCACGTCCAAGTCTACGTCCACGTCCACGTCCACGTCAACGTCCACGTCCACGTCCTCCACATCCACGTCCTCCACGTCCACGTCCTCCACGTCCATGTCCACGTCCAAGTCCACGTCCACGTCCACGTCCAAGTCCACGTCCACGTCCATGTCCAGGTCCACGTCCACGTCCACGTCCAGGTCCACGTCCACGTCTACGTCCACGTCCACGTCCAAGTCCACGTCCACAACCACGTCCACGACCACGTCCTAGTCCACGTCCATGTCCACGTCCACGTCTACGACCATGTCCACGTCGACGTCCACGTCCACGACCAGGTCCAGGTTTACGTCCACGTCCACATCCACGTCCAGGTCCAGGTCCACGTCCACGTCCACATCCACGTCCACGTCCACGTCCACGACCACGTCCACGTCCACGACCACGTCCACGTCCACGACCACGTTCACGTCAACGTCCACGTCCACGTCCACGTCCACGTCCACGACCACGTCCACGTCCAAGTCCACGACCACGTCCACGTCCACGTCCACGTCCACGACCAAGTCCACGTCCACGTCCACGTCCACGTCCACGTCCAAGTCCACGTCCACGTCCAGGTCCGCGTCCACGTCCACGTCCTCCACGTCCACGTCCTCCACGTCCACGTCCACGTCCACGTCCAAGTCCACGTCCACGTCCAAGTCCACGTCCAAGTCCACGTCCACGTCCAGGACCACGTCCACGTCCACGTCTATGTCCACGTCCACGTTTACGTCCACGTCCACGTCCACGACCACGTCCACGTCTACGTCCACGTCCACGACCACGTCCACGTCCACGAACACGTCCACGTCCACGTCCACGTCCACGTCCATGTCCACGACCAGATCCACGTCCACGACCACGTCCACATCCACGACCAAGTCCACGTCCACGTCCACGACCACGTCCACGTCCACGTCCATGTCCTCGTCCACGTCCACGACCAGATCCACGTCTACGACCGCGTCCACGTCCAAGTCCACGACCACGTCCACGTCCACGTCCACGTCCACGTCCACGTCCAGGACCACGTCCACGTGCACGACCACGTCCAAACCACGTCCACGACCACGTCCACGTCCACGTCCACGTCCAAGTCCATGTCCACGTCCAGGTCCACGTCCACGTCCACGTCCACGTCCTCCACGTCCACGTCCACGTCCACGTCCAAGTCCACGTCCACGTCCACGTCCAAGTCCACGTCCACGTCCATGTCCAAGTCCACGTCCACGTCCACGTCCAGGTCTACGTCTACGTCTACGTCCACGTCCACGTCCACGACCACGTCCACGACCACGTGCACGTCCACATCCACGTCCACGTCCACGTCCACGATCACGTCCACGTCCACGTCCACGTCCAGGTCCACGTCTACGTCTACGTCCACGTCCACGTCCACGACCACGTGCACGTCCACATCCACGACCACGTCCACGTCCACGACCACGTCCACGTCCACGTCCACGTCCAGGTCCACGTCTACGTCTACGTCCACGTCCACGTCCACGACCACGTCCACAACCACGTGCACGTCCACATCCACGTCCACGTCCACTTCCACGACCACGTCCACGTCCACGTCCACGTCCACGACCACGTCTACGTCCTCCACGTCCACATCCTCCACGTCCACGTCCTCCACGTCCACTTCCACGTCCTCGTCCACGTCCAAGTCCAGGTCCACGTCCAAGTCCACGTCCACGTCCACATCTACGTCCACGTCCACGTCCACGTCCACGTCAACGACCACGTCCACGTCCACGTCCACAACCACGTCCACGTCCACGTCCTCCACGTCCACGTCCTCCACGTCCATGTCCACGTCCACGTCCAAGTCCACGTCCACGTCCACGTCCAAGTCCACGTCCACGTCCATGTCCAGGTCCACGTCCACGTCCACGTCCAGGTCCACGTCCACGTCCACGTCTACGTCCACATCTACGTCCAAGTCCACGTCCACGTCCACGACCACGTCCACGACCACGTCCACGTCCACGTCCACGACCACGTCCACGTCCACGTCCACATCCACGACCATGTCCACGTCCACGTCCACGTCCTCCACGTCCACATCCTCCACGTCCACGTCCTCCACGTCCACTTCCACGTCCTCGTCCACATCCAAGTCCACGTCCACGTCCAAGTCCACGTCCACGTCCACGTCCACGTCCACGTCCACGTCCAGGTCCACGTCCACGTCTACGTCCACGTCCAAGTCCACGTCCACGTCCACGTCCAGGTCAAAGTCTACGTCCACGTCCACGTCCAAGTCCACGTCCACGTCCTCCACGTCCAAGTCCACGTCCACGTCCACGTCCAAGTCCACGTCCACGTCCATGTCCAGGTCCACGTCCACGTCCACGTCCAGGTCCACGTCCACGACCACGTCCACGTCCACGTCCACGTCCACGACCAGATCCACGTCCACGACCACGTCCACGTCCACGTCCACGTCCAGGTCCACGTCCCCGTCCACGTCCACGTCCACGTCCAGGTCCACGTCCACGTCCACGTCTACGTCCACGTCCACGTCCAAGTCCACGTCCACGTCCACGTCCAAGTCTACGTCCACGTCCACGTCCAAGTCCACGTCCACGTCCTTCATGTTCATGTCCACGTCGATGTCCACGTCCAAGTCCACGTCCACGTCCATGTCCAGGTCCACGTCCACGTCCACGTCCAGGTCCACGTCCACGTCCACGACCACGTCCACGACCACGTCCACGTCCACGACTACGTCCACATCCACGCCACGTCCACGTCCACGTCCACGACCACGTCCACGTCCACGACCACGTCCACGTCCACGTCCACGACCACGTCCACGTCCACGTCCAAGTCCACATTGACGTCCAGGTCCACGTCCACATCCACGTCCACGTCCTCCACATCCAGGTCCTCCACGTCCACGTCCTCCACGTCCACGTCCACGCCACGTCCACGTCCAAGTCCACGTCCACGTCCAAGTCCACGTCCACGTCCATGTACAGGTCCACGTCCACATCCACGTCCACGTCCACGTCCACGTCTACGTCCACGTCCACGTCCAAGTCTACGTCCACGTCCACGACCACGTCCACGACCACGTCCATGTTCACGTCCACATCCACGACCACGTCCACGTCCACAACCATGTCCACGTCCACGTCCACGTCCAAGTCCACGTCCACGTCCACGTCCAGGTCTAGGTCCACGTCCACGTCCACGTCCACGTCGTCCACGTCCACGTCCTCCACGTCCACGTCCTCCACGTCCACGTCCTCCACGTCCACGTCCACGTCCACGTCCTCGTCCTCGTCCACGTCCACGTCCACGTCTAAGTCAACGTCCACGTCCACGTCCAGGTCCATGTCCACGTCCACGTCCACGTCCACGTCCACGTCCACGTCTACGTCCACGTCCACGTCCAAGTCGACGTCCACGTCCACGGCCACCTCCACGACCACGTCCACATCCACGTCCACATCCACATCCACGTCCACGTCCACGACCACGTCCACGTCCACGTCCACGACCACGTCCATGTCCAGGTCCACGTCCACGTCCACGACCACGTCCAAGTCCACGTCCACGTCCACGTCCACATCCACGTCCATGTCCACGTCCAGGTCCACGTCCACGACCACATCCAGGTACACATCCACGTCCAGACCACGTGCACATCCACGTCCACGTCCACGACCTTGTCCACGTCCACGTCCATGTCCACGTCCACATCCACGACCACGTCCACGTCCAGGTCCACGTCCACGTCCAGGTCCAGGTCCAGGTCCACGTCCACGTCCAGGTCCAAGTCCAGGTCCACATCCAGGTCCACGTCTACGTCCACGTCCATGTCCACGTCCACGTCCATGTCCAGGTCCACGTCCACGTCCACGTCCACGTCCACCTCCACGACCACGTCCACGTCCAAGTCCACGTCCACGTCCACGTCCACATCCACGTCCATGTCCACGTCCACGTCCACGACCACATCCAGGTCCACATCCACGTCCAGACCACGTCCACGTCCACGTCGACGACCACGTCCACGTCCACGTCCACGACCACGTCCATGTCCAGGTCCACGTCCACGTCCACGACCACGTCCAAGTCCACGTCCACGTCCACGTCCACATCCACGTCCATGTCCACGTCCAGGTCCACGTCCACGACCATATCCAGGTACACATCCACGTCCAGACCACGTGCACATCCACGTCCACGTCCACGACCTTGTCCACGTCCACGTCCATGTCCACGTCCACATCCACGACCACGTCCACGTCCAGGTCCACGTCCACGTCCAGGTCCAGGTCCAGGTCCACGTCCACGTCCAGGTCCAAGTCCAGGTCCACATCCAGGTCCACGTCTACGTCCACGTCCATGTCCACGTCCACGTCCATGTCCAGGTCCACGTCCACGTCCACGTCCACGTCCACGTCTACGTCCACGTCCACGTCCAAGTCCACGTCCACGTCCACGTCCAAGTCTACGTCCACGTCCACGTCCAAGTCCACGTCCACGTCCTCCATGTTCATGTCCACGTCGATGTCCACGTCCAAGTCCACGTCCACGTCCATGTCCAGGTCCACGTCCACGTCCACGTCCAGGTCCACGTCCACGTCCACGACCACGTCCACGACCACGTCCACGTCCACGACTACGTCCACATCCACGCCACGTCCACGTCCACGTCCACGACCACGTCCACGTCCACAACCACGTCCACGTCCACGTCCACGACCACGTCCACGTCCACGTCCAAGTCCACATTGACGTCCAGGTCCACGTCCACATCCACGTCCACGTCCTCCACGTCCAGGTCCTCCACGTCCACGTCCTCCACGTCCACGTCCATGCCACGTCCACGTCCAAGTCCACGTCCACGTCCAAGTCCACGTCCACGTCCATGTCCAGGTCCACGTCCACGTCCACGTCCAGGTCCACGTCCACGTCTACGTCCACGTCCACGTCCAAGTCTACGTCCACGTCCACGACCACGTCCACGACCACGTCCATGTTCACGTCCACATCCACGACCACGTCCACGTCCACGTCCACAACCATGTCCACGTCCACGTCCACGTCCAAGTCCACGTCCACGTCCACGTCCAGGTCTAGGTCCACATCCACGTCCACGTCCACGTCCTCCACGTCCACGTCCTCCACGTCCACGTCCTCCACGTCCACGTCCTCGTCCACATCCAAGTCCACGTCCACGTCCACGTCTAAGTCAACGTCCACGTCCACGTCCAGGTCCATGTCCACGTCCACGTCCACGTCCACGTCCACGTCCACGTCCACGTCTACGTCCACGTCCACGTCCAAGTCCACGTCCACGTCCACGGCCACCTCCACGACCACGTCCACATCCACGTCCACATCCACATCCACGTCCACGTCCACGTCCACGACCACGTCCACGTCCACGTCCACGACCACGTCCATGTCCAGGTCCACGTCCACGTCCACGACCACGTCCAAGTCCACGTCCACGTCCACGTCCACATCCACGTCCATGTCCACGTCCAGGTCCACGTCCACGACCACATCCAGGTACACATCCACGTCCAGACCACGTGCACATCCACGTCCACGTCCACGACCTTGTCCACGTCCACGTCCATGTCCACGTCCACATCCTCGACCACGTCCATGTCCAGGTCCACGTCCACGTCCAGGTCCAGGTCCAGGTCCACGTCCACGTCCAGGTCCAAGTCCAGGTCCACATCCAGGTCCACGTCTACGTCCACGTCCATGTCCACGTCCACGTCCATGTCCAGGTCCACGTCCACGTCCACGTCCACGTCCACGTCCACCTCCACGACCACGTCCACGTCCAAGTCCACGTCCACGTCCACGTCCACATCCACGTCCATGTCCACGTCCACGTCCACGACCACATCCAGGTCCACATCCACGTCCAGACCACGTCCACGTCCACGTCCACGACCACGTCCACGTCCACGTCCATGTCCACGTCCACATCCACGACCACGTCCACGTCCACGTCCACGTCCAGGTCCACGTCCACGTCCACGTCCAGGTCCACGTCCACGTCCACGTCCACGTCCAAGTCCACGTCCACGTCCACGATCACGTCCACGTCCAAGTCCACATCCTCCACGTCCACGTCTACGTCCTCCACGTCCACGTCCACGT
This sequence comes from Closterium sp. NIES-65, assembly GCA_948144175.1. NCBI lineage: Eukaryota > Viridiplantae > Streptophyta > Zygnematophyceae > Desmidiales > Closteriaceae > Closterium > Closterium sp. NIES-65. Next base: position 37,485 of record CANXME010000378.1, on the reverse strand, counting down.
CCACGTCCACGACCACATCCAGGTCCAGGTCCACGTCCACGTCCACGTCCACAACCACGTCCACGTCCATGTCCACGTCCACGTCTATGACCACGTCCACGTCCACGTCCACGACCACGTCCACGTCCACGTCCACGTCCATGTTCACGTCCTCGTCCACGTCCACGTCCACGATCACGTCCACGTCCACGTCCACGTCCAGGTCCACATCCACATCCACGTCCACGACCACGTCCACGTCCAAGTCCACGTCCACGTCCACGTCCACCTCCAAGTCCAGGTCCACATCCACGTCCACGTCCACGTCCACGTCCACGTCCAAGTCCACGTCCACGTCCACGTCCAAGTCCAAGTCCAGGTCCACATCCAGGTCCACGTCTACGTCCACGTCCACGTCCACGTCAATGTCCATGTCCAGGTCCACGTCCACGTCCACGTCCACGTCCACGACCACGTCCACGTCCACGTCCATGTCCACGTCCACGTCCACGACCACGTCCACATCCACGTCCACGTCCACGACCACGTCCACGTCCACGTCCACGTCCACATCCACATCCACGATCACGTCCACGTCCAAGTCCACGTCCAGGTCCACCATCACGTCCACGTCCACATCCATGTCCACGTCCACGTCCACGACCACGTCCACGTCCACGTCCACGACCACGTCCACGTCCACGACCACGTCCACGTCCACGTCCACCTCCACATCCACGATCACGTCCACGTCCAAGTCCACGTCCAGGTCCACGTCCACGTCCACGTCCACAACCACGTCCACGTCCACGTCCACGTCCAGGTCCACGTCCAAGTCAATGTCCACGTCCACGTCCACGTCCACATCCACATCCACGTCCACGTCCACGACCACGTCCATGTCCAGGTCCACGTCCACGTCCACGTCCAGGTCCACGTCCACAACGTGGTTGTGGACGTGGACGTGGTCGTGGACGTGATTGTGGACGTGGACGTGGTCGTGGACGTGGACGTGGACGTGGAGAACGTGGACGTGGACGTGGACATGGACGTGGACGTGGACGTGGACATGGACGTGGATGTGGTTGTGGACGTGGACGTGGTCGTGGACGTGGACGTGGACGTGGAGAACGTGGACGTGGACGTGGACATGGAGGACGTGGACGTGGATGTGGTCATGGACGTAGACGTGGTCGTGGAGGACGTGGACATGGACGTGGAGGACTTGGACGTGGACGTGGAGGACGTGGACGTGGACGTGGACGTGGACTTGGACGTGGACGTGGACCTGGACGTGGACGTGGACGTGGACGTGGACCTGGAGCTCGACTTCTACGTGGACGTGGACGTGGACATGGATATGGACGTACACGTGGACATGGACGTGGACATGGACGTGGACGTGGACGTGGACGTGGACATGGACGTGGACGTGGACGTGGACATGGACATGGAGAACGTGGACGTGGACATGGACGTAGACGTGGACGTGGACGTGGTTGTGGACATGGACGTGGTCGTGGACGTGGACGTGGACGTGGAGAACGTGGACGTGGACGTGGAGGACGTGGACGTGGATGTGGACGTGGACGTGGACGTGGACGTGGTCATGGACGTGGACGTGGTTGTGGAGGACGTGGACGTGGACGTGGAGGACTTGGACGTGGACGTGGACGTGGACGTGGACTTGGACGTGGACGTGGGCGTGGACCTGGACGTGGACGTGGACGTGGACGTGGACCTGGACCTCGACTTGGACGTGGACGTGGACGTGGACGTGGACCTCGACCTGGACGTAGACGTGGACGTGGACGTGGACGTGGACGTGGACGTGGTCGTGGAGTGGACGTGGTCGTGGACGTTGACGTGGACGTGGACGTAGTCGTGGACGTGGACGTGGATGTGGACGTGGACGTTGACGTGGACGTGGAAGTGGACGTGGATGTGGACGTGGACGTTGACGTGGTCGTGGACGTGGTCGTGGTCGTGGTCGTGGACGTGGTCGTGGTCTTGGACGTGGACGTGGACGTGGACGTGGACGTGGACGTCGTCGTGAATGTGGAGGACTTGGACGTGGACGTGGACGTGGTCGTGGACGTGGACGCGGACCTGGACGTGGACGTGGTCGTGGACGTGGTCGTGGTCGTGGACGTGGAGGACGTGGTCGTGGACGTGGACGTGGACGTGGAAGTGGACGTGGATGTGGTCGTGGTCGTGGACGTGGTCGTAGACGTGGACGTGGTCGTCCACGACGTGTGGACGTGGACATGGACGTCGTCGTGGACGTGGAGGACTTGGATGTGGACGTGGATGTGGACGTGGACCTGGACGTGGACGTGGACGTAGACGTGGTCGTGGACGTGGACGTGGTCGTGGAGGACGTGGACGTGGACGTGGACGTGGTTGTGGACGTGGACGTGGTCGTGGACGTGGACGTGGACGTGGACTTGGACGTGGACGTGGACGTGGTCGTGAACGTGGAGGACTTGGACGTGGACGTGGACGTGGACGTGGACGTGGACCTGGAGGTGGTCGTGGACGTGGACGTGGTCGTGGACGTGGACTTGGACCTGGACGTGGACGTGGACGTGGACCTGGACGTGGACGTGGACGTGGACCTGGACTTGGACGTGGACGTGGACATGGATGTGGACGTGATCGTGGAGTGGACGTGGTCGTGGACGTCGACGTGGACGTGGAGGTGGACGTGGTCGTGGACGTGGACGTGGACGTTGACGTGGTCGTGGACGTGGTCGTGGTCATGGTCGTGGACGTGGACGTGGACGTCGAAGTGGACGTGGACGTGGACGTGGTCGTGCACGTGGACGTGGACGTGGACGTCGTCGTGGACGTGGACGTGGTCGTGGACGTGGAGGTGGACGTGGACGTGGACGTGGACGTGGAGGACGTGGACGTGGACGTGGAGGACGTGGACGTGGACGTAGACGTGGACGTGGACGTGGTCGTGGACATGGAGGACTTGGACGTGGACGTGGACGTGGACATGGACGTGGAGGACGTGGACGTGGACGTGGAGGACGTGGACGTGGACGTAGACGTGGACATGCACGTGGTCGTGGACATGGAGGACTTGGACGTGGACGTGGACGTGGACGTGGACGTGGTCGTGGATGTGGACGTGGACGTGGAGGACGTTGATGTGGAGGACGTGGTTATGGACGTGGATGTGGACGTGACGTGGACGTGGTCGTGGACGTGGACGTGGACGTTGACGTGGACGTGGACATGGACGTGGTCGTGGACGTGGAGGACTTTTACTTGGACGTGGAGGACTTGGACGTGGACGTGGAGGACATGGACGTGGACGTGGTCGTGGACGTGGTCATGGACGTGGACCTGGACGTGGACGTGGACGTAGACGTGGTGGAGGACGTGGACGTGGACGTGGACGCGGACGTGGTCGTGGACGTGGACGCAGACGTGGACCTGGACTTGGAATTGGACGTGGACGTGGACGTGGTTGTGGACGTGGACATGGTCGTGGACGTGGTCGTGGATGTGGACGTGGAGGACGTGGACGTGGAGGACGTGGACGTGGACGTGGATGTGGACGTGGACATTGACGTGGTCGTGGACGTGGACATTGATGTTGACGTTGACGTGGACGTGGACGTGGTCGTGGACGTGGAGGACATGCACTTGGACGTGGAGGACTTGGACGTGGACGTGGTCGTGGACGTGGTCATGGACGTGGACCTGGACGTGGAGGTGGACGTGGACGTGGAGGACATGGACGTGGAGGACATGGACGTGGAGGACATGGACGTGGACGTGGTCGTGGACGTGGTCATGGACGTGGACCTGGACGTGGACATGGACGTGGACGTGGATGTGGTGGAGGACGTGGACGTGGACGTGGAGGGCTTCAACGTGGACGTGGTGGAGGACGTGGACGTAGACGTGGACGCGGACGTGGTCGTGGACGCGGACGTGGACCTGGACTTGGACGTCGACGTGGACGTGGTCGTGGACGTGGACGTGGCCGTGGACGTGGTCGTGGACGTGGACATGGTCGTCTACGACGTGGACTTGGACGTGGACGTGGACGTGGACATGGTCGTGGACGTGGAGGACTTGGACGTGGACGTGGACTGGACAAGGAAGTGGACTTGGACGTGGACGTGGACGTGGGCGTGGACGTGGTCGTGGACGTGGACGTGGACTTGGTCGTGGGCGTGGTCATAGACGTGGATGTGGTCGTCCACAACGTGGACTTGGACGTGGACGTGGACGTGGACGTGGTCGTGGACGTGGAGGACTTGGACGTGGACGTGGACTGGATGTGGAAGTGGACTTGGACGTGGACGTGGACGTGGGCGTGGACGTGGTCGTGGACGTGGACGTGGACTTGGTCGTGGGCGTAGTCATAGACGTGGATGTGGTCGTCCACAATGTGGACTTGGACGTGGATGTGGACGTGGACGTGGTCGTGGACGTGGAGGACTTGGACGTGGACATGGACTGGACGTGGAAGTGGACTTGGACGTGGACGTGGACGTGGGCGTGGACGTGGACGTGGACGTGGTCGTGGGCGTGGTCATAGACGTGGATGTGGTCGTCCACAACGTGGACTTGGACGTGGACGTGGACGTGGACGTGGTCGTGGACGTGGAGGACTTGGACTTGGACGTGGACATGGACGTGGACGTGGACGTGGTCGTGGACGTGGACGTCGTCGTGGAGGACGTGGACGTGGACGTGGAGGACTTGGACGTGGACGTGGACGTGGACCTGGACGTGGACGTGGAGGTGGTTGTGGACGTGGACGTGGACGTGGACGTGGACGTGGACGTGGACGTGGTCGTGGACGTGGACGTGGACGTGGTCCTGGACGTGGACGTGGACGTGGACATGGACTTGGACGTGGACGTGAACGTGGATGTGGACGTGGTCGTGGACGTGGACGTGGTCGTGGATGTGGACGTGGACGTGGACGTGGACGTGGTCCTGGACGTAGATGTAGACGTGGAGGACGTGGACGTGGAGGACGTGGACGTGGACGTGTAGGACGTGGATGTGGACGTAGACGTGGACGTGGTCGTGGACGTGGACGTGGACGTTGACGTGGACGTAGACGTGCACGTGGACGTGGACGTGGTCGTGGTCGTGGACGTTGACGTGGTCGTGGACGCGGACGTGGTCATAGACGTGGATGTGGTCGTCCACAACGTGGACTTGGACGTGGACGTGGACGTGGACGTGGTCGTGGATGTGGAGGACTTGGACTTGGATGTGGATATGGATGTGGACGTGGACGTGGTCGTGGACGTGGACGTCGTCGTGGAGGACGTGGACGTGGACGTGGAGGACTTGGACGTGGACGTGGACGTGGACGTGGACCTGGACGTGGACGTGGACGTGGACGTGGTCGTGGTTGTGGACGTGGACGTGGACGTGGACCTGGACGTGGACGTGGACGTGGACGTGGACGTGGTCGTGGACGTGGACGTGGACGTGGACTTGGACGTGGACGTGAACGTGGACGTGGACGTGGTCGTGGACGTGGACGTGGTCGTGGATGTGGACGTGGACGTGGACGTGGACGTGGTCCTGGACGTCGACGTAGACGTGGAGGACGTGGACGTGGAGTACGTGGACGTGGACGTGTAGGACGTGGACGTGGATGTGGACATAGACGTGGACGTGGTCGTGGACGTGGACGTGGACGTTGCATGGACGTGGACGTGCACGTGGACGTGGACGTGGTCGTGGTCGTGGACGTTGACGTGGTCGTGGACGTTGACGTGGACGTGGACGTGGACATGGACGTGGACGTTGACGTGGACGTGGACGTGGACGTTGACGTGGACGTGGACGTGGACGTGGACGTTGACGTGGACGTGGACGTGGTCGTGGATGTGGACGTTGACGTTGACGTGGTCGTGGACATGGAGGACTTGGACTTGGACGTGGAGGACTTCGACGTGGACGTTGAGGACATGGTCGTGGACGTGGTCATGGACGTGGATGTGGACGTGGACGTGGACGTGGACGTGGTGGAGGACGTGGACGTGGACGTGGACGTGGAGGACTTCGACGTGGACGTGGACGTGGACGCGGACGTGGATGTGGACGCGGACGTGGACCTGGACTTGGACGTGGACGTGGACGTAGACGTGGTCGTGGACGTGGACGTTGTCGTGGACGTGGTCGTGGACGTGGACGTGGTCGTCCACGACGTGGACTTGGACATGGACGTGGACGTGGACGTGGTCGTGGACGTGGAGGACTTGGACGTGGACGTGGACGTGGACGTGGTCGTGGTCCTGGACGTGGACGTGGACGTGGACGTGGTCGTCCACGCAGGACTTGGACTTGGACGTGGACGTGGACGTGGACGTGGACGTGGACATGATCGTGGACGTGGAGGACGTAGACGTGGACGTGGACGTGGGCATGGACGTGGACCTGGACGTGGACGTGGACGTGGTCGTGGACGTGGACGTGGACGTGGACGTGGACGTGGTCATGGACGTGGACGTGGTCGTGGACGTGGAGGACTTGGACTTGGACGTGGACATGGACGTTGACGTGGACGTGGTCATGGTCGTGGTCGTGGACGTGGACGTGGACGTGGACGTGGGCCTGGACGTAGACATGGACGTGGACGTGGCCGTGGTCGTGGACGTGGACGTGGACATGGACGTGGTCCTGGACGTGGACGTGGACATGGACTTGGACGTGGACGTGAACGTGGACGTGGACGTGGTCGTGGTCGTGGACGTGGTCGTGGACGTGGATGTGGACGTGGTCGTGGACGTGGACGTGGACGTGGACGAGGAGGACGTGGACGTGGAGGACGTGGACGTGGACGTGTAGGACGTGGACGTGGATGTAGATGTGGACGTGGACGTGGTCGTGGACGTGGACGTGGACGTTGATGTGGACGTTTACTTGGTCGTGGACATGGAGGACTTGGACTTGGACGTGGAGGACTTGGACGTGGACGTTGAGGACATGGTCGTGGACGTGGTCATGGACGTGGACGTGGACGTGGACGTGGTGTAGGACGTGGACGTGGAGGACTTCGACGTGGACGTGGACGTGGAGGACTTCGACGTGGACGTGGACGTGGACGTGGACGCGGACGTGGACGTGGACGCGGACGTGGACCTGGACTTGGACGTGGACGTGGACATAGACGTGGTCGTGGACGTGGACGTCGACATGGTCGTGGACGTGGTCGTGGACGTGGACGTGGTCGTCCACGACGTGGACTTGGAATGGACGTGGACGTGGACGTGGTCGTGGACGTGGAGGACTTGGACGTGGACGTGGACGTGGTTGTGGATGTGGACGTGGACGTGGTCGTCCACGACGTGGACTTGGACTTGGAGGTGGACGTGGACGTGGACGTGGACATGATCGTGGACGTGGAGGACGTAGACGTGGACGTGGACATGGGCGTGGACGTGGACCTGGACATGGACGTGGACGTAGTCGTGGACGTGGACGTGGTTGTTGACGTGGACGTGGACGTGGTCGTGGACGTGGACGTGGTCATGGAGGACGTGGACGTGGTCGTGGACGTGGTCGTGGACGTGCAGGACTTGGAGGTGGACGTGGACGTGGACATGGACATGGTCGTGGACGTGGACGTGGTCGTGGACGTGGACGTGGACTTGGACGTGGACGTGGACGTGGACGTGGACGTCGTCGTGGACGTTGACATGGATGTGGACGTGGACGTGGACGTGGACGTGGTCGTGGACGTGGACGTGGACGTGGACGTGGTCGTGGACATGGACGTGGACGTGGACGTGGTCGTGGAGGACGTGGACGTGGACGTGAACGTGGACGTGGACGTGGTCGTGGACGTGGACGTGGACGTGGTTGTGGACGTGGACGTGGACGTGGACGTAGACGTGGACGTGGTCATGGACGTGGACGTGGACGTTGACGTGGACGTGGACGTGGACGTTGACGTGGACGTGTACGTGGTCGTGGACATGGAAGACTTGGACTTGGACGTGGAGGACTTGGACGTGGACGTTGAGGACATGGTCGTGGACGTGGTCATGGACGTGGACGTGGACGTGGACGTGGACGTGGACGTGGTGGAGGACGTGGACGTGGACGTGGAGGACTTCGACGTGGACGTGGACGCGGACGTGGACGTGGACGCGGACGTGGACCTGGACTTGGACGTGGACGTGGACGTAGACGTGGTCGTGGACATGGACGTCGACGTGGTCGTGGACGTGGTCATGGACGTGGTCGTCCACGATGTGGACTTGGACAGGGACGTGGACGTGGACGTGGACGTGGTCGTAGACGTGGAGGACTTGAACGTGGACGTGGACGTGGACGTGGTCGTGGTCGTGGACATGGACGTGGACGTGGTCGTCCACGACGTGGACTTGGACTTGGACGTGGACGTGGACGTGGACGTGGACATGATCGTGAACGTAGAGGACGTAGACGTGGACGTGGATGTGGACGTAGACGTGGACGTGGTCGTGGACGTGGACGTGGACGTTGACGTGGACGTGGACGTGCACGTGGACGTGGGCGTGGTCGTGGTCGTGGACGTTGACGTAGTCGTGGACGTTGACGTGGACGTGGACGTGGACGTGGACGTGGACGTTGACGTGGACGTGGACGTGGACGTGGACGTGGACGTGGTCGTGGATGTGGACGTTGACGTTGACGTGGTCGTGGACATGGAGGACTTGGACTTGGAGGTGGAGGACTTGGACGTGGACGTTGAGGACATGGTCGTGGACGTGGTCATGGATGTGGATGTGGACGTGGACGTGGACGTGGTGGAGGACGTGGACGTAGACGTGGACGTGGAGGACTTCGACGTGGACGTGGATGTGGACGCGGACGTGGACGTGGACGCGGACGTGGACCTGGACTTGGACGTGGACGTGGACGTAGACGTGGTCGTGGACGTGGATGTGGACGTGGTCGTGGACGTGGTCGTAGACGTGGACGTGGTCGTCCACGACGTGGAATTGGACATAGACGTGGTCGTGGACGTGGTCGTGGACGTGGAGGACTTGGACGTGGACGTGGACGTGGACGTGGTCATGGTCGTGGACGTGGACGTGGACGTGGACGTGGTCGTGGACGTGGACGTGGTCATGGACGTGGACGTGGTCGTGGACGTGGAGGACTTGGACTTGGACGTGGACATGGACGTGGACGTGGACGTGGTCATGGTCGTGGTCGTGGACGTGGACGTGGACGTGGACGTGGGCCTGGACGTAGACATGGACGTGGACGTGGCCGTGGTCGTGGACGTGGACGTGGACGTGGTCCTGGACGTGGACGTGGACATGGACTTGGACGTGGACGTGAACGTGGTCGTGGACGTGGACGTGGTCGTGGTCGTGGACGTGGTCGTGGACGTGGACGTGGACGTGGTCGTGGACGTGGACGTGGACGTGGACGTGGAGGACGTGGACGTGGAGGACGTGGACGTGGACGTGTAGGACGTGGACGTGGATGTAGATGTGGACGTGGACGTGGTCGTGGACGTGGACGTGGACGTTGATGTAGACGTTTACGTGGTCGTGGACATGGAGGACTTGGACTTGGACGTGGAGGACTTGGACGTGGACGTTGAGGACATGGTCGTGGACGTGGTCATGGACGTGGACGTGGACGTGGACGTGGACGTGGTGGAGGACGTGGACGTGGACGTGGAGGACTTCGACGTGGACGTGGACATGGACACGGACGTGGACGTGGACGCGGACGTGTACCTGGACTTGGACGTGGACGTGGACGTAGACGTGGTCGTGGACGTGGACGTCGACGTGGTCGTGGACGTGGTCATGGACGTGGTCGTCCACGATGTGGACTTGGACATGGACGTGGACGTGGACGTGGTCGTAGACGTGGAGGACTTGAACGTGGACGTGGACGTGGTCGTGGTCGTGGACGTGGACGTGGAAGTGGACGTGGTCGTCCACGACGTGGACTTGGACTTGGACGTGGACGTGGACGTGGACGTGGACATGATCGTGAACGTGGAGGACGTAGACGTGGACGTGGATGTGGGCGTGGACGTGGACCTGGACATGGACGTGGACGTGGTCGTGGACGTGGACGTGGACGTGGACGTGGTCGTGGACGTGGAGGTGGTCATGGAGGACGTGGACGTGGTCGTGGACGTGGTCGTGGACGTGGAGGACTTGGAGGTGGACGTGGACGTGGACGTGGACGTGGTCGTGGACGTGGACGTGGTCGTGGACGTGGACGTGGACGTGGACTTGGATGTGGACGTGGACGTGGACGTGGACGTGGACATCGTCGTGGACGTGGACATGGACGTGGATGGGGAAGTGGACAAGGACGTGGACGTGGACGTGGACGTGGACGTGGACGTGGACTTGGACGTGGACGTGGACGTGGACTTGGACGTGGACGTGGACGTGGACTTGGACGTGGACGTGGACGTGGACTTGGATGTGGACGTGGACGTGGACTTGGACGTGGACGTGGACGTGGACGTGGACGTGGTCGTGGAGGACGTGGACGTGGACGTGAACGTGGACGTGGGTGTGGACGTGGTCGTGGACGTGGACGTGGACGTGGACGTGGTCGTGGACGTGGACGTGGACGTGGTCGTGGACGTGGACGTGGACGTGGACGTGGTCGTGGACGTGGACGTGGACGTGGACGTGGTCGTGGACGTGGACGTGGTCGTGGACGTGGACGTAGACGTGGACGTAAACTTGGACATGGACATGGTCGTGGACGTGGACGTGGACGTGGACGTGGACGTGGACGTGGTCGTTGACGTGGACGTGGACGTGGACGTGGACGTGGACGACGTGGACGTGGAGGACGTGGACGTGGACATGGAGGACGTGGACGTGGACGTGGACGTGGACGAAGTCGTGGACGTGGACGTTAACGTGGACGTGGACGTGGACGTGGACGTTGACGTGGTCGTGGACGTGGAGGACTTGGACGTGGACATGGACGTGGACGTGGACGTGGTCGTGGACGTGGACGTGGACGTGGACGAGGTCGTGGTCGTCAACGTGGTCGTAGACGTGGAGGACTTGGACGTGGACCTGGACATGGACGTCGACGTGGACGTGGACGTGGACCTGGAGGTGGTCGTGGACATGGTCGTGGACGTGGACGTCTAAGTCCACGTCCACGTCCACGTCCACGTCCACGACCACGTCCACGTCCTCCACGTCCACGTCCACGTCCACGTCCACGTCCACGTCCAAGTCCACGTCCACGACCACGTCCACGTCCTCCACGTCCCCGTCCACGTCCACGACCACGTCCAAGTCCACGTCCACGTCCACGACCACGTCCACGTCCATGTCCAGGTCCACGTTCACGTCCACGTCCACGTCCACGACCACGTCCACGTCCACGTCCACGTCCACGTCCATGTCCAGGTCCATGTCTACGTCCACGTCCAGGTCCACGTCCACGTCCACGACCACGTCCACGACCACGTCCACGCCCATGTCTACGACCACGTCCACGTCCACGTCCACGTCCACGTCCACGACCAGATCCACGTCCACGACCACGTCCAAGTCCACGACCACGTACACGTCCACGTCCACGATGACGTCCACGTCTACGTCTACGTCCACGTCCACGTCCACGTCCACGACCACGTCCACGTCCACGACTACGTCCACGTCTACGACCACGTCCACGTCCACGTCCAAGTCTACGTCCACGTCCACGTCCACGTCCACGTCCTCCACGTCCACGTCCTCCACGTCCACGTCCTCCATGTCCACGTCCACGTCCACGTCCACGTCCAAGTCCACGTCCACGTCCACGTCCAAGTCCACGTCCACGTCCATGTCCAGGTCCACGTCCACGTCCACGTTCAAGTCCACGTCCACGACCACGTCCACGTCCTCCACGTCCACGTCCAAGTCCACGTCCACGTCCACGTCCAAGTCCACGTCCACGTCCAGGTCCACGTCCACGTCCACGTCCACGTCCTCCACGTCCACGTCCACGTCCAAGTCCACGTCCACGTCCATGTCCAAGTCTACGTCTACGTCCATGTCCAAGTCCACGTCCACGTCCACGTCCAGGTCCACGTCCACGTCTACGTCCACGTCCACGTCCACGACCACGTCCACGACCACGTGCACGTCCACATCCACGTCCACGTCCACGTCCACGACCACGTCCACGTCCACGTCCACGTCCACGTCCACGTCCAGGTCCAGTCCACATCCACGTCCACGACCACGACCACGTCCACGTCCACGTCCAGGTCCACGTCCACGTCCACGTCCACGTCCAAGTCCTCCACGTCCACGTCCACGTCCTCCACGACGACGTCCACGTCCACGACCACGTCCACGTCCATATCCATGTCCACGTCCACGACCACGTCCACGTCCACCACGTCCACGTCCACGTACACGTCCACGTCCTCCACGACCACGTCCACTTCCACGTCCAAGTCCACGTCCACGTCCAAGTCCACGTCCACGACCACGTCCACGTCCTCCACTTCCACGTCCACGTCCACGTCCAAGTCCACGTCCACGACCACGTCCACGTCCTCCACGTCCACGTCCACGTCCACGACCACGTCCACGTCCACGTCCACGACCACGTCCACGTCCACGTCCACGTCCATGTCCAGGTCCACGTCACGTCCACGTCCACGACCACGTCCACGTCCACGTCCACGTCCACGTCCATGTCCAGGTCCACGTCCACGTCCACGTCCAGGTCCACATCCACGTCAACGTCCACGTCCACGACCACGTCCACGTCCACGTCCACGACCACGTCCACGTCCACGACCACGTCCACGTCCACGTCCATGTCCAAGTCCACGTCGTGGACGACCACGTCCACGTCCACGACCACGTCCACGACCATGTCCACGTCCACGTCCACGACCACGTCTACGTCCACGTCCACGTCCAAGTCCAGGTCCACGTCCGCGTCCACGTCCACGTCCGCGTCCATGTCCACGTCCACGTCGAAGTCCTCCAGGTCCACGTCCACGTCCACGTCCACGTCCACTTCCACGTCCAAGTCCACGTCCACGTCCAAGTCCATGTCCACGACCACGTCCACGTCCTCCACATCCACGTCCACGTCCACGTCCACGTCCAAGTCCACGTCCACGACCACGTCCACGTCCTCCACGTCCACGTCCACGTCCACGACCACGTCCACGTCCACGTCCACGTCCACGTCCACGACCACGTCCACGTCCATGTCCACGTCCACGTCCATGTCCAGGTCCACGTCTAGTCCACGTCCACGTCCACGTCAATGTCCATGTCCAGGTCCACGTCCACGTCCACGTCCAGGTCCACGTCCACGTCCACGACCACGTCCACGACCACGTCCACGTCCACGTCCACGAACACGTCCACGTCCACGTCCACGTCCACGACCAGATCCACGTCCAGGACCACATCCACGTCCACGACCACGTCCACGTCCACGTCCACGACGACGTCCACGTCTACGTCTACGTCCACGTCCACGTCAACGTCCACGTCCACGACCATGTCCACGTCCACGTCCACGACCACGTCCACGTCCACGACCACGTCCACGTCCACGTCCAAGTCTACGTCCACATCCACGTCCACGTCCACGTCCTCCACGTCCACGTCCTCCACGTCCACGTCCTCCACGTCCACGTCCACGTCCACGTCCAAGTCCACGTCCACGTCCACATCCAAGTCCACGTCCACGTCCATGTCCAGGTCCACGTCCACGTCCACGTCCAGGTCCACGTCCACGTCCACGTCCACGTCCAAGTCCACGTCCACGACCACGTCCACGACCACGTCCTAGTCCACGTCCACGTCTACGACCATGTCCACGTCCACGTCCACGTCCATGTCCATGTCCACGTCCACGTCCACGTCCAGGTCCACGTCCACGTCCAGGTCCAGGTCCACGTCCACGTCCACGTCCACGTCCTCCACGTCCACGTCCTCCACGTCCATGTCCACGTCCTCGTCCACGTCCAAGTCCACGTCCACGTCCACGTCCAAGTCCACGTCCACGTCCACGTCCAGGTCCACGTCCTCGTCCACGTCCACGTGCACGTCCAGGTCCAGGTCCACGTCCACGTCTACGTCCACGTCCACGTCCACGTCCACTTCCACGACCACGTCCATGTCCACGTCCACGACCACGTCCACGTCCACGACCACGTCCACGTCCACGTCCAAGTCTACGTCCACGTCCACGTCCACGTCAACGTCTACGTCCACGTCCTCCACGTCCACTTCCTCCACGTCCACGTCCTCCACGTCCACGTCCACGTCCACGTCCAAGTCCACGTCCACGTCCACGTCCAAGTCCACGTCCATGTCCATGTCCACGTCCACGTCCACGTCCACGTCCAGGTCCACGTCCACGTCCACGTCTACGTCCACGTCCACGTCCAAGTCCACGTCCACAACCACGTCCACGACCACGTCCTAGTCCACATCCATGTCCACGTCCACGTCTACGACCATGTCCACATCCACGTCCACGTCCACGACCAGGTCCAGGTCCACGTCCACGTCCACATCCACGTCCACGTCCACGACCACGTCCACGTCCACGACCACGTTCACGTCCACGACCACGTTCACGTCAACGTCCACGTCCACGTCCACGTCCACGTCCACGACCACGTCCACGTCCAAGTCCACGACCACGTCCACGTCCACGTCCACGACCAAGTCCACGTCCACGTCCACGTCCAAGTCCACGTCCACGTCCAGGTCCACGTCCACGTCCACGTCCTCCACGTCCACGTCCTCCACGTCCACGTCCACGTCCACGTCCAAGTCCACGTCCACGTCCACGTTCACGTCCAAGTCCACGTCCACGTCCACGTCCTGGACCACGTCCACGTCCATGTCTACGTCCACGTCCACGTCCACGTCCACGACCACGTCCACGTCCACGTCCACGTCCACAACCACGTCCACGTCCACGAACATGTCCACGTCCACGTCCATGTACACGTCCATGTCTACGACCAGATCCAAGTCCACGACCACGTCCACGTCCACGACCAAGTCCACGTCCACGTCCACGACCACGTCCACGTCCACGTCCATGTCCACGTCCACATCCACGACCAGATCCACGTCTACGACCGCGTCCACGTCCACGTCCACGACCACGTCCACGTCCACGTCCACGTCCACGTCCAGGACCACGTCCACGTCCACGTCCACGACCATGTCCACATCCACGTCCACGACCACGTCCACGTCCACGTCCAAGTCCACGTCCACGTCCAGGTCCACGTCCACGTCCACGTCCACGTCCTCCACATCCACGTCCACGTCCACGTCCAAGTCCACGTCCACGTCCATGTCCAAGTCCACGTCCACGTCCACGTCCAGGTCCACGTCCACGTCTACGTCCACGTCCAATTCCACGACCACGTCCACGACCACGTGCACGTCCACATCCACGTCCACGTCCACGTCCACGACCACGTCCACGTCCACGTCCACGTCCACATCCACGTCCACGTCCACGTCCACGACCACGACCACGTCCTCGTCCACGTCCAGGTCCACGTCCACGTCCACGTCCACGTCCAAGTCCTCCACGTCCACGTCCACGTCCTCCACGACGACGTCCACGACCATGACCACGTCCACGACCACGTGCACCTCCACATCCACGTCCACGTCCACGTCCACGACCACGTCCACGTCCACGTCCACGACCAGATCCACGTCCACGACCACGTCCACGTCCACGACCACGTCCACGTCCACGTCCACGTCCACGTCCATGTCCAGGTCCACGTCCACGTCCACGTCCACGACCACGTCCACGTCCACGTCCACGTCCATGTCCAGGTCCACGTCCACGTCCAGGTCCACGTCCACGACCACGTCCACGTCCACGTCCACGTCCACGTCCACGTCCACGTCCATGTCCAGGTCCACGTCCACGTCCACGTCCACGACCACGTCCACGTCCACGTCCACGTCCATGTCCAGGTCCACGTCCACGTCCACGTCCAGGTCCACGTCCACGTCCACGACCACGTCCACGACCACGTCCACGTCCACGTCCACGTCCACGACCAGGTCCACGTCCACGTCCACGTCCACGTCCACGACCAGATCCACGTCCTCCACGTCCACGTCCACGTCCACGACCACGTCCACGTCCACGTCCACGTCCACGACCACGTCCACGTCCACGTCCACGTCCACGTCCAAGTCCACGTCCACGACCACGTCCACGTCCTCGACGTCCACGTCCACGTCCACAACCACGTCCACGTCCACGTTCACGTCCACGTCCACGTCCACGTCCACGACCACGTCCACGTCCACGTCCACGTCCATGTCCATGTCCACGTCCACGTCCACGACCACGTCCACGTCCACGTCCACGCCCATGTCCAGGTCCACGTCCATGTCCACGTCCAGGTCCACGTCCACGTCCACGACCACGTCCACGACCACGTCCACGTCCACGTCCACGACCACGTCCACGTCCACGTCCACGTCCACGTCCACGACCAGATCCACGTCCACGACCACGTCCACGTCCATGACCACGTCCACGTCCACGTCCACGACGACGTCCATGTCTATGTCTACGTCCACGTCCACGTCCACGTCCACGACCACGTCCACGTCCACGACCACGTCCACGTCCACGACCACGTCAGCTTCCACGTCCAAGTCTACGTCCACGTCCACGTCCACGTCCACGTCCACGTCCTACACGTCCACGTCCTCCACGTCCACGTCCTCCTTGTCCACGTTCACGTCCACGTCCAAGTCCACGTCCACGTCCACGTCCAAGTCCACGTCCACGTCCATGTCCAGGTCCACGTCCACGTTCACGTCCAGGTCCACGTCCACGTCCACGTCCACGTCCACGTCATAGTCCACGTCCACGACCACGTCCACGACCAGGTCCTAGTCCACGTCCACGTCCACGTCCACGTCTACGACCATGTCCACGTCCACGTCCACTTCCACGACCATGTCCACGTCCACGTCTACGTCCAGGTCCACGTCCACGTCCAGGTCCACGACCACCTCCACGTCCACGTCCACGTCCACGTCCACGTCCACGACCACGTCCACGTCCACGTCCACGTCCATGTCCAGGTCCACGTCCACGTCCACGTCCACGTCCATGACCACGCCCACGTCCACGTCCACGTCCATGTCCAGGTCCACGTCCACGTCCACGTCCAAGTCCACGTCCACGACCACGTCCACGTCCTCCACGTCCACGTCCACGTCCACGTCCACGTCCACGACCACGTCCACGTCCACGTCCACGACCACGTCCAGGTCCACGTCCACGTCCACGTCCACGACCACGTCCACGTCCACGTCCACGTCCATGTCCAGGTCCACGTCCACGTCCACGTCCAGGTCCACGTCCACGTCCACGACCACGTCCACGACCACGTCCACGTCCACGTCCACGACCACGTCCACGTCCACGTCCACGTCCACGTCCACGTCCACGACCACGTCCACGTCCACGTCCACGACCACGTCCACGTCCACGTCCACGACCACGTCCACGTCCACGTCCACGTCCAGGTCCATATCCACGTCCACGTCCACGTCCACGTCCACGACCACGTCCACGTCCACGTCCACGTCCACGTCCATCTCCAGGTCCACGTCCACGTCCACGTCCACGTCCATGTCCAGGTCCACGTCCACGTCCACGTCCACGTCCACGTCCACGACCACGTCCACGTCCACGTCCACGTCCACGTCCATGCCACGACCACGTCCACGTCCACGTCCACGTCCATGTCCATGTCCACCTCCACGTCCACGTCCACGTCCACGACCACGTCCACGTCCACGTCCACGTCCATGTCCAGGTCCACGTCCACGTCCATGTCCACGTCCACGTCCACGTCCACGTCCACGTCCACGACCACGTCCACGTCCACGTCCACGTCCATGTCCAGGTCCACGTCCACGTCCACGACCACGTCCACGTCCACGTCCACGTCCATGTCCAGGTCCACGTCCACGTCCACGTCCACGTCCAGGTCCACGTCCACGTCCACGACCACGTCTACGACCACGTCCACGTCCACGACCAGGTCCACGTCCACGTCCACGTCCACGTCCACGACCAGATCCACGTCCTCCACGTCCACGTCCACGACCACGTCTACGTCCACGTCCTCGTCCACGTCCACGACCACGTCCACGTCCACGTCCACATCTACGTCCACGTCCAAGTCCACGTCCACGACCACGTCCACGTCCTCGAGGTCCACGTCCACGTCCACAACCACGTCCACGTCCACGTCCACGTCCACGTCCACGTCCACGACCACGTCCACGTCCACGTCCACATCCACGTCTATGTCCACGTCCACGTCCACGTCCACGTCCACGTCCACGTCCACGACCACGTCCACGTCCACGTCCATGCCCATGTCCAGGTCCACGTCCACGTCCACGTCCAGGTCCACGTCCACGTCCACGACCACGTCCACGACCATGTCCACGTCCACGTCCACGACCACGTCCACGTCCACGTCCACGTCCACGTCCACGTCCACGACCAGATCCACGTCCACGACCACGTCCACGTCTATGACCACGTCCACGTCCACGTCCACGACGACGTCCATGTCTACGTCTACGTCCACGTCCACGTCCACGTCCACGACCACGTCCACGTCCACGACCACGTCCACGTCCACGACCACGTCCACGTCCACGTCCAAGTCTACGTCCACGTCCACGTCCACGTCCACGTCCTACACGTCCACGTCCTCCACGTCCACGTCCTCCTTGTCCACGTTCACGTCCACGTCCAAGTCCACATCCACGTCCACGTCCAAGTCCACGTCCACGTCCATGTCCATGTCCACGTCCACGTCCACGTCCAGGTCCACGTCCACGTCCACGTCCACGTCCAAGTCCACGTCCACGACCACGTCCTAGTCCACGTCCACGTCCACGTCCACGTCCACGTCTACGACCATGTCCACGTCCACGTCCACTTCCACGACCATGTCCACGTCCACGTCCACGTCCAGGTCCACGTCCACGTCCAGGTCCAGGTCCACGTCCACGTCCACGTCCTCCACGTCCACGTCCTCCACGTCCATGTCCACGTCCTCGTCCACGTCCAAGTCCACGTCCACGTCCAAGTCCACGTCCACGTCCACGTCCAGGTCCACGTCCTCGTCCACGTCCACGTCCACGTCCACGTCCAGGTCCACGTCCACGTCTACGTCCACGTCCACGTCCACGTCCACGTCCACGACCACGTCCATGTCCACGTCCACGACCACGTCCACGACCACGTCCACGTCCACGTCCAAGTCTACGTCCACGTCCACGTCCACGTCCACTTCCACGTCCACGTCCTCCACGTCCACGTCCTCCACGTCCACGTCCACGTCCACGTCCAAATCCACGTCCACGTCCACGTCCAAGTCCACGTCCACGTCCATGTCCAGGTCCACGTCCACGTCCACGTCCAGGTCCACGTCCACGTCCACGTCTACGTCCACGACCACGTCCAAGTCCACGTCCACAACCACGTCCACGACCACGTCCTAGTCCACGTCCATGTCCACGTCCACGTCTACGACCATGTCCACGTCCACGTCCACGTCCACGACCAGGTCCAGGTCCATGTCCACGTCCACATCCACGTCCAGGTCCAGGTCCACGTCCACGTCCACATCCACGTCCACGTCCACGTCCACGACCACGTCAACGTCCACGACCACGTCCACGTCCACGACCACGTTCACGTCAACGTCCACGTCCACGTCCACGTCCACGACCACGTCCACGTCCAAGTCCACGACCACGTCCACGTCCACGTCCACGACCAAGTCCACGTCCACGTCCACGTCCACGTCCACGTCCAAGTCCACGTCCACGTCCAGGTCCACGTCCACGTCCACGTCCTCCACGTCCACGTCCTCCACGTCCACGTCCACGTCCACGTCCAAGTCCACGTCCACGTCCACGTCCAAGTCCACGTCCACGTCCACGTCCAGGACCACGTCCACGTCTACGTCTACGTCCACGTCCACGTCCACGTCCACGTCCACGACCACGTCCACGTCCACGTCCACGTCCACGACCACGTCCACGTCCATGAACACGTCCACGTCCACGTCCACGTCCATGTCCACGACCAGATCCACGTCCACGACCACGTCCACGTCCACGACCAAGTCCACGTCCACGTCCACGACAACGTCCACGTCCACGTCCACGTCCACGTCCACGTCCACGACCAGATCCACGTCCACGACCACGTCCACGTCCACGACCACGTCCACGTCCACGCCCACGTCCACGTCCAGGACCACGTCCACGTCCACGTCCACGACCACGTCCACATCAACGTCCACGACCACGTCCACGTCCACGTCCAAGTCCACGTCCACGTCCACGTCCAGGTCCAGGTCCACGTCTACGTCCACGTCCACGTCCACGTCCACGTCCACGACCACGTCCATGTCCACGTCCACGACCACGTCCACGACCACGTCCACGTCCACGTCCAAGTCTACGTCCACGGCCACGTCCACGTCCACTTCCACGTCCACGTCCTCCACGTCCACGTCCTCCACGTCCACGTCCTCCACGTCCACGTCCACGTCCACGTCCAAGTCCACGTCCACGTCCAAGTCCACGTCCACGTCCATGTCCAGGTCCACGTCCACGTCCACGTCTAGGTCCACGTCCACGTCCACGTCTACGTCCACGTCCACGTCCAAGTCCACGTCCACAACCACGTCCACGACCACGCCTAGTCCACGTCCATGTCCACGTCCACGTCTACGACCATGTCCACGTCCACGTCCACGTCCACGACCAGGTCCAGGTCCATGTCCACGTCCACATCCACGTCCAGGTCCAGGTCCACGTCCACGTCCAAGTCCACGTCCACGTCCACGTCCACGACCACGTCCTAGTCCACGTCCATGTCCACGTCCATGTCTACGACCATGTCCACGTCCACGTCCACGTCCACGACCAGGTCCAGGTCCATGTCCACGTCCACATCCACGTCCAGGTCCAGGTCCACGTCCACGTCCACATCGACGTCCACGTCCACGACCACGACCACGTCCACGTCCACGACCACGTCCACGTCCACGACCACGTTCACGTCAACGTCCACGTCCACGTCCACGTCCACGTCCACGACCACGTCCACGTCCAAGTCCACGACCACGTCCACGTCCACGACCAAGTCCACGTCCACGTCCACGTCCACGTCCAAGTCCACGTCCACGTCCAGGTCCACGTCCACGTCCACGTCCTCCACGTCCACGTCCTCCACGTCCACGTCCACGTCCACGTCCAAGTCCACGTCCACGTCCACGTCCATCTCCAAGTCCACGTCCACGTCCAGGACCACGTCCACGTCCACGTCTACGTCCACGTCCACGTCCACGTCCACGACCACGTCCACGTCCACGTCCACGTTCACAACCACGTCCATATCCACGAACACGTCCACGTCCACGTCCACGTCCATGTCCACGACCAGATCCACGTCCACGACCACGTCCACGTCGACGACCAAGTCCACGTCCACGTCCACGACCACGTCCACGTCCACGTCCATGTCCACGTCCACGTCCACGACCAGATCCACGTCCACGACCACGTCCACGTCCACGTCCACGACCACGTCCACGTCCACGTCCACGTCCACGTCCACGTCCAGGACCACGTCCACGTCCTCGTCCACGACCACGTCCACATCAACGTCCACGACCACGTCCACGTCCACGTCCACGTCCAAGTCCACGTCTACGTCCAGGTCCACGTCCACGTCCACGTCCACGTCCTCCACGTCCACGTCCACGTCCACGTCCAAGTCCACGTCCACGTCCATGTCCAAGTCCACGTCCACGTCCATGTCCAGGTCCACGTCCACGTCCACGTCCAGGTTCACGTCCACGTCTACGTCCACGTCCACGTCCACGACCACGTCCACGACCACGTGCACGTCCACATCCACGTCCACGTCCACGTCCACGACCACGTCCACGTCCACGTCCACGTCCACGACCAGATCCACGTCCACGACCGCGTCCACGTCCACGTCCACGACCACGTCCACGTCCACGTCCACATCCACGTCTACGTCCACGTCCACGTCCACGTCAACGACCACGTCCACATCCACGTCCACGACCACGTCCACGTCCACTTCCTCCACGTCCACGTCCAGGACCACGTCCACGTCCACGACCACGTCCACGTCCACGACCACGTTCACGTCAACGTCCACGTCCACGTCCACGTCCACGTCCACGACCACGTCCACGTCCAAGTCCACGACCACGTCCACGTCCACGTCCATGACCAAGTCCACGTCCACGTCCACGTCCACGTCCAAGTCCACGTCCACGTCCAGGTCCACGTCCACGTCCACATCCTCCACGTCCTCCATGTCCACGTCCTCCACGTCCACGTCCACGTCCACGTCCAAGTCCACATCCACGTCCACGTCCACGTCCAAGTCCACGTCCACGTCCACGTCCAGGACCACGTCCACGTCCACGTCTACGTCCACGTCCACGTCCACTTCCACGACCACGTCCACGTCCACGTCCACGTCCACGACCACGTCCACGTCCACGAACACGTCCACGTCCACGTCCACGTCCATGTCCACGACCAGATCCACGTCCACGACCACGTCCACGTCCACGTCCACGTCCACATCCACGTCTACGTCCACGTCCACGTCCACGTCAACGACCACGTCCACATCCACGTCCACGACCACGTCCACGTCCACGTCCTCCACGTCCACGTCCACGACCACGTCCACGTCCACGACCACGTCCACGTCCACGACCACGTTCACGTCAACGTCCACGTCCACGTCCACGTCCACGTCCACGACCACGTCCACGTCCAAGTCCACGACCACGTCCACGTCCACGTCCATGACCAAGTCCACGTCCACGTCCACGTCCACGTCCAAGTCCACGTCCACGTCCAGGTCCACGTCCACGTCCACGTCCTCCACGTCCTCCATGTCCACGTCCTCCACGTCCACGTCCACGTCCACGTCCAAGTCCACGTCCACGTCCACGTCCACGTCCAAGTCCACGTCCATGTCCACGTCCAGGACCACGTATACGTCCACGTCTACGTCCACGTCCACGTCCACTTCCACGACCACGTCCACGTCTACGTCCACGTCCACGACCACGTCCACGTCCACGAACACGTCCATGTCCACGTCCACGTCCATGTCCACGACCAGATCCACGTCCACGACCACGTCCACGTCCACGACCACGTCCACGTCCATGTCCACGACCACGTCCACGTCCACGTCCATGTCCACGTCGACGTCCACGACCAGATCCACGTCCACGACCACGTCCACGACCAGATCCACGTCCACGACCACGTCCACGACCACGTCGACGTCCACGTCCACGACCACGTCCACGTCCACGTCCATGTCCACGTCCACGTCCACGACCAGATCCACGTCCACGACCACGTCCACGTCCACGTCCACGACCACGTCCACGTCCACGTCCACGTCCATGTCCACGTCCACGTCCACGTCCACGTCCAGGACCACGTCCACGTCCACGTCCACGACCACGTCCACGACCACGTCCACGTCCACGTCCACGACCACGTCCACGTCCACGTCCACGTCCAAGTCCACGTCCACGTCCAGGTCCACGTCCACGTCCACGTCCACGTCCACGTCCACGTCCAGGTCCACGACCACGTCCACGTCCACGTCCAAGTCCACGTCCACGTCCATGTACAAGTCCACGTCCACGTCCATGTCCAAGTCCACGTCCACGTCCACGTCCAGGTCCACGTCCACGTCTACGTCCACGTCCACGTCCACGTCTACGTCCACGTCCACGTCCACAACCACGTCCACGACCACGTGCACGTCCACATCCACGTCCACGTCCACGTCCACGACCACGTCCACGTCCACGTCCACGTCCACGACCAGATCCACGTCCACGACCACGTCCACGTCCACGTCCACGAAGACGTCCACGTCCACGTCCACATCCACGTCCATGTCCACGTCCACGTCCACGTCAACGACCACGTCCACGTCCACATCCACGACCACGTCCACGTCCACGTCCTCCACGTCCACGTCCACGTTCTCGTCCACGTCCTCCACGTCCATGTCCTCCACGTCCACGTCCTCCACGTCCATGTCCACGTCCACGTCCAAGTCCACGTCCACATCCACGTCCAAGTCCACGTCCACGTCCATGTCCAGGTCCACGTCCACGTCCACGTCCAGGTCCACGTCCACGTCCACGTCTACGTCCACATCTACGTCCAAGTCCAAGTCCACGTCCACGACCACGTCCACGACCACGACCACGTCCACGTCCACGTCCACGACCACGTCCACGTCCACGTCCACATCCACGACCATGTCCACGTCGACGTCCACGTCCTCCACGTCCACATCCTCCACGTCCACGTCCTCCACGTCCACGTCAACGTCCTTGTCCACGTCCAAGTCCACGTCCACGTCCAAGTCCATGTCTACGTCCACGTCCAGGTCCACGTCCACGTCCACGTCCACGTCTACGTCCAGGTCCACGTCCACGTCCACGTCTACGTCCACGTCCACGTCCAAGTCCACGTCCACGTCCACGTCCAGGTCAAAGTCTACGTCCACGTCCACGTCCAAGTCCACGTCCACGTCCTCCACGTCCAAGTCCACGTCCACGTCCACGTCCAAGTCCACGTCCACGTCCATGTCCAGGTCCACATCCACGTCCACGTCCAGGTCCACGTCCACGACCACGTCCACGTCCACGTCCACGTCCACGACCAGATCCACGTCCACGACCACGACCACGTCCACGTCCACATCCACGTCCAGGTCCACGTCCCCGTCCACGTCCACGTCCACGTCCAGGTCCACGTCCACGTCCACGTCTACGTCCACGTCCACGTCCAAGTCCACGTCCACGTCCACGTCCAAGTCTACGTCCACGTCCACGTCCAAGTCCACGTCCACGTCCTCCATGTTCATGTCCACGTCGACGTCCACGTCCAAGTCCTCGTCCACGTCCATGTCCAGGTCCACGTCCACGTCCACATCCAGGTCCACGTCCACGTCCACGACCACGTCCACGACCACGTCCACGTCCACGACTACGTCCACATCGACGCCACGTCCACGTCCACGTCCACGACCACGTCCACGTCCACGACCACGTCCACGTCCACGTCCACGAACACGTCCACGTCCACGTCCACGTCCACGTCCTCCACGTCCACGTCCTCCACGTCCACGTCCTCCACGTCCACGTCCACGCCACGTCCACGTCCAAGTCCACGTCCACGTCCATGTCCAGGTCCACGTCCACGTCCACGTCCAGGTCCACGTCTATGTCCACGTCCACGTCCAAGTCCACGTCCACGTCCACGACCACGTCCACGTCCACGTCCACGTCCACAACCATGTCCACGTCCACGTCCACGTCCACGTCCAAGTCCACGTCCACGTCAACGTCCAGGTCCAGGTCCATGTCCACGTCCACGTCCACGTCCTCCACGTCCACGTCCTCCACGTCCACGTCCACGTCCTCGTCCACGTCTAAGTCAACGTCAACGTCCACGTGGACGTGGTCGTGGATGTGGTCGTGGACGTGGTCGTGGACCTGGAGGTGGACGTGGACGTGGACGTGGACGTGGACATGGACGTGGACATGGACGTGGACATGGACGTGGACATGGACGTGGACGTGGACGTGGACATGGACGTGGAGATGGACGTGGACGTGGACGTGGACATGGACGTGGACATGGACGTGGACGTGGACGTGGAGGTGGACGTGGATGTGGACGTGGACGTGGACATTGGACGTGGACATGGACATGGACGTGGACGTGGACGTGGACGTGGACGAAGACGTGGACATGGTCGTGGACCTGGACGTGGACGTGGACGTGGACGTGGACGTGGACGTGGACATGGACGTGGACATGGACGTGGACGTGGACGTGGACATGGACGTGGACATGGACATGGACGTGGACGTGGACGTGGACGTGGACATGGACATGGACGTGGATGTGGATGTGGACGTGGACGTGGACATTGGACGTGGACATGGACATGGACGTGGATGTGGACGTGGACGTGGACGTGGACATGGTCGTGGACCTGGACGTGGACGTGGACGTGGACGTGGACGTGGACATGGACGTGGACATGGACGTGGACGTGGACGTGGACATGGACGTGGACATGGACATGGACGTGGACGTGGACGTGGACGAGGACATGGACATGGACGTGGACGTGGATGTGGACGTGGACGTGGACATTGGACGTGGACATGGACATGGACGTAGACGTGGACGTGGACGTGGACATGGTCGT
This sequence comes from Closterium sp. NIES-65, assembly GCA_948144175.1. Classification (NCBI taxonomy): domain Eukaryota; kingdom Viridiplantae; phylum Streptophyta; class Zygnematophyceae; order Desmidiales; family Closteriaceae; genus Closterium; species Closterium sp. NIES-65. Next base: position 11,127 of record CANXME010000378.1, on the reverse strand, counting down.
GGACCTGGACGTGGACGTGGACATGGACGTGGACGTGGACATGGACGTGGACATGGACGTCGACATGGACGTGGACATGGACGTGGACATGGACATGGACGTGGAGGTGGACGTGGACATGGACGTGGACATGGACGTGGACGTGGACGTAGACATGGACGTGGACATGGACGTGGACGTGGACGTGGACATGGACGTGGACATGGACGTGGACGTGGACATGGACGTGGATTTGGACGTGGACATGGACGTGGACGTGGACATGGACGTGGACATGGACGTGGACGTGGACGTGAAGGTGGACGTGGACATGGTCGTGGACGAGGACATGAACGTGGCCGTGGACGTGGACATGGACGTGGACGTGGACGTGGACGTGGACATGGACGTGGACGTGGACGAGGATGTGGACATGGACGTGGACGTGGACGTGATCTTGGACGTGGACATGGACGTGGTCGTGGACGTGGACGTGGAGGTGGACGTGGACGTGGACGTGGACGTGGACATGGACGTGGACGTGGACGTGGACGTGCAGGTGGACGTGGACGTGGACGTGGACGTGGATATGGACGTGGACGTGGATGTGGACGTGGACGTGGACGTGGACGTGGACATGGACGTGGACGTGGACGTGGACGTGGACATGGACGTGGACGTGGACGTGGACGTGGACGTGGACGTGGACATGGACGTGGACGTGGACGTGGACGTGGACATGGTCGTGGACGTGGACGTGGACGTGGCCATGTACGTGGACGTGGACATGGACGTGGATGTGGACGTGGACCTGGACCTGGACGTGGACATGGACGTGGACGTGGACGTGGACGTGGACGTGGACATGGTCGTGGACGTGGACGTGGACGTAGACGTGGTCGTGGACGTGGACGTGGACGTGGACGTGGACATGGACGTGGACATGGACATGGACGTGGACGTGGACGTGGACGTGATCGTCAACGTGGACGTGGACATGGACGTGGAGGACATGGACGTGGACGTGGACGTGGACGTCGACGTCGACGTGGAGGTGGACGTGGTCGTGGACGTGGTGGACGTCGACGTGGACGTGGACGTGGACATGGACGTGGAGGACATGGACGTGGACGTGGACGTGGACGTGGACTTGGACGTGGTCATGGACGTGGACGTGGACGTGGACGTGGACGTGGTCGTCGACGTGGACGTGGACATGGACGTGGACATGGACGTGGACATGGACGTGGACATGGACGTGGACATGGACGTGGACGTGGACGTGGACGTGGACATCGACGTGGACATGGACGTAGACATGGACGTGGACGTGGACATGGACGTGGACATGGACGTGGACGTGGACATGGTCGTGGACGTGGACATGGACGCGGACGTGGACGCGGACATGGACGCGGACGTGGACGCGGACGTGGACGCGGACGTGGACGTGGACATGGACGTGGACGTGGACGTGGACGTGGACATGGACGTGGACGTGGACGTGGACCTGGACGTGGACATGGACGTGGACGTGGACATGGACGTGGACGTGGACGTGGACGTGGACGTGGACGTGGACGTGGACATGGACGTGGACGTGGACGTGGACGTGGACGTAGATGTTGACGTGGACGTGGACGTGGACGTGGACATGGACGTGGACGTGGACGTGGACGTGGACGTGATCGTGGACGTGGTCGTGGACGTGGACGTGGACGTGGACGTGGACGTGGAGGTGGACGTGGACATGGACGTGGACATGGTCGTGGACGTGGTCATGGACATGGACGTGGACGTGGACGTGGACGTGGACGTGGACGTGGACGTGGACGTGGACGTGGACATGGACGTGGACGTGGACGTGGACGTGGACGTGGACGTGGACATGGACGTGGACGTGGACATGGACGTGGACGTGGACGTGGACGTGATCTTGGACGTGCACATGGACGTGGACGTGGACGTGGACGTGGACGTGGACATTGACGTGGACGTGGACGTGGACGTGGACGTGGACGTGGACATGGACGTGGACGTGGACGTGGACGTGGACATGGTCGTGGTCGTGGACGTGGACATGGTCGTGGACGTGGAGGTGGACGTGGACGTGGACGTGGTCGTGGACGTGGACATGGATGTGGACGTGGACATGGACGTGGACGTGGACGTGGACGTGGACATGGTCGTGGACGTGGACGTGGACATGGACGTGGACTTGGACGTGGACGTGGACGTGGACGTGGACGTGGACGTGGACATGGACGTGGACGTGGACGTGGACGTGGACGTGGACATGGACGTGGACGTGGACGTGGACGTGGACGTGGACGTGGACATGGACGTGGACGTGGACATGGACGTGGACATGGACATGGACGTGGACGTGGACATGGACATGGACGTGGACGTGGACGTGGACGTGGACATGGACGTGGACGTGGACGTGGACGTTGACATGGACGTGGACGTGGACGTGGACGTTGACATGGACGTGGACGTGGACGTGGACATGGACGTGGACGTGGACATGGACGTGGACGTGGACGTGGACATGGACATGGAGGTGGACGTGGACGTGGACATGGACGTGGACGTGGACGTGGACGTGGACGTGGACGTGGACATGGTCGTGAACGTGGACGTGGACGTGGACGTGAACGTGGACGTGGACGTGGACCTGGACGTGGACGTGGACGTGGACGTGGACATGGACGTGGACGTGGACGTGGACGTGGACATGGACATAGACGTGAACGTGGACGTGGACGTGGACGTGGTCGTGGACCTGGACGTGGACGTGGACGTGGACGTGGACGTGGACATGGACGTGGACATGGACGTGGACATGGACGTGGACATGGACGTGGACGTGGACGTAGACATGGATGTGGAGATGGACGTGGACGTGGACGTGGACATGGACGTGGACATGGACGTGGACGTGGACGTGGACGTGGACGTGGATGTGGACGTGGACGTGGACGTGGACATTGGACGTGGACATGGACATGGACGTGGACGTGGACGTGGACGTGGACGAAGACGTGGAAATGGTCGTGGACCTGGACGTGGACGTGGACGTGGACGTGGACGTGGACATGGACGTGGACATGGACGTGGACGTGGACGTGGACATGGACGTGGACATGGACATGGACGTGGACGTGGACGTGGACGTGGACATGGACGTGGACGTGGATGTGGACGTGGACGTGGACATTGGACGTGGACATGGACATGGACGTGGACGTGGACGTGGACGTGGACATGGTCGTGGACCTGGACGTGGACGTGGACGTGGACGTGGACGTGGACATGGACGTGGACATGGACGTGGACATGGACGTGCACATGGACGTGGACATGGACGTGGACATGGACGTGGAGGTGGACGTGGACATGGACGTGGACATGGACGTGGACGTGGACGTAGACATGGACGTGGACATGGACGTGGACGTGGACGTGGACATGGACGTGGACATGGACGTGGACGTGGACATGGACGTGGACATGGACGTGGACATGGACGTGGACGTGGACATGGACGTGGACATGGACGTGGACGTGGACGTGAAGGTGGACGTGGACATGGTCGTGGACGTGGACATGAACGTGGCCGTGGACGTGGACATGGACGTGGACGTGGACGTGGACGTGGACATGGACGTGGACGTGGACGAGGACGTGGACATGGACGTGGACGTGATCTTGGACGTGGACATGGACGTGGTCGTGGACGTGGACGTGGAGGTGGACGTGGACGTGGACGTGGACGTGGACATGGACGTGGACGTGGACGTGGACGTGGAGGTGGACGTGGACGTGGACGTGGACGTGGACATGGACGTGGACGTGGATGTGGACGTGGACGTGGACGTGGACATGGACGTGGACGTGGACGTGGACGTGGACGTGGACATGGACGTGGACGTGGACGTGGACGTGGACATGGACGTGGACGTGGACGTGGACCTGGTCGTGGACGTGGACGTGGACGTGGACCTGGACGTCGACGTGGACGTGGACATGGACGTGGACGTGGACATGGACGTGGACGTGGACGTGGACGTGGACGTGGACATGGTCGTCGACGTGGACGTGGACATGGACGTGGACGTGGACGTGGACGTGATCTTGGACGTGCACATGGACGTGGACGTGGACGTGGACGTGGACGTGGACATTGACGTGGACGTGGACGTGGACGTGGACGTGGACGTGGACATGGACGTGGACGTGGACGTGGACGTGGACATGGTCGTGGTCGTGGACGTGGACATGGTCGTGGACGTGGAGGTGGACGTGGACGTGGACGTGGTCGTGGACGTGGACATGGATGTGGACGTGGACATGGACGTGGACGTGGACGTGGACGTGGACATGGTCGTGGACGTGGACGTGGACATGGACGTGGACTTGGACGTGGACGTGGACGTGGACGTGGACGTGGACGTGGACATGGACGTGGACGTGGACGTGGACGTGGACGTGGACGTGGACATGGACGTGGACGTGGACGTGGACGTGGACGTGGACGTGGACATGGACGTGGACGTGGACATGGACGTGGACATGGACATGGACGTGGACGTGGACATGGACATGGACGTGGACGTGGACGTGGACGTGGACATGGACGTGGACGTGGACGTGGACGTTGACATGGACGTGGACGTGGACGTGGACGTTGACATGGACGTGGACGTGGACGTGGACATGGACGTGGACGTGGACATGGACGTGGACGTGGACGTGGACATGGACATGGAGGTGGACGTGGACGTGGACATGGACGTGGACGTGGACGTGGACGTGGACGTGGACGTGGACATGGTCGTGAACGTGGACGTGGACGTGGACGTGAACGTGGACGTGGACGTGGACCTGGACGTGGACGTGGACGTGGACGTGGACATGGACGTGGACGTGGACGTGGACGTGGACATGGACATAGACGTGAACGTGGACGTGGACGTGGACGTGGTCGTGGACCTGGACGTGGACGTGGACGTGGACGTGGACGTGGACATGGACGTGGACATGGACGTGGACATGGACGTGGACATGGACGTGGACGTGGACGTAGACATGGATGTGGAGATGGACGTGGACGTGGACGTGGACATGGACGTGGACATGGACGTGGACGTGGACGTGGACGTGGACGTGGATGTGGACGTGGACGTGGACGTGGACATTGGACGTGGACATGGACATGGACGTGGACGTGGACGTGGACGTGGACGAAGACGTGGAAATGGTCGTGGACCTGGACGTGGACGTGGACGTGGACGTGGACGTGGACATGGACGTGGACATGGACGTGGACGTGGACGTGGACATGGACGTGGACATGGACATGGACGTGGACGTGGACGTGGACGTGGACATGGACGTGGACGTGGATGTGGACGTGGACGTGGACATTGGACGTGGACATGGACATGGACGTGGACGTGGACGTGGACGTGGACATGGTCGTGGACCTGGACGTGGACGTGGACGTGGACGTGGACGTGGACATGGACGTGGACATGGACGTGGACATGGACGTGCACATGGACGTGGACATGGACGTGGACATGGACGTGGAGGTGGACGTGGACATGGACGTGGACATGGACGTGGACGTGGACGTAGACATGGACGTGGACATGGACGTGGACGTGGACGTGGACATGGACGTGGACATGGACGTGGACGTGGACATGGACGTGGACATGGACGTGGACATGGACGTGGACGTGGACATGGACGTGGACATGGACGTGGACGTGGACGTGAAGGTGGACGTGGACATGGTCGTGGACGTGGACATGAACGTGGCCGTGGACGTGGACATGGACGTGGACGTGGACGTGGACGTGGACATGGACGTGGACGTGGACGAGGACGTGGACATGGACGTGGACGTGATCTTGGACGTGGACATGGACGTGGTCGTGGACGTGGACGTGGAGGTGGACGTGGACGTGGACGTGGACGTGGACATGGACGTGGACGTGGACGTGGACGTGGAGGTGGACGTGGACGTGGACGTGGACGTGGACATGGACGTGGACGTGGATGTGGACGTGGACGTGGACGTGGACATGGACGTGGACGTGGACGTGGACGTGGACGTGGACATGGACGTGGACGTGGACGTGGACGTGGATGACCTGGTCGTGGACGTGGACGTGGACGTGGACCTGGACGTCGACGTGGACGTGGACATGGACGTGGACGTGGACATGGACGTGGACGTGGACGTGGACGTGGACGTGGACATGGTCGTCGACGTGGACGTGGACATGGACGTGGACATGGACGTGGACATGGACGTGGACATGGACGTGGACATGGACGTGGACGTGGACATGGACTTGGACATGGACGTGGACGTGGACGTGGACATGGACGTGGACGTGGACGTGGACGTGGACATGGACATGGACGTGGACGTGGACGTGGACGTGGACGTGGACATGGACGTGGACGTGGACGTGGACGTGGACGTGGACGTGGACATGGACGTGGACGTGGACGTGGACGTGGACGTGGACGTGGACATGGACGTGGACATGGACGTGGACGTGGACGTGGACGTGGACGTGGACATGGACGTGGACGTGGACGTGGACGTGGACATGGTCGTGGACGTGGACGTGGACATGGACGTGGACATGGACGTGGACATGGACGTGGACATGGACGTGGACATGGACATGGACGTGGACATGGACGTGGACATGGACGTGGACGTGGACGTGGACGTGGACGTGGACATGGACGTGGACGTGGACGTGGACATGGACGTGGACGTGGACGTGGACGTGGACGTGGACCTGGACGTGGACGTGGACGTGGACGTGGACGTGGAAGTGGACATGGACGTGGACGTGGACGTGGACGTGGACGTGGAAGTGGACGTGGACATGGACGTGGGACGTGGACGTGGACGTGGACGTGGACGTGGACGTGGACATGGACGTGGACGTGGACGTGGACGTGGACGTGGACGTGGACGTGGACGTGGACGTGGACGTGGACATGAACGTGGACGTGGACGTGGACGTGGACGTGGACGTGGACGTGGACTTGGACGTGGACGTGGACGTGGACGTGGACGTGGACGTGACGTGGACATGGACGTGGACATGGACGTGGAGGTGGACGTGAACGTGGACATGGACGTGTACGTGGACGTGGTCGTGGACGTGGACATGGTCGTGGACGTGGAGGTGGACGTGGACGTGGACGTGGACGTGGACGTGGACGTGGACGTGGACATGGACGTGGACGTGGACGTAAACGTGGACGTGGACGTGGACGTGGACGTGGACATGGACGTGAACGTGGACGTGGACGTTGACGTGGACATGGACGTGGACATGGACGTGGACGTGGACGTGGACGTGGACATGGACGTGGACGTGGACGTGGACGTGGACATGGACGTGGACATGGTCGTGGACGTGGACGTGGACATGGACGTGGACATGGATGTGGACATGGACGTGGACATGGACGTAGACATGGACGTGGACATGGACGTGGACGTGGACATGGACGTGGTCGTGAACGTGGACGTAGACGTGGACATGGACGTGGACGTGGACGTGGACGTGGACGTGGACATGGACGTGGACATGGACGTGGACGTGGACGTGGACATGGACGTGGACGTGGACGTGGACGTGGACATGGACGTGGACGTGGACGTGGACGTGGACATGGACGTGGACGTGGACATGGACGTGGACGTGGACGGGACGTGGACGTGGACGTGGACATGGACGTAGACGTGGACATGGATGTGGACATGGACATGGACGTGGACGTGGACATGGACATGGACGTGGACATGGATGTGGACTTGGACGTGGACATGGACGTGGACGTGGACGTGGACATGGATGTGGACATGGACGTAGACGTGGACATGGATGTGGACATGGACGTGGACGTGGACGTAGACGTGGACATGGACGTGGACGTGGACATGGACGTGGACATGGACATGGACGTGGACGTGGACATGGACATGGACATGGACGTGGACGTGGACGTAGACGTGGACATGGACGTAGACGTGGACATGGACGTGGACGTGGACATGGACATGGACGTGGACGTGGACGTGGACGTGATCGTCAACGTGGACGTGGACATGGACGTGGAGGACATGGACGTGGACGTGGACGTGGACGTGGACGTCGACGTGGAGGTGGACGTGGTCGTGGACGTGGTGGACGTCGACGTGGACGTGGACGTGGACATGGACGTGGAGGACATGGACGTGGACGTGGATGTGGACGTGGACTTGGACGTGGTCATGGACGTGGACGTGGACGTGGACGTGGACGTGGTCGTCGACGTGGACGTGGACATGGACGTGGACATGGACGTGGACATGGACGTGGACATGGACGTGGACATGGACGTGGACGTGGACGTGTACGTGGACATCGACGTGGACATGGACGTAGACATGGACGTGGACGTGGACATGGACGTGGACATGGACGTGCGGGACATGGTCGGACATGGTCGCGGACAGTGGACGCGGACGTGGACGCGGACGTGGACTGCGACGTGGACGCGGACAGTGACGTGGACATGCGTGGACGCGGACGGTACGTGGACATGGACGTGGACGTGGACGTGGACAGTGGACATGGACGTGGACGTGGACGTGGACATAGGACGTGGACATGGACGTGGACGTGGACGTGGACGTGGACGTGGACATGGACGTGGACGTGGACGTGGACCGTGGACGTAGATGTTGACAGTGGATGTTGGACGTGGACGTGGACATGGACGTGGACGTGGACGTGGACGTGGACGTGATCGTGGACGTGGTCGTGGACGTGGACGTGGACGTGGACGTGGACGTGGAGGTGGACGTGGACATTGACGTGGACATGGTCGTGGACGTGGTCATGGACATGGACGTGGACGTGGACGTGGACGTGGAGGTGGACGTGGACGTGGACGTAGGACGTGGACATGGACGTGGACGTGGACGTGGACGTGGACGTGGACGTGGACATGGACGTGGACGTGGACATGGACGTGGACGTGGACGTGGACGTGATCTTGGACTTGCACTATGGACGTGGACGTGGACGTGGACGTGGACGTGGACATTGACGGTGGACGTGGACGTGGACGTGGACGTGACGTGGACATGGACGTGGACTTGGACGTGGACGTGGACGTGGACATGGTCGTGGTCCGTGGACGTGGACATGGTCGTTGACGTGGAGGTGGACGTGACGTGGACGTGGTCGTGGACGTGGACATGGATGTGGACGTGGACATGGACGTGGACGTGGACGTGGACGTGGACATGGTTCGTGGACGTGGACGTGGACATGGACGTGGACTTGGACGTGGACGTGGACGTGGACGTCGACGTGGACGTGGACATGGACGTGGACGTGGACGTGGACGTTGACGTGGACGTGGACATGGACGTGGACGTGGACGTGGACGTGGACCTGGACGTGGACATGGACGTGGACGTGACATGGACTGACGTGGACATGGACATGGACGTGGACGTGGACATGGACATGGACGTGGACGTGGACGTGGACGTGGACATGGACATGGACGTGGACGTGGACGTGGACGTTGACATGGACGTGGACTGGAACGTGGACGTGGACATGGACGTGGACGTGGACATGGACGTGGACGTGGACGTGGACATGGACATGGATGTGGACGTGGACGTGGACATGGACGTGGACGTGGACGTGGACGTGGACGTGGACGTGGACGTGGACGTGGACATGGTCGTAACGTGGACGTGGACGTGGACGTGAACGTGACGTGGACGTGGACGTGGACCTGGACGTGGACGTGGACGTGGACGTGGACATGGACGTGGACGTGGACGTGGACGTGACAGGGACATGGACGTGAACGTGGACGTGGACGTGGACGTGGTCGTGGACCTGGACGTGGACGTGGACGTGGACGTGGACGTGGACATGGACGTGGACATGGACGTGGACATGGACGTGGACATGACGTGGACGTGGACGTAGACATGGATGTGGAGATGGACGTGGACGTGGACGTGGACATGGACGTGGACATGGACGTGGACGTGGACGTGGACGTGGATGTGGACGTGGACGTGGACGTGGACATTGGACTGGACATGGACTGGACGTGGACGTGGACGTGGACGTGGACGAAGACGTGGAAATGGTCGTGGACCTGGACGTGGACGTGGACGTGGACGTGGACGTGGACATGGACGGGACATGGACGTGGACGTGGACGTGGACATGGACGTGGACATGGACATGGACGTGACGTGGACGTGGACGTGGACATGGACGTGGACGTGGATGTTGACGTGGACGTGGAATTGGACGTGGACATGGGACATGGACGTGGACGTGGACGTGGACGTGGACATGGTCGTGGACCTGGACGTGGACGTGGACGTGGACGTGGACGTTGACATGACGTGGACATGGACGTGGACATGGACGTGCACATGGACGTGGACATTGGACGTGGACATGGACGTGGAGGTTGACGTGGACATGGACGTGGACATGGACGTGGACGTGGACGTAGACATGGACGTGGACATGACGTGGACGTGGACGTGGACATGGACGTGGACATGGACGTGGACGTGGACATGGACGTGGACATGGACGTGGACATGGACGTGGACGTGGACATGGACGTGGACATGGACGTGGACGTGGACGTGAAGGTGGACGTGGACATGGTCGTGGACGTGGACATGAACGTGGCCGTGGACGTGGACATGGACGTGGACGTGGACGTGGACGTGGACATGGACGTGGACGTGGACGAGGACGTGGACATGGACGTGGACGTGATCTGGACGTGGACATGGACGTGGTCGTGGACGTGGACGTGGAGGTGGACGTGGACGTGGACGTGGACGTGGACATGGACGTGGACGTGGACGTGGACCGTGGAGTGGACGTGGACGTGGACGTGGACGGTGGACATGGACGTGGACGTGATGTGGACGTGGACGTGGACGTGGACATGGACGTGGACGTGGACGTGGACGTGGACGTGGACATGGACGTGGACGTGGACGTGGACGTGGACGTGGACATGGACGTGGACGTGGACGTGGACGTGGACATG